>JANAVB010018797.1:10947282-10972282 GCA_029216955.1 Iris pallida
TGATATACTACGCCAAGTAAACTTCCAAATCACATCAGAATTTAAGACGCAGTATAGGAAGATAGAAATACTTTTCATTCATAGCTTGCAACAAAGTACAAGTTGTAATTATATTGGATGCCCTTGCGGCTACATTGATTGAAGACATAAAGAAAATACATTCGATAAGTTGCCTGAACTACGCTTGCCGTCCCTTATATTCTCCCTTTATACATAAGCCGTCGACTTGAATTGGCTTCAAAATACTTCAGTATAGGAAGAGCTTCAAAACGCCTCTCCGTACTTCAGTTTCGTTTTAGGTTGGAGCGCCCGCCGCACCTGGGGAAATTGGGGGAGGGGATTAGCACACTTGCTAAGTGGACGAGACGAACCAACTCGTCTAAACCGACTCTGATTGTTAGGGTAGGCATGCTTTAGAGTTGTCTTTCTATTAGAACTAAATGAATTCAGTTCATATTCGATAGCCGTCTTTGAGTATTAAAGCATACATCATAACATCACAGTTTATCATATTTCTTACCACGGCCGTGCTCGTCCCTGCATAAAACAGAGATAATATTTACACCTGCATAAGACAATAGGTGAGCATGCAACTATCTTATATGCGGTCATTGGTGCTATGCACCACTAGGGACTTAATCGAAGTTAGCATGCGACGCAACCCATTCAGCCTAGGTTGTAAGCCTTACTGAAGGTCCCGCATGCCTCGCGCCGAGGCACGATAAATTATTCCCCCTAGGACGAATCGGTTCCGATGCCCCGAATACCATTTTTAGGAAAACGAACTTGTGCACAAGCTGTCCATGACAATGCCTATGTGCGAACAGTTTAATATGCAATCAGTTTCGTATAGCGCGGATAGTATCGAACGACATTATCATTTCTCGCAACTCATGCAGCGATTCATTTTCCCCAAAGCCGTACACCGATTTAGCGTCCCGTGGGCACCAAATTGTCCGAGGCATCATAACCCATGATTGACGTTTCACATTATTTTGCAGCACGTTAAATAGTCTATCTTTTTACTAGAACCTTAAACTTTTCTGTTTATGTGAGAAACTTGTATTTTTCAGAGTAGATTTCTCAAAATCAAAACGTTTTTCCCGAGTTCTTAACTTAGTGGATTGGCATGTTTAACTTGGCATCATTCGATTTGAATGAATTTGAAGCAAGGAATAAGTTTGCGGGACAGAATAGAAAAGAAGGGTCGAATCACCCACCAATTACTTTGCTTCGTGCCGATCGTCCAAGCGCTACACAACGTCAATCCTTAGTTACGCGAGCTCCTGCAATGGCACCAACGCTTTGTTAGAATTCCTTCTTTTTCCCTTGCATCGAAATTGTAATTGCATCCATAAAAACGATACGAAAGCACTTCATCAAGTCCAGCGGCAAAGCTCCAAGAAAACCATACAGCGGTCCGGTCCCGTCGAAGGGACTCTTATAGAGAGCTCACTCGCCGAGACGCAGCCCGCTGCATCTAGGACTTATTCCAACATAAGTCGTTCCATTAGTTGGATCGATTCTCGTAACTTCCGTCCAAATCGATTTGAATCGATGCCGTAAGGCGTTAGCGTTTACCAAGCTTAGCGATCGAGTCAGACGGCCATCTAAGTTCCCGGCCGATCTGACTCGGCGCTAGCATATTATGAAGTTCCGTCGCCTATCGAAAGCGGGGCGCTACATAATATACCACTAAGAAAAAGTTTCGTTCCGAAACTTAAGAGCAAGGGTCTGACCTTAATTTAGACAAACAACGCGGGGTACTTCTCTTTCATCTCTGCCTCCATCTCCCACGTCGACTCCTCGACTTAATGGTTCTGCCAAAGCACGCGGACCAAGGACATCGACCGATTGTGTAGCACTTTCTTCTTGCGGTCCAAAATTTGAATAGGCTCCTCCGAGTAAGACAAGTCAGTACGTATCTCCATCTGATCGAAGCTAACCACATGACTTGGATCGTGCACGTATTTTCGAAGTTGCGAAATGGAAAACATGCACATCAGCTAAGACAGGAGATAGTGCGATCCGATAAGCAACCGTCGTAACTCGCTCAATGATCTCGAAGGGGCCTACAAATCTCGGGCTCAACTTGCCCTTAACGTCGAACCGCATCACACCGCACATGGGCGTTACTTTCAGAAACACATGGTCCCCGACAAGAACTCTAGCGGTCGTCGACAAAGATCTGCGTAGCTCTTTTGTCGACTTTGTGCGATGCGGAGTCTATCTCGAATCAAGCGGACGTTTTCGACGGCCTGCTCCACCAGTTCGGTCCCAGCACTTGTCGCTCTCCGACTTCATCCCAGCATATCGGAGAATGACACTTCCTCCCACAGAGCACTTCGTATGGAGCCATCTGAATACTCGACTGATAACGGTTGTTATATGCAAACTCCGCAAGCGGCAAATGCGTATCCCAACTAGTCTTTAGGTCGATTGCACACAGACGCAACATATCTTCTAAGATCTGATTGACTCTCTCCGTCTGACCGTCTGTTTGGGGATGGTACGCCGAACTAAAGTTCAGTTTGGTCCCTATCGCCGCTTGGAGGCTCGTCCAGAAATGCGATAGGAATCGCCCGTCTTTGTCCGAAATTATTGTGGTCGGTACCCATGCAGTCGAACAATCTCATCGACGTAGATTTGTGCTAACTGATCGACGCTCCATACTACTTTAATTGCGATAAAGTGAGCCGACTTGGTCAATCTATCAACAATGACCCAAATTGCGTCATTCCCGCGACGTCTTCGAAAATCCTACAATGAAATTCATCGAGATATTGTCCCACTTCCACTCGGGAATGGCGATGTTCTGCAGCTCTCCACCTAGCCTCTGGTGTTCCGTCTTCACCTGCTGACACACCATGCATTGCGATACGAACGTAGCCACGTCTTTCTTCATGCCGTGCCACCAAAAGTTTGTGCGCAAGTCCTTGTACATCTTGGTGCTTCCAGGATGTAACGAGTACTTCGCATAGTGCACCTCCGTCAGAATTTCTTTTCTGAGTTCGGCAGTTTCAGGAATGCAGAGCCTTCCCTTTAGTCGCATCGTCCCGTCTCCGTCTTTCGCAAAGTCAGTTGCCCTTCCCGTTGAAATCAGCTCGCACATTTTCTTCAGGAATGAGTCGTCCTCCTGTGCGGTTTATCTTGCTAAGCAGGCTCGATCCTAACTTTAGTTGAGCTAGGTGCAGGTGTCGATACTCAATTCTGAGTTCAATACCCATCGCTTCAAGGTCTCGCTGTATCTCCTTGTTTATAGCCAGTGTTCCCATAAACATCTGTTGAGTGCGTCGGCCACCACGTTTCCCTTGCCCGGTGTATACTCGATCGTTAGCTCGTAATCTTTTATGAGTTCGAGCCAACGTCGCTGTCGTAGGTTGAGTTCCCGTTGTGTAAATAAGTACTTCAGGCTTTTGTGATCTGTGTAGATTCTGCATGCCACACCATAGAGGTAGTGCCGCCATAACTTCAACGCAAAGACGATCGCCGCCAATTCTAGGTCGTTCGTCGGGTAGTTTTTCTCGTGCTGCTTTAACTGCCGTGAAGCGTAGGAGATGACTTTGTCTCTCTGCATGAGTACGCACCCGAGGCCAGTTCTCGATGCGTCGCTGAATATCTGAAAGCCTTCTGGACCGTCTGGAAGTGCAAGGATTGGAGCTGATCGAGCCGTTGCTTCAACTCTTGGAAGCTGGATTCACAGTCGTCGCTTATTCAAATACTACTCCCTTCTGGGTGAGGCGAGTCAGAGGCGACGCTAGTTTTGAGAATCTTTGCACGAATCTACGATAGTAGCCCGCTAAGCCCAGAAAACTCCGAATGTCGCTAGCCGAGGCAGGTCGTTTCCAATCCACCACCGCATCAATCTTCTTTGGGTCCACCACGACACCTTCGGTAGAGATTACGTGCCCGAGGAATGTCACGCTACTCATCCAGAACTCGCACTTACTCTGCTTGGCGTACAATTTATTTTCACACAGAATCTGCAGTACCGTCTTCAAATGTTCCGCATGTTCTTCACGATTCTTTGAGTAGACAAGGATATCGTCGATGAATACGACTACAAATTTATCTATTTGAGGTCGGAAGACTCGGTATCAGATCCATGAATGCGACAGGGGCATTCGTCAAACCAAACGGCATGAAGGAATTCGTAATGACCATATCGAGTGTGGAAGGCAGACTTCGATATGTCGTCGGACTTGATCTTCAATTGATGATAGCCTGAACGAAGATCAATTTTTGAAAATATTATCGTGCCTTGCAGTTGGTCAAACAAGTCGTCGATTCGACAAAGGATACTTGTTTCGCACGGTCGTCTTGTTGAGTTCCCGATAGTCGATGCATAGCCGCAACAACCCATCCTTCTTCTTTACGAACAGTATGGAAGCTCCCCACGGAGAGACACTAGGGCGAATAAATCTGCGGTCTAGCAACTCTTGTAATTGCACCTTCAGCTCCTTCAGTTCTGCTAGAGCCATTCGATAAGGCGCTTTTGATATCGGCCGTGTATCCGGAAAGGTGTCGATGCTGAATTCAATTTCTCGATCCGGCAGCATCCCGGACATCTCGTCAGGAAAAATGTCAGGAAATCTGCCACAACATCAGTCTGTATTGTGTTTGTATTATCCATCCGCGTGTCTCGAATTGATGCCAAGTATCCCGCACAGCCGGAACGCAGCATACGCCTTGCCGAGATTGTCGATACCATCATCGCCATCTTCGAGACCGTACTGCACGAATATGAGAACTCTGCCTCGCCAGAAAGATGAAACACTACTCTCTTCTCCGCGCACTCGATCGTTGCAGGACAAGCGCCCAACAAATCTATGCCCAAGATTATGTCGTAATCTTTGATGTCTAGTACGACGGCATCCAAGGATAGATATCTTCCTCCGATGCAAATATGGCCATCCCTACAAACAAAGTTTGCAGGCATATCGACTCCCGACGGAGTGCTAACGCTAATATTTATATCTAGTGATTGCATGGTTATTTTATTTTCTTTCGCAAAATCAACAGATATAAAGCTATGTGTCGTACCCGAATCGAATAGGACTCGTGCAGGTATACTTTTGTAGAGTAATATACCTGTTACAACAGTATCGGACGCGTACGCCTCGTCCTGAGTTAAGGCATAAACTCGGCTTTGAGCTCCGTAGCGTTGGTTCTGCTGGTTGACGGGCACCGCATTTGCGCCTTGCAGTATCGGCGCTTTATGTAGATTCGGAACGTTCCTCGGTGGGTTGTGCTGATTCGGCTTCCCCGTCTGACAATATTGACTGAAGTGGCCTAACTCGCCACACTTGAAGCATGTTCTCAATCTATAATCGGGTGCTCGGTGCCCACGCTTGCCACATCTATGGCAATTTACTGCGGCAAAGTGACCACGATTCTCAGACGTATTTGGACGCTTTGGTACTCCCGATCCTCCAGCGTCATTAGGACGCTTGTTGAAGTTGTTGCGAACGACAGGCACGGCCCTTTATGACATACGGCCGAAGATCCGCTCACTATCAAGTGCGGCTTCGTAGGATTCACGATATGTTTGGCATCGTTGGTTCATGACGTCCCTACGCAGTTCGTCGTTGAGGCCTTGCTGAAAACGCTCGCACCATTCTTCTTTGTTAGGCAGGAAGGCGCCGGCAAATTTTGCAAGTTTCGAGAAGCTTGCATTATGATCTTCAACACTCATATTCCCCTGCCGCAACATCATGAATTCATCCCCCTTCTGTCGACGGATGGCGCGAGGAACGTACTGCTCAAGGAAGGCCGTCTTGAACATTTCCCAAGAAATCTTTTTGTTGGAATCGGTTTCACAGATCTCTTATTTCTTCGCCGTCCACCAGTCATGTGCTCTTAGTTGTAATACAGCGCAGCACAGGCCACCCTCTGGGACCCTTCGATGCAGAGAAGAACGAACAAGTCCTCCATCTCTGCGAGCCATCCCACTATCACGTCGGGCTCTGCTCGGCCGTTGAACTTTGGCGGGTTCATTTTGCGAAACTCCTTCACCTTGAACATGGAAGGAGAGTTCATCATTTGCGGGGAGACTTCTTCCTCCTCGTCTTCTTCTTGATCACCTTGCTTTTCCTTGGGCTCTTCGTCCATCGTCTTGGTATTGCCCGCCATTCTGCTCACTATCTGAGTCAGGGCATTCATCTGTTTCTGTTGCGCCTTAAATTGGGCTTTGAATTATGTCTGAAGCTATTGCTGGTGCAGTTCCATCAACTGTAGCATCTTCTCTATAGTTGTCTCGCTAGGGCCAGTACTTTTTGTGCCCGACGTACTATCCACGATTTGGGTTGTTGGGCCGGCGATTTTCTTATCTCGCTTAGTCATTCCTACAAACAGTGTAAACCCGTTAGTATTTTTCAAAAATATCTACGGGCTTACCTGTATGGAACTTGTATTTCATGCAGCATGCTGACAAGCATTCAATCAAGCCATCGCAACGGACATTCCAACAATGAAACATCTTTCAAAAATCCAAGGAAACATAACTGAGCTCTGATACCAATTTGTCACGCCCGAGTCGGCAACGTTCGTCCCCGATGTTAATTTTTGCCGATTCGATCGTCCTCGCTAAGGCGTGATGCCGTACGAGTCTAGAATTGCACTCGTACAAGGCAGAACATTACGTTGCATTTGATATAAATATGCCAAGTTCAAACTTCACAAATCACATCAGAATTTAAGACGCAGTATAGGAAGATAGAAATACTTTTCATTCATAGCTTGCAACGAAGTGCAAGTCGTAATTACATTGGATGACGTTGTGGCTACATTGATTGAAGACATAAAGAAAATACATTCGACAAGTTGCCTGAACTACGCTTGCCGTCCATACATTCGCCCCTTTATACATAAGCCGTCGACTTGAATTGGCTTCAAAATACTTCAGTATAGGAAGAGCTTCAAAACGCCTCTCCGCACTTCAGCTTCGTTTTAGGTTGGAGCGCCCGCCGCACCTGGAGAAATTGGGGGAGGGGTTTAGCACACTTGCTAAGTGGACGAGACGAACCAACTCGTCTAAACCGACTCTGATTGTTAGGGTAGGCATGCTTTAGAGTTGTCTTTCTATTAGAACTAAATGAATTCAGTTCATATTCGATAGCCGTCTTTGAGTATTAAAGCATACAACATAACATCGCAGTTTATCATATTTCTTACCACGGCCGTGCTTGTCCCTACCTAAAAACAGAGATAATATTTACACCTGCATAAGACAATAGGTGAGCATGCAACTATCTTATATGCGGTCATTGGTGCTACGCACCACTAGGAACTTAATCAAAGTTGGCATACGACGTAACCCATTCAGCCTAGGTTGCAAGCCTTACTAAAGGTCCCGCATGCCTCACACGATAAATTATTCTCCCTAGGACGAATCGGTTCCGATGCCCCGAATACCGTTTCAAGGAAAACGAACTTGTGCACAAGCTGTCCATGACAATGCCTATGTAAGAACAGTTTAAAATATGCAACCAGTTTCGTATAGCGCGGATAGTATCGAACGGCATTATCATTTCTCGCAACTCATGCAACGATTCATTTTCCCCAAAGCCGTACACCGATTTAGCATCCCATGGGCACCAAATTGTCCGAGGCATCATAACCCATGATCGACGTTTCACATTATTTTGCAGCACGTGAAATAGTCGATCTTTTTACTAGAACCTTAAACTTTTCTGTTTATGTGAGAAACTTGTATTTTTCAGAGTAGATTTCTCAAAATCAATACGTTTTTCCCGAGTTCTTGACTTAGTAGATTGACATGCAATTAACTTGGCATCGTTCGATTTGAATGAATTCGAAGCAAGGAATAAGTTTGCGGGACAGAGTAGAAAAGAAGGGTCGAATCACCCACCGATTACTTTGCTTCGTGCCGATCGTCCAAGCGCTACGCAACGTCAATCCTTAGTTACGCGAGCTCCTGCAATGGCACCAACGCTTTGTTAGAATTCTTTTTTTCCCCTTGCATCGAAATTGTAATTGCATCCATAAAAACGACGCGAAAGCACTTCATCAAGCCCAGCGGCAAAGCTCCAAGAAAACCATACAGCGGTCCGGTCCCGTCGAAGGGACTCTTATAGAGAGCTCACTCGCCGAGATGCAGCCCGCTGCATCTAGGACTTATTCCAACAGAAGTCGTTCCATTAGTTGGATCGATTCTCGTAACTACCGTCCAAATCGATTTGAATCGATGCCGCAAGGCATTAGCGTTTACCAAGCTTAGTGATCGAGTCAGACGGCTATCTAAGTTCCCGACCGATCTGACTCGGCGCTAGCATATTATGAAGTTCCGTCGCCTATCGAAAGCGGGGCGCTACACTCACGAGGGTTGACTGAAATGCATATATTTCGAGAATGTCTTAAATATGTGCATGACCTGACTCCCGTGATAATGACAGATTCTTTATCACGAAGCTTGGTTGAAATGCATGTATTTCAGGGACGCCTTAAATATATGCACGATCCAACTAAGTGACATGTTGAATTCAAGTAAGACTACAGGAATAGAACAGTATCAAGATTTTGTTGTGGATTTCGAAAAAAATATTGATGGTAGTACGATCGTTGTATTTGAAATGAACTTAAATGTTAATTGATTGGGTTCGAGGTAAACAAGTTGAATTTGCTTAGGCTGAATACTCGGGATCATTATATTGATATCATACTAGAGTGATCGATAGAACCATTGCGTATTGATTGTAGCAAATCAAAATTAATGAATTCGGAAGATAGTAAAATCGGTAGGCAAAATACTTGAATATGGATACGTGCGAATATCGATTGAGGCATTGGTGCAAGTCAGGTTTCGAAGATTGGTTAAGGAGGAGTGTGTGCGAGAATCAGTGAATATTGAAACAAGTGATAAGTCGATGAGTGTGTACTTAGTAAATTTTGAAGATGAAACTTTTTCTTAGTGGTGTATTATGTAATGAACTGTCCCGCTCAGTTCATCAGGGGGAATCGAAACGCAACGACGTTTGGACTTACCCATGCAACGTGTAGCCCCGTTTCTGAAATTTTTCAAAATTTTATTTATTTTATTTCAAATTTAAATATTGTATAAAAAATTTATTTAAATTTCTACAAAGATAATTGTAAATATTTTTAAATGATAAAATTAGGTTTATCAAATTTCTTGTTACATTTGGATTATAAATTATGTTAAACCTAGTATTGTAATCAAATATTTAAAATTAAAATTGATTTTGCTTTTGACCAATAAATATATTACTATACTATTTTTAGTTAAATAATTATATTTTAAAATTATTTAATTTGTTATTATTTATTTTATAATTTAAATTTATAAAATATATTTGGAATATTATTTGCTAATTTGGACATTATTTTCAAATTATTATTATATATAGAGAATAGAACAATCTAATCTAAATTTTATTTGATCTAGATAAATTTTGAAGATTTATTTATTATGGAAATATTTGATCATAATTCTCATCCATTCCTTATTAGGAACCTTCACCCCTATATAAAAGGAGCTTTCCTTTCGTTTCCTCACAAAATTCCCAACCATAACCAATAACCATCACCATCATCGTGAATGTACCATATTTTCTTTTTATTATTAATATATTATTCTGCCGTGTCCGACAATTCCGGCCACCAACTCTCTGTCGCCTCTCGTGTACGTATTCACACCAAAAATCTGTCTTTTCGAGAGCTCTCTGCTCGACGAAACCATGTCGACTCCTCCTCTAAATAAGCAACCCATCAACCCTGTGAACGCAGCGAAACCCCGACCACTGAGCCAACTCATCCTAGCCGAGTCGACCATCCTCATCGGGTCGCTCGACCCCTTTCAATACGACCCTACAGAAACCAGCCCCATCACCTCCTGCCTCCGGATCTCGTGCGCCAACCTGCCTATCTCCGCACCTGTCGTCAACCTGCCTCGTCTCCGCTGTGCCAAGTGCCCGACCACCCTCATCTTTACCGTCCCCACTACCAATTATTTACCGCCCCATCGAAACCCCTACAGATCCGCCCAAATCACCGATTCCCCGGCCAATGACTGCAGCATCGATCTTTCGACAAACTACATCCCCTTCCTCTGGTCAGGCCACACCATTGTGGTCAGCAACACCACACAGCCGTTCCTCCAATCCCTCGCGTCCGGCCAATGATTAGACCACCAGCAACACCCATCACCATCATCATCACCCGATGAACATAAATACCATCACCATCTCAACTGCTCCCTCTGTCTGACCGAAGCATCGTCACCGGTGCTCCTGCCGAACCCCAGCCGACTCTGGCGATCTCGAACCCCTCGGTCACCACCACAGTTAAAGCAACCACCACATATGCTCGCCATCGACCACCGTGGCCATCAGCCATTGTAACCCCGCCTTTCAATTTTACGGAATTTTAATGTTTTTCCAAATTTAAGTTGATTAAGTAAGTAAATTCTTATTAATATTTCTATGATTATTTTATTTGGAGAAAGGATTTGAATTAGGGCCGAGAGAGAAGCTACTATATGCTCATTCTTCGAGCTCACCTCCTAAATTGCTCCTCATTTCCCCAAAAACGCCCGAGCCCTAACCATAATTTAAAGAAGCCAGCCATGGTGGCCATCACCTCTACTGCCGCCAGCGACCGGGCACCACCAGCGACTAAACACTCCGGCAGCGGCGTGTGAAGATCCACCGCGAGTCTTCTTCCCGACAATCAGGCGGTGATGGTCCCCTCCCAGCGACTAAGCCATTTTAGCATAACCACCACCTCAGCGTCGCGATTTGTGTCCGACGGAGTCCTATTCGATGACAGCGACAGCGACGATGACGAGTTTCCTTCGTGACTCCTAGGCATCTTTCCGAGCGATCGATATGTTCTTCTCGGCGGTCTCTTTGACGAGCTCTCCTCTTTGACTCCAGTTACGACAACGAGGTGAGTAGATCTTGATCTTGCACTCTTCTGACAGCGTTGATTCTCTTTGCGATCGTAGTCTAATTACGTTGCTCTGTTTAGTTAGTCAATTGGATTAAATATGTCGTGACCGGATCGAGCACAAAGAAGAGTGGGGGATTCAGCTACTGGTATGTTTAGATTCAACTCGTTATCGATTCTTGATCTTAACAAGTTCTTGCAATATCTGAAATTGATTTGCCTCTCTGTTCTTTGTGTAATCACCATATTTTTAATTTAGGAATAGTTTGGTCATTTTGTAATTATTATGTTATTTATTAATTTATTGAATTCATGTAATGATAGGTGGTTTCGTTTGATGTTTGTGTAGCATAAATGGGTTTAACTTAGCCAACATTGACTATGTCACGACCCGCACCCACTGTGAGGGTACGAGAACGTAGCAACGCCCAGCCTACGCCACAGTGTCGGCGGTAGAAACGCTGTCCTAGATCAATCATCTAACAATATAAAGGTACCTGTACAGTATATACACTCCGAATGGAGGTGACATAGCAATACACAATCTCAATCACATCTAAGGCAGAATGATAAGATAGAAAGATAGATAGAATAATGGTGAAATGAAAGATCCACATAAGTACAACCAGAGAGAGACAATGCTAAGTGTCTAAGATAGAACTCAACAACATCCAGAATACAAGTCTCAACTACTGAATATGAAAGAATATATACAATCCAGATCTCAAATGACAGAAATAGTAAACCTAGACTAGGGAGCCTCAGTCTCTAAGCTAGTGGATCAGGCTGGAAATCTGGGTCACACGAGCCATCTACAGCTGACCCATAGAAGGTGTTTATGCAGGCCTTATCCTCATCCTCTGTAATATTTTCAACAGGTCCAGTCAGGACAGGAGCAAGCACAAAACATCTCACACAGTTCATAGCAAGTTAGGAAATATAAAGCATGCAATAGAGTAAGGTACATGAAACGATGAATGAAGAATGTATACGAAAAACAGTAGAGATTTGATAACTGGAAATATCTATATATTATAAGTAAGAACTGTAAGCAACAAGTGATTTAGAGTACAATATGGTTATGTAAACGGGTTAGGTTATAGAATAAAATGGGACTCCTTTGTACGTGGGTGTACAATGGACATATACAATTTCTTATACAATAGGATTGATCACATAACCATTTCTACTCTCCCTCCCCAATCAATACACAAGGATCCAATTCAATTACGCTACCTTATACAATGGCTTGTACAATGGCTTGTACAATAGAGCTCAATGTGATAATAAGAGTACAATATGTAAGTAAAACGTACATCACAATATGTATTTAGTGAATACAAGGAGATAACATCTCAAAAGAAGATCCATATAGTATCAATCCGTGATAACGATCGTGTCAGCATCAAGTACAGTAATCTAGAGCAAGAATATAAATCCAGACAAGTATGAAACGGTCAAAAAATGTACTTGCCTGATCTCCTGAGTGTCTGAAGAGAGTATGCTGTCCGAGGAGTGGTGTCTGTCTCCTATAGAACAGTACAAGTCACAACAAGTCTAAAATAAGGAAATAGACTGCTACAATGCATCTACTTGAAGTTTGGGGTCAATTTAGACCAAAGTCAACTATTGGTCAACTCTGGTCAACCCTAGAAGTCAAACTAGGTCAACCAAGTCAAACCTAAGTCAAACTAGTCTACACTAGGCTAACAAGGCTATTCTAAGTCTAACAAGACTACACAAGTCTAATCTAATCTCACTAGCTAAGCAACCACAATCATAGGCCATAGGCTAAGAGACTAGGCCATGGGCCAATAGGCAATACCATATTCAATATCTATATCTAAAACAATACATATATATACATACCACACAATCTAATATAGGATATCTATATTGATATATATATAGGCTCCTATTCACATATTAGATACATACATAATATGACAATATATATATATATATATAAATATATATATAAAATATATATATATATATATATATATATATATATATATGTATATATATATATATATATATATATATATATATATATATATACACACACGCACATTGATGTGTTGTACAATATAACTTAGAATATATACCTATAGGCTAATATATGTATACAATACAACACTATATGCCAATACATATACATATACATATGTAGAGAGAGAGGGACACATGAACATGTGTCCAAGTGTATGTGTGTGAGGGGATGAGGGTGTGTGTTAGTGAGAGGGGAACACATGGTGTGTGCTAGAGTGTGTTAGGCTTAGACACTAGGGTGTGTGTGTGTTATAAGTGAGGCATGTGTGTATGTGACTTGAGAGTGTGTGAGGTGAGTGAATACTGAAACAGGGAATAGGGAAAACAGTGAGTGATAATTGTGTGTGACATGTAGGAAAAGTAAAAATCAGTGAAGTGTATACTATGCAAATTCTGGAATTAAACAGTGATATCACATTTAAAAATCAGTGAATTATATACATACAAATGAAATCTGAAATTTAAACCACATCATTTCAGTTCAAACAATACTCATTTCCAGTTCAACACAAACCCTAAAATCAGTTTAATAATTCTCAAATATTAGTTTTTCAGTCCTCACATTGAAGGACCAAATAATCCAGCCCTTTATAGGAACCCAAATCTCAGTTTTGGTCTCAAAATAGACCCAGGTTGAAACTCATTTTAACACAGGCCATAAGACCCTAAAATCTCAGTAAAACAGTTCCCCCCCAATCCCTGTTTTCAGTTCCTTCTTTGCATTTTCAGTTTTGAGCCCAAACCACATCCAAACAATCCCAAATATGACTCACCATTAGAAATCATGTAGGAGTACATATCAGAGCTTACAATTCATGCAATTAACAATGTTGTTCAGGTTAAAAATCGATGACAAACTCATATTTTAAAATCTGCAATCGGTGAACAATAGGCTGAAATATAGGATA
Source organism: Iris pallida (assembly GCA_029216955.1). NCBI lineage: Eukaryota > Viridiplantae > Streptophyta > Magnoliopsida > Asparagales > Iridaceae > Iris > Iris pallida. Next base: position 10,961,169 of record JANAVB010018797.1, read on the forward strand.
TCAGAGATTATAGGGTAATCGAGAATTGATCATTAAAATCAAATTAAAAAGCTAAACCAATGGTTGGTAATGCTTAACTTATTTTGTACGTGTCCCACACGAGTTTGTGTCCACCCAAGTGGACACAAACGTGTCCAATCAAAACGAAATTCAAAACAGTAAAATAACAGACCAATCGTCGTGCACGAGTTCACAATGTCCGTGCACACGACACAACATGACACAACCCACATGGTTGTGTCCAAGGGTCGACCAAGTGTAGGGCTAGGGCTAGGACACCCTGCCACGTGTTCACGTCGCGTGTGCGTGCGATACGACACGCGTATCAGCGCACAAAAACGACAGCCGCACGCATAGTATATTACCCGTGCGCGCGTTCGTGCGTGTCTGACACGACACGAGAGCTCGTACAACTCGACACATGGGGTGGCAGACATTGCACCTCGGTGTGTGTCAAGTATCAAGTGTCCATGTCGCGTGTCCAGGTCACAATCGCGCCCAAGCAGCAGGGCATGCACAGTGCCTGTGCACGCGCGCGCGCGACCCTGTGTTCGCGTGTCCGTGCAGACTCGACACGACACAAAAATGACACGAAGACACCAGAAACATGTAAGCAACACCTAACCCTAATTTCCTATTCAAACACTTTCCTAAAAATTACACAAAATGCCCTTTGGGGCATTTCATCAAACACTTGCTATGTGACTATGATACGTGTCCAAAAAAGGCACAAAATGGACACGAATTTTAGGGCTTCCTATTCCTACAGTTAGGTTAGGCCTGGGACTCCCTAGATATGCAATAAAATCAGGATTCTATGGAGGGGAATGAAAGTTACCTATATGTGTCAAATCCTTCAAAAAACTCCACAAAGAGGTATTCTTCTTGATAGCCAACTCCTCCAATTTGCTCCCAAGCTGAGATTACTTGTTACCAACAGTAAGAGGAGTAAAATTAGAACCCAATGCAATTGGTTTGGGTGAAAAAGGAATTAAAATAGATTTTCTATGATTTATTGAAGATGGAGGCTTACCTCTTTCCAAAACTTGCCAAAACTATTCTAAGGAGGCTAGCCCTAATACCAAGGAGCTTAAATAGAGAGGGAGAGACCATTATGACCAGCCATGGGCTGATTAGGGTTAGGGTTTGGCTACATGGTGTGGGCCTATGGGCTTTAAGTCTCAAGTCATTAGTCATGACTTATGAATTCATAAGCCATTCTAGCCTAATCAATTCCTAATCTCTCCAAACAAGTTCCAATGAGTTACACCTCACTAAATTAGGTCAAGCTAAGGTTACTTAACCTAACCAAGTGGCCATAACCTAGGTTAGTCTCTAGGTTAGCCTCGTAGTCAATACTAGTCAAAGTTAACTATAGGCCCAAAATCAATTATACTAAAAATCTCTAAAAATCATATTAATTCTAATAAATCTAAATAATACATAATAATTCCAAATAATTCTCCAAATTACAAAAATAACTAAAATATCCCTCAAACTAGAAATGATAAATGAAATACCCTAATCACATGGCTAGGCTCTAGGGTTACACTAGCAAGACACCAAATCATAAGTCATGATTTAAAATAGTTTTAAAATGATTAAAAATCAATAAAAATAATAGAAAATTTTAAATACCATAATTAAATAAATTAAAATACAAAATTTCAAAATTACCCTCATTTGGAAAAACTGGGTGTTACAATCCTACCCACCTTATAAAAATTTCGTCCTCGAAATTAAGATGGTAGCAGTCCTTCTAGGTTAAACACCCCACAATCAAAGTCTCAAACATACCATCAGATAATCATATACGTCTATCCAAAATCATGATACTCAGAACCTTCGTCATGCTAGTGAGCAAGGCTACGATATTCACAGAGTCCTCGACTAAGGCACATACCTCTAGAATTATAGTATTTAAAATTTACGTATTGCCGCATACTTGGCAGCAAAAATCTTAAATTCCCACACCAGAGAAATACGTCCTAAATCTGACTATATGTCCTCACTAAGCCAGCTAACACGACTATCGAAGATTCTAGATTCCATAACTGGATGACCTAGCCCATATGATTTATCTCAGAAGAAAATCAAACATCACACAAGAACAATATGACAAAATTGATCAACTAACAAGGAACAGAGGGAATCGAATTTTAAGGCAGTAATTGTAGAATTTGAATTAAGAACGGAACCTGCAACTAGATCTCCAACGGCCTGAGCATCCTCGGCTGTCATGGCGAAAGCTCGTCCTGGCTGGCCTCCCCTGGCCTGCTGCTGATGCTGTACGAACCTCTCCTGCTGAGTCTGCAATGGTGGTCCCCTATGCTGTCATACCGGAGCACTAGCTCCTGGTGCTACCTGAGCCAATAGTGTCGGGTTCTTGGGATACTCTCTACATTGATGCTTCGCTGAACCGTAAAGCAAATACATATCCAGCCTCTTCCTGCAATCGTTCCACCAATAGCCTGGCTTCTTGCAGAAGTTGAATACGGTGTCCTGCTAATATAGTACCTGTCTCTGTCTCTGATGCTGAACAGGCCTCTGTTGTAGCTGATGTATCTGAGCCCTCGGCTACTGGTACTGCTGCTGAAACTGTATGCGGGGCATCGGCTGTTGATACTGCTGCTGAACGTGCGACCTCTTGTCCGGTCCTCCGTTGCTGCTGCCCCCAACTGGGTCTCGCCCCCTCTTGAGCCTAAGCTCAAGATCATCCTCAGCCAATAAGGCTCCTGTCAAAATCTCCTCGAATATGGCATCCCTGTTGCCCTTGGTCAAGGACTTGACCTTCTTGACTAGACCCTTCCGGAACCTCTGGGCCTTCGCCGTCTCGCTCAAGCCCTCTACGAACCTACCAAGGCGACCGAACTCTCCAGCGTACTCCTCCACTGAAAGGCTCTCCTGAACTAGGCTCTCGAACTGCGACTCTAAGGCTCTGAGCGCTGAATCTGGAAAGAACTTCTTCTTGAAGAAGTCCTTGAACTCCTTCCAGGTCTGTCCAGCTACTCCCACCCTGGGGTCTGACTGATAACAGGTGCGAGCAAGATCTCGCATCCGACTAGCTGCTACCTCTATCTGGAGATCTGCCGATATTCGGGCTAGGTAGAAGATCTCCTCTATATGCTCGATCCACTCGTCAGCATATATAATCCCCTCCATCTCCAGGAAGTCTCTGGGGCTCATCTTCTGGAACTGCTCTATCCCAGGTGTCTTCGGCTACTGGACTGCTGGTCGAGCTGCGGCTGTCGTAATGGCCAACTCCATGCCCCTGTCCTGTCAGACCTGCTGCTGGTCCATAAACTCCTGGAAGTAGGCGAACATCTGTACCGCGTCCACGTGTCCTGTAGGCGACGACTGCTGGAAAGACATCTCTGGGATGACTGGGTTCTGCCTTCGAACTGGTGGAGGCATACCCTCTGCTGCTGCTGCTGAAGTCCCAATATGAGCAGAGGTGGCAGGAGCTGTAGCCTCCCGACCCTGCTGAACTAGCTGAGAGGTAGCAGTCCCCTCTACAGTATCCCCATGAATGGTACGCTGTAACCGCATCTCCACCATCCTGAAGACAGATTAAATAAGGGTATCAATTGCTGAGAAAGAAGCGATAAATCAAGGGAGGACAGTTTATTTCAAAAGAAAGTATTAAAGTCACAAGAATTTTGATAACAAGAATCAGATTAAGAGCTTTTCCTAATGTAATTGAGTACCTCAAGAATATCCTAATCCTACTGCAGGCTGTAGTGATACTCTTGTTCGAATACCACTACATAAACTCGACCTGCATGGGCCACCACTAAAAACGTATCACGACCCGCACCCACTGTGAGGGTACAAGAACGTAACAACGCCCAGCCTACGCCGCTGTATCGGCGGTAGAACGCTGTCCTAGGTCAATCATCTAACAATATAAAGGTACCTGTACAGTATATACACTCCGAATGGAGGTGACATAGCAATACACAATCTCAATCACATCTAAGGCAGAATGATAAGATAGAAAGATAGATAGAATAATGCTGAAATAAACGATCCACATAAGTACAACCAGAGAGAGACAATGCTAAGTGTCTAAGATAGAACTCAACAACATCCAGAATACAAGTCTCAACTACTGAATATGAAAGAATATATACAATCCAGATCTCAAATGACAGAAATAGTAAACCTAGACTAGGGAGCCTCAGTCTCTAAGCTAGTGGATCAGGCTGGAAATCTGGATCACATGAGCCATCTACAGCTGACCCATAGAAGGTGTCTATGCAGGCCTCATCCTCATCCTCTGTAATATTTTCAACTGGTCCAGTCCGGACAGGAGCAAGCACAAAATATCTCACACAGTTCATAGCAAGTTAGGAAATATAAAGCATACAATAGAGTAAGGTACATGAAATGCTGAAAGAAGAATGTATATTAAAAACAGTAGAAATTTGATAACTGGAAATATCTATATATGATAAGTAAGAACTGTAAGCAACATGTGATTTAGAGTACAATATGGTTATATAAATGGGTTAGGTTATACAATAAAATGGGACTCCTTTGTACGTGGGTGTACAATGGACATATATAATTTCTTATACAATAGGATTGATCACATAGCCATTTCTACTCTCCCTCCCCAATCAATACACAAGGATCAAATTCAGTTACATTACCTTATACAATGGCTTGTACAATGGCTTGTACAATAGAGCTCAATGTGATAATGAGAGTACAATATGTAAGTGAAACGCACATCATAATATGTATTTAGTAAATATAAGGAGATAACATCTCAAAAGAAGATCCATATAGTACCAATCCGTGATAACGATCGTGTCAGCATCAAGTACAGTAATCTAGAGCAAGAATGTAAATCCAGACAAGTATGAAACGGTCAGAGAATGTACTCGCCTGATCTCCTGAGTGTCTGAAGAGAATATACTGTCCGAGGAGTGGTGTCTGTCTCCTATAGAACAGTACAAGTCACAACAAGTCTAAAATAAGGAAATTGACTGCTACAATGCATCTACATGAAGTTTGGGATCAATTTAGACCAAAGTCAACTCTTGGTCAACTCTGGTCAACCCTAGAAGTCAAAATAGGTCAACCAAGTCAAACCTAAGTCAAACTAGTCTACACTAGGCTAACAAGGCTATTCTAAGTCCAACAAGACTACACAAGTCTAATCTAAGCTCACTAGCTAAGCAACCACAATCATAGGCCATAGGCTAAGAGACTAGGCCATGGACCAATAGGCAATACCATCTTCAATATCTATATCTAAAATAATAGATATATATATACATACCACACAATCTAATATAGGATATCTATATTGATATATATATAGGCTCCTATTCACATATTAGATATATACATAATATGACAATATATATATATATATATATATATATATATATATATATAATATATATATATATATATATATATATATATATATATATATATATATATATATATATATATATATATATACACACACATTGATGTTGTACAATATAACTTAGAATATATACCTATAGGCTAATATATGTATACAATACAACACTATATGCCAATACATATACATATACATATGTAGAGAGAGAGGGACACATGAATATGTGTCCATGTGTATGTGTATGAGGGGATGAGCGTGTGTGTTAGTGAGAGGGGAACACATGGTGTGTGCAAGAGTGTGTTAGGCTTAGACACTAGGGTGTGTGTGTTACAAGTGAGGCATGTGTGTATGTGACTTGAGAGTGTGTGAGGTGAGTGAATACTGAAACAGGGAATGGGGAAAACAGTAAGTGATAATTGTGTGTGACATGTAGGAAAAGTAAAAATTAGTGAAGTGTATACTACGCAAATTTTGGAATTAAACAGTGATATCATATTTGAAAATCAGTGAATTATATACATACAAATAAAATCTGAAATTTAAACCACATCATTTCAGTTCAAACAATACTCATTTCCAGTTCAACACAAACCCCAAAATCAGTTTAACAATTCTCAAATATCAGTTTTTCAGTCCTCACATTGAAGGACCAAATAATCCAGCCCTTTATAGGAACCCAAATCTTAATTTTGGTCTCAAAACAAACCCAGGTTGAAACTCATTTTAACACAGGCCATAAGACCCTAAAATCTCAGTAAAACAGTTCCCTCCAATCCCAGTTTTCAGTTCCTTCTTTGCATTCTTAGTTTTGACCCCAAACCACATCCAAACAATCCCAAATTTGACTCACCATTAGAAATCATGTAGGAGTACATATTAGAGCTTATAATTCATGCAATTAATAGTGTTGTTCAGGTTAAAAATTGATGACAAACTCACATTTTAAAATATGCAATCGGTGAACAATAGGCTGAAATATAGGATATCAGAGATTATAGGGCAATTGAGAATTGATCATTAAAATCAAATTAAAAATCTAAACCAATGGTTGGTAATGCTTAAACATGTTGTGTACGTGTCCCACACGAGTTTGTGTCCACCCAAGTGGACACAAACGTGTCCAATCGAAACGAAATTCAAAACAGTGCAATAACAGACCAATCGTCGTGCACGTGTTCACAGTATCCGTGCACACGACACGACACAACCCACGTGGTTGTGTCCAAGGGTCGACCAAGTGTAGGGCTAGGGCTAGGACACGCTACCACATGTTTATGTCGCGTGTGCGCATGATACGATACGCGTATCAGCGCACAAAAATGACAGGCTCGTGCACAGTGCATTCCCCGTACGAGCGTTCATGCGTGTCCAACACGACACGAGAGCTCGTGCAACTCGACACACGGGGTGGCAGACATTGCCCCTCGGTGTGTGTCAAGTATCAAGTGTCTACGTCGCATGTCCGCATCGTAATCGTGCCCGAGCAGCAGGGCATGCACAGTACCTGTGCACGCGTGCGCGACCCTGTGTTTGCGTGTCCGTGCAAACTCGACACGACACAAAAATGACACAAAGACACCATAAACATGTAAGCGACACCTAACCCTAATTTCCTATTCAAACACTTTTTTAAAAATCACACGAAATGCACTTTGGGGCATTTCATCAAACACTTGCTATGTGACACTGATACGTGTCCAAATAGGACATAAAATGGACACGAATTTTAGGGCTTCCTATTCCTACAGTTAGGTTAGGCCTAGGACTCCCTAGATATGCAATAAAATCATGATTCTACGAAGGGGATTGAAAGTTACCTATATGTGTCAAATCCTTCAAAAAGCTCCAAAAAGAGGTATTCTTCTTGATAGCCAACTCCTCCAATTTGCTCCCAAGCTGAGATTACTTGTTACCAACAGTAGGAGGAGTAAAATTAGAACCCAATACAATTGGTTTGGGTGAAAAAGGAATTAAAATGGATTTTCTATGATTTATTGAAGATGGGGGCTTACCTCTTTCTAAAACTTGCCAAAACTATTCTAAGGAGGCTATCCCTAATACCAAGGAGCTTAAATAGAGAGGGGGACCATTATGACCAGCCATGGGCTGATTAGGGTTAGGGTTTGGCTATATGGTGTGGGCATATGGGCTTTAAGTCTCAAGTCATTAGTCATGACTTATGAAGTCATAAGCCATTCTAGCCTAAGCAATTCCTAATCTCTCCAAATAAGTTCCAATAAGTTACACCTCACTAACTTAGGTCAATGTAAGGTTACTTAACCTAACCAAGTGGCCATAACCTAGGTTAGTCTCTAGGTTAGCCTCCTAGTCAACACTAGTCAAAGTCAACTATAGGCCCAAAATCAATTATACTAAAAATCTCTAAAAATCATATTAATTCTAATAAATCTAAATAATACATAATAATTCCAAATAATTCTCCAAATTACAAAAATAACTAAAATACCCCTCAATCTAGAAATGATAAATGAAATACCATAATCACATGGCTAGGTTCTAGGGTTACACTAGCAAGACACCAAATCATAAGGCATGATTTAAAATAGTTTTAAAATGATTAAAAATCAATAAAAATCATAGAAAATTTTAAATACCATAATTAAATAAATTAAAATACAAAATTTCAAAATTATCCTCATTTGGAAAAACTGGGTGTTACAGACTAGAAGCCTAATAGTAATAATTAGATTTAATTTGACCTTGTAGGAATTATTTTAGAATTAATTAGTTATTTAGAATATTTTAAATGAATATTTAGTCATTTTAGTCTTTTTAGCCATTTTGGCCTTTTGTGATTTTCTAGATATGTTGACTTGTGTTGTGCTAGCAACTGGTTTAGCCTTAGAGGACATTTTATAGGAGCCTAACCATGCCTTAGAATTATTATTTTTATTTTTAGAATTTATTTTAGGCTTTAATTTATTTTTAAAGGCTTTAATTGATTTTTTTAGCCTTTTTCATGCTAGTCTTTTAGTCTTTTTGACTTGGGCCCATTTCTACTTGAGAAAGAGTTGGCCCAAGTGAAACCCTAACCCTAGAGAACCCCATTGGCTGCCCAAATAGCAGTACCCCTCCCCTTGCTTTCATTTGTGAAGTTTTGAGCCTCCACTAGGAAACCCTTATAGATCCCCTTCTCTAAAACTCATATTTCTTCATCTTGAGTCTGTTTGATTCCAAACGAACTCCATTGCACTCGTTGAGGAGAGTAGGATCTGCTGTAGTATTTCTAGCGAGGAGGCGGAGGCTTTTGCTTGAGGGAAATCGGTCGACACGACAACCGAGGAGCCCCGTTTATTGAGTTTTTGACACTCGATAGGTAAATCATAATCTACCAAAGTAAATCTAGAATTTCTTTCATTTTTGCAACTATATAGGTGCCTTAGACTTGCCCACGAAGTTTGGTTGGATTTAGACTTCGTTTGATGGCGGTATCGGACACGTATCGGTCTCACATTGCACGTGTTCGGCAAAATGCTATTTAGAATTGAAAAGTGTTAATTTTTGATTCTGTTTTCACAAAATCCTTCCTTATATGATTTGTACCAACATTCGTGAAGACGAATCAAAAATCGACACGATTTCGGCATCCGAACGGACACGGACACGCGTGCACGAGATCCCGTGCACGGTCCCGTGCACGCCCTGCAGTCTGTGCATGATAAATAGATGCATAGAGATCCATCTTGCGTGATATTTTATGAGCACGTAGGAACAACCTCTGACCACATGCCCGTAAAATTTCACGACGTTTCGTAGAGCGAGCGCGGAGTAATCGCGCGTGCACTGTTCAGCCATTTTGTGCACTCGGCTGAAATTCGGGACTGAAACGGACTTCGTGCGCGCACATGACGTAACGAAGACCCGTTCCAGGATCCGGTACACGTCGACCTATACCTAGAATACCTGAGGAACGAACCCCGAGTCGCGGCGTAGCCCGACGAGCGAGCCACGAGGGCGGAACCGCGTGCACGAGGGCGCACGGGCGCGCGCACGCAGCAAGCCGCACGGGTGCGGGGGCTGTGTGTGCTGCTTCGGATGTGTGTCGCTGCATGGCCGTGTCCTAGACCTACCCCAGGACCCCCCTAGCTACGTGCACAAGCATGGGGCGTTTTGTTGTGTGTGCGGTGCTCAAACGAGCGAGAACGCACGCGTATCACACAGTATCGGGAATTTCTGATACGCGTTCTGTGGACATGATACAGACATGATTTCGAACCCGAGAGTATACGAACACATCACGTGGGTCGATACAAACGTGTACGAGTTTCGCGGGTTTGTTTGGTGTATTTTGCATTTTGGGTCGTTGTGTGAAATTGGGTTGTTTTCTTTAATTTCGATTGAGTTGAAATGTGATATTTTGGTTTCCAGCCTTATAGCTTATAAATTCTGAGTTTTTAAAATGTATATGAGGTTTCGGATATGTGGGAACCAACTTTTGGTTTTGTTTCATAATTTTCCATCATTTATGAATATATATATGATTTCTACATAGCTATATATATATATATATATATATATATACATTTAACTATAACTATATATATATATATAAATATATATATATATATATATATATATATATATATATATATATATATATATATATATATAACCCCGTTGAAACCTATTGCTAACACATACATATTGAGAATGGGTCGAGGGAGATTTAATTCTAGATTTTAGACTCTTTAAATTATCTCGCACCATTGCGAATCTTTCCATTTAAGAGTTTGTGTATATATATATATATATATATATATATATATATATATATATATATATATATATATATATATATATATATATATGTGTGTAGTTTTCTTACTTTGTATATATATGTAGATAATAGTATATTAAATTATGGTATACCATGGTTGTGTTTTCTGTTTTTAATCTCAGATTTTTGTCCATTTCAGTAAGCACCAGGACACACACACACACACACAAACACACACCATCTTTTGTTAGATTTAAGGTTGACTTGTATTATATATGTACATGTGTGTGTATATTGGTTTGTCATTTTGGGACTAGTTTAGTCGAATTGACCGACAAGTTGACCAAATTGACAAAAGTCAACTTTGGGTCAAACTTGATCCAATTCAAATCGAACGAATTCCAAATGACCTAGAATTTTGTGTATGACCTAAGAATTAGTAGACGGACTAGTTGACCCAGGTTTGACCAGCTTTGACCAGTGTTGACCAGGTTTGACCAGAGTTGACCAAGGGTTGACTTGACCAAAAGGGATCTAGAAGCATGTAGTCTTGCATTGTAGCTATTTTCTTTGATATTTTAGACTTGGTTGTGACATATGGATACTAAAATAGGTTTATATCGCTCCAGTTTAGTTATACATCCTTACCAGCAGCTCGGATTGTCTGGCGAGTACATTCTCTGAATGTTCTTTCATTTACTTGTCGAATTCTATATTCTAGTTTTAGTCAATTCTATTTGATTCTCGATTACAAACACGAATTGATATTTTTTTGGAATCCATGTATACGACAGACATACCTTACTTGTCTAGCCTCTATTACAAGAATCACCTACAAGCACCTTCATGTTCTGGATAGATTTATTCTCGATTTATGTGTCGTGTTATGGATTCACTCATATTTGTCGGGCGGGAAAATACTTGAGTAAACATGTAAACATTCCTAAATACTCGAACCACCTCCCTGTGAATTATACAAGAACGATAGCCGTC
>JANAVB010018797.1:10977282-11319782 GCA_029216955.1 Iris pallida
AAAGACAGAAGACTCTTTTGCATGGTTGGAAAAAACTATGGATCGTGATTCATAATCCAGTCTTCCATTAAATTTCTCTTAGCACCTAGATCATTTCTTGAAACTTCTTGTTTTCTATTTTGAAACTTTGGTTGATATTCGAAACTTATTTCGAGATATTGTTTCCTATTCGGATAACTTGTTTCAGATTCGCAATTCGATAATTATTTGAAATCTACTATTTGATATTGTTTGCATATTCATCATTCATGACTTTGTTTCCTAGTGTTGGCTCATATTTGGATATTTTGTTCCCTTATCAAACTTCGTATTAATTGAGATTTAGTTCCTACTCGAGATTTTATTTCGAAACCATGTTCCTTATTCGAAACCTTGTTTAAGCTTCGTCCGATTTAGGACATTGTTGAGGATTCCGTTGAAGGTTTTGAAGATTTAGTTTCCTATTTTGGGATTGTGACTCATTCTCTTTATAAGACTTGTTTTCCATTCATGACCTTGATTTTATCGTTGAATCAAATTATTTTTTTTCAATAGTATACATTGCTAGATTTTGATTCTGTTCCACTAGATTTTAGTCATACTTAAATCTTGATCTTATTTTGTCTAAACTTTGATCATGCCTATCGAATTATGATTTTTCTATTTTACCCTATTTTCAATCGTGCTAAACTTTTGATTTTTATCGTGCTTAGAAGATCGTGCCTTCATGATTTTACTCTTCTAAATCGTAATTAAAACTTCATCCCACCTCGTGCCTGTTTGATTCTCGATCATTATTAAAATGTGTTATTTCAATGCCTCGTATGTGGATATCATACCTAGTCTTAAATAAATTTCATTTCATTCCGTACCCAACTAATTTCGGTCATTTTTTAATTGTGCCATTTTATCTATTTTTTGTCATAATAAATTATTTCAAATTGTTATGATCGTTGTACCTAGTCGTTAAGCGTATTCACACTCGTGCCTAATCAATTTCGAACTTTGTGTCATTTTTGTATCTTGTCGTACTCCTTAAAATTTTGAGGACAAAATTTTTCTAAGGGGGTAGATTTGTAACCCCGCCTTTCAATTTTAAGGAATTTTAAACCTTTTCCTAATTTTAGTTGATAAAGTAAGTAAATTCTTATTAATATTTCTATGATTATTTTATTTGGAGAAAGGATTTGAATTAGTTGGCATGGGTGTTAATTCCCTAGTTGATTATAACTAACTCTAACAAACTTTTGGATTGAAACTGTAAATAACTGATTGTGTTAGGCATTTTTGCAAATTTTCATTTTGATTTTGCTATATATATATATATATATATATATATATATATATAAAATATATATATATATATATATATAAATATTTTTTATATAATATATATATATATATATATATATATATATATAAAAATATATATATATATATATATATATATATCAAGGGAGGAGAGAGAAGCTACTCTCTACTCATTCTTCGATCTCTCCTCCTAAATTACTTCTCCTTCCTCCAAAATTGCCCGAGCCCTAACCCTAACCGTAATTTGAAGAAGCCAGCCATGGTGGCCATCACCTCCACCGCCACCAGCGACCGGGCACCACCAGCGGCTAAACGCTCCGACAACAGCTTGTGAAGATCCACCGTGAGTCTTCTTCCCAGCAATCGGGCGGCAATGGTCCCCTCTCGACGACTAAGCCACCGTAGAAGAACCACCACCTCAGCAACGCGATCTGTGTACGGTGATGTCCTCTTCGATGACAGCGACATCAACGATGGCGAGTTCCTTTCGTGATGCCTAGGCATCGTCCCGAGCGATCGATCTATTCTTCTCGGTGCTCTCTTTGATGAGCTCCCCACTTTGACTCCAGTTATGACGACGAGGTGAGTAAATCTTGATCTTGCACTCTTTTGAGAGCGTTGATTCTCTTTGCGATCATAGTCTGATCATGTTGCTCTGTTCAGTTAGTCAATTGGATCGAGTTCAACGTAATCGGATCGAGTACGAAGAACAGTGGGGGATTTAGCTACTGGTAAGATTAGATTCAACTCCTTGTCTATTCTTGATCTTAACAAGTTCTTGCAATATCTGAAATTGACTTGCTTCTCTGTTCTTTGTTCGGAAGTGTTCGTTGAATTACAACATAGAAATCCAATATGGACTCGGACACGAGGAGACATGTCTATGGCCTAGGACTGTGTCCGACATCTGGGGGACGCATCTTCGATTCTATTGATTCCTCTTTCAGGTATTATGTTATCATTTTGTCGAATCTAGAATCACTACTTCTATTCTTTGAGTATGGGTGTGTTGGCCAGGGTCGATCGGTTGTGGCATTGATAGTGTTGGCGAGTGTCTGTGGTGCTAGTCAGTGGTGTGGCTTGTGTTGCCGTAGCAGTATCCAGGACTGTGTAACCAGGGTTTGTCGTATCCAAGCAGTAAACGTATCCGTGTGTACCAATCAGTTATGTGCAAGTATAGTAGCTCGTGCCTGAGCTGTTCGTGTCCATGTGCATGGGCTCACTTTCAAATTAGTGTATGTGTGTGTGTGTTTTTGAATGCCGAGGTTGCGTACAGAGATTCTTCCGGGTTAAAGTGCGGTAGGCTGACTGAAACTAGAGAATACAAAGGCGTGGGTTATTTTGAGTTAAATCCATATTTTCTGTACAAATCTTGTTTTCCTGAATGTTGAGTTGTATAACTTAGTTTGAGTTTGCTGAACCTTCATTGATGCGGAGTCGTATGTATAGATTTCCTAAATTCTTGGTGTGGTGTTGGGAACCAACTGTGTTGCTAAGTAACAATTGCTGGTTAGCACATAGGGTTGCTATGCTTTGGAAATGAATTATGTTCAGAGAAGTGTCTGGACTAAATGTGGGATTGAAGTTTTGAAATGAATTCATATTACAGTTTCATTCATGGGTAGATTCTATGTATGTTTCGACTGAGCTTGTCTCCTGTGTGAATGCTATATTTGGGTTTAAACTATGTTGCAGTTATTGACTCTAGTTAGGTTCGGCTGCGGTAGATGTGGCAGTGTGGGCTGCCAATGTGTTGGGCCAAATCTATTTAGCCAATATGAGTTTCACTTGGCAGTATTTAGAGTACAGTATAGTTGCTATATTTTACTTTATAAATGGGTTAATCAAAATATATTATGAACTTTTTACTAGTATTATGTTGCCAGAAAGAATATTTCCAAGTAATGATTATAATTCTAGTTAATATTTAATACTATTTTGCTGTTCTTATCTAGTATTTACAATTTAGCTATTTTATATATAGTTGCTTGCTATTCTAGCTAAATCCCTTTTCTAGTAATTATATATATATATATATATATATATATATATATATATATATATATATATATAGTCATGGTTAGCGAGTTAACTAATCTTGGTCAATAGTTAGATCCTAAACAACTTGTACCCATGCTAGGTGGACATAGAGACTACTACTTTTCTGATACTGATCTCCCAGAGCAAGGCAAGCACATTCTATTATTCATGTTCATTTGCATTATTCCTGTACTTTTCTTGTGACACGTCATGACACAATATCAAGTTCTCTTATACTTTCATGTCTTATACTTGTGGTCGGGGAGGGGAAATACACTAGCTATGTGACCAAACCCATGTTCTGATATTCATGTAGATAGCTTAGGCCTCGTACTGTGCATGCGGGCACTAAGCCGTACCCTTATTCCTGTTCTATTGTGCTTATTCCTGTACTTACCCCAGCCGGTCACATAGGCTAGTTGTATTTCAAACATTGTGCACATGTCATGTCTTGTACTTCAGGTTCATGGTTTATAATCTTTTACTTTACTTCATGTACTTTACATTCATGCACTTTTATGTTATGTTCCTGTACTTTCATGTTCTTTTCATATACTTTATATTTTATGTTCTCATGTACTCATTTTCATATCATGATGTTCTTGTTCATTACCTAAAATTGTACTTTGCTCCGCTCCTGACCGGATATATTGCAGGTGTACTTAAGGATATTGACCCACCTTATGGGCCAGAGCCCGGAATCTTAGCTGAGCAGGATGGAGCCATGACTTAGTTAGAGGTTACAGGTTTATATTTGTTTAGCTTCACTTCCAGATATTGTATATTGAGAGTTTATAGTTGTATTTCATTATTGTTACCGGATTTGCCTCTAGTATTTTTATGTACAAATTGTATTATGACTTGTGGATTATGGTGGTCATTCCGGGACGGTTAGATGTTGTGATATTTACTTTCATGTTTATACTTGGAGTTTTCCTTAGATGTTTACAGCTTACTACGTTGAGTCTTCCAACGTAGGCTGGGCGTGTCCGACTCGTGTTCGATTATTCGGGAGCAGGTTTTGACACCCATGGACACCCAAACCAAACAACCTCACCTCCACCCTCATGTCATGGTCGCACCAAGGCCAGAGCCACCTGGAACCTCTGGCTGTGCCTCCCACCAAACCAGATATGCCACTACCGTGATCCGTCGCACCCTTCTCTGCTGGGTGAGCGCCGTCGTACTCGCGCTCCTTTCTGGCCGAGCTCACTCGCCGGAACCCCCTCTCTCCATCGGATCCTCGTGAACCCAGAGCCGGCGAGCTCATCTCCACCGCACTCGATCCCTTCCGCCTTCCTCACTCTCCCTCTCCATTACTCAGACCTTCCCCCTCCTTCACACACAACCCTCTTCTACATCTCTCTCGTTCTCTCTCCTCCCCTCTCAATCTCTCTAATCACTCCCTCTCTTTCTAAAGAACGGCAACAAGGTGGCAATGGGTCAGTTTATGATTTCTGGGCTTTTAGAAAAAATATATATATGTATTTTAAAAATTTTAGTTGGACCTCTTTTCGGGTCCCCATAAACATAGAGCAGAGAACATCAATTCTTCTGTGTAGTTTGTTTTCTTATGTTTTAGTATTTTATTATTAGTTGATATACAAGTATTTAGTAAATGTATTAGTATATTATTATTATACTATGTATATAAATGTATTGTTATAAGTTTTATTATTATTATTATTATTATTATTATTATTATTATTATTATTATTATTATTATTATTATTATTATTATGTTTTGTTAATTAAATATATAGTAATATTTCTAAACTATTTGGTTACAAAATATTACATTAGGCTAAACCCTGCATTATTTTCATTTTGGGTTATAAGCTCTGAATTAGTGTTATATTATTTTGTATCATTTATGGCTTTTTGGTTTAAAAATTATATTTGATGGAAATTAGTTTTTAACCTAATTTGTTTTCCTATATTTTCAAGTAATTATTTGTAATATTTTGAATAAAAGAAAAACATAGTTTTTTTTACTTATAATTGATTTTCAAATATAGTTTCCAAATAAAAATGTATTTTATTAAAATAGTTATAGATACTTTATTTATATCAAATTATTTTTGTTTATCGATCTTGACCACGACTATTCCAATTGTTTTCTATCTTCCTGCAAATTCAAACTTCCATATATTGTCCTTAGCTAATTTGACTATTCGGGACTCAATGATATGTTTTGTACCATCATCTGAGATCATCTTGTGTAGTTTTGACCTCTGAGACTATTTATGTATCGACACTATCATATTGCGCCAGTCAACTTCAAATTAAATCGAGGCAAGTACTTGTTGACGCTTTCATGTGCATTTACTTTATATTATTATATTTCACTTATACATGATATCCCGTGTCTTGACTGTTTACACATACGAGAGTTGAGTGGTTCACTATTGTTCATGTTTTCTCATCGTTATCGTGATCGTGTTTACATGATTATGAGGTATAGATATTAGACGGGTACAATTACTAGGCACGTAGACAAAGCCTGATCGTATTGTTGGCAGCTCTCCATTTTACGGGGGTGGGCCGTTTATAACCTCATCGTTCGCCCAAGCCGTCCGTATGTAGGAATATTGTACTTCTCATGACGCGTGCACAGTTATGGTTTATATGAGTTTCTTTATCTTCTTATGCTTGCTACTTCTTTAGTTCGTCTATTACATGATTTCTTGTTCATATTGTTCATGTTTCCATTAATCATTATTTCATATGTTTGGTGTTATATTGCATTATATTATACTTATATTGTTTTGACTAAAGTTGTACTTGTTCCAATCCTGACTGGATATTTTTTTTTCAGTTGACAGATTCTTGATGACTTGCTATATTGCTTTGGGTTCCTTCGGGTGGAGTTAGACGTATCTTTGGAGGCTAACCATAGATTCTAATTAGAATAGATAGTTTTGAATTTAATATTTAACGGATTGTTCCCGAATATAATTTGGTTGTATTATTGGATTATAAATTTAATAATTATTGTGAATGAGCAAAAGAAGTATGATTTTGTTGTATTTGAGACTTATATTTAAGTATAGACAGCGTACTACCGCCGATGCTGTGGCCTAGGATGTACTTGGCTACATACTCGTATCCAGAAAAGCGGAAGCAGGTCGTGACATAGCGACTTGCTCGAAGTCCCGCTCGATCGAGGCAACTCCTCGCTTAGGTGGGTGGCTTCGATGAACTTGCCTCAGCTTGGCCATCATACTGATAAAAGGAAGTTTTCAATGCACTGAATACGCTAGATAATAAAAGAGATGAATCTAAATAGCTAAGAAAATAATACCATTGATTCGAGCATGTGAGTAAAACATGGAAAAAGTGTCATATTTTTTGCTTAGATGTTCTCTACGATGGTTTTCAAAGCTGGCACTTGGTCTTTTGATCCTACATATTGAGTTATGCAAAGTTATGCCACGGGTTATCGACTCAATGTCATAGCAGACACGTTCCCATGATCCAACTACTTTGCATTGAAAATACGTTCCACGGTCTCACTATCAGTCTTAGGGAAGATGGTACGGTTATGGCACTCTAAAGAACACAATTATTCGAAGTTGACCACGAGCACATTTTCACGGCCTCAAGGCTTGGCATATAAAATATGACTTGGGCAGCAATGTCGCACGAAACATAGTTGGGTTATGTCACAACCCGCACCCACTTTCCGGATACGAGTTTGAGTCCAAGCCAGCCTACGCCGTAGTGTCGGCGGTAGAACGATGTCTAAAATACACAAGTCATAGAAACATGATAGTCTAGATCTCATCCACATAATGTAAAGATACAACCAACTCCAATAAGTAACAATAATAATGAAGAACTGAATACTGGAGATTAATATAAATTAAAGTAAGTTATCCAGAATTCAAGTCACGTCCGGTGGATACAAATCCACTAGCAGTTGACTGAAGTAAAATAAAGACATAAAATAAAATGACTGAGTCCAAACAATGCTAAACATCAAATGATATCATCGGCTACAGTAGTACTGGGGTCTAGTGCTAGCTCAAACCTGCTCGTCTGCACCTGGCTTAACCGCGACTAAAACTGAAGAGATCATCAGGTCCTCAGGGGACTAGCAAGATACATAAAACATGCATATCTAACAGCTTATCATGCATGTATAAAATCCATAATAAAAGCATGAACAACTAAGCAATAATGATACACAAATATGTGAACAACTACGCATAAATGAACTGCTGGAAGAAACAAGTGAACACATGTCAAGAGATCAAACGGAAACTCAAACCCTCGCCCCTTGTCATGTGTAACTCCCTAAGTCTATTTTCGTATATTTTTGAATTATTGAAATTTTTCTCAAAAGAATCTTTTATTTGCTTTAAGTAAACCTGTTATATTGAATTTGGTTAGTCAAATTGATTTCAATCTTATATTAATCTTATTTTCTAAAATCTTGATTTTTTTTCTTTTACTAATGATTAGTAATTATTTTAGTGATTAATTAATTTTGATAAGAATTGGTTGTTGGTCACCTTTCCTGAGAAGTAAATTCATTAAGTGTTGGTAGTCAGTTAGTTGTTATTAAACTAATTTTAGTTAGTTACCTAGAGCTTGGTTAGTTAAGTGACTATAGTTCACAGGTTCTGTAATTAACTGTAGTAATCATATATTTAGTTAATTGGTTAGATATTAACTAATCACGTAATTAGTTAGGAATAACCAATTCAGTTAGTTAGGAAATCTGTTACAAATATTATTTCTTGCCCCCAGATCTACCTCTATTTATAGCAATGCCACTACATTAGCATGGAAAATACACAGTTATTTTATTATAAATAATTCTGACAAAGTTCCCAATTTTAACACTGACACCACTGACAATACATTGATCCATCACATTAGTATTATTCCGCCGTGCTCTGCCGCGAGTTCGTCGGGGACTTCGCCGGAGTCATCACCGCTAGATTGTAGTACCGAAGTTCCTCGCCGCCGAGCAAGAAGTAGCTCCGTCGTATCCCGATCGACGGAGGAGTAAAAATCTGCCACGTAGTCGGCCGAAGTCAGCCACCCCGTTGCACCACCGAAATCGAGCACCACTACACCGGAGAGACGTCGAGCTACAGCTCGACAGCGTCACCACTAAGCCGGAGTCCATCCCGAGCCTCCATCGACTACCAGACAACCGGACAGCCGCCAGACACCACCCTCGCAACCTTGAGAACTACGCTGCCTCTTCAGAATTCAAACTGCCACTTCGAGATCTGCATCGGCTCCTCGAGGGACACGCTGCCTCTTCTAGTCTAATGGAGTCAGCTCGAGTCCCGGAGCGCCATCGGTGACCAGATCCAGCTGGAGCTCATCGATGCCGCCGGATCCAAGGCTCTGCCTCCGCTTCTAGAAAGCCTCCCGTGCCACCGTGGTTCATCCGACCTGGCCTAGGTGATCAACACCGGTCATCAGAAAGTCCTTGTTCTTCGAGCATGGACCAAGCTCACCGTTGTCGAGCCGTCGAGCACTGCTACATCCAAGGTGAGGTTCTTCTCTTTGTCATCTTCTTCTTGTCCATCTTACTATTTCTTGCATGGGGTTTTCTAGTGCTAGAAAAGGGATTAGGGTTTCATATCTAGGGTTTTATGTAGCATGTGTGGAAGGAAATTAGGATTTCCATGGGGATTTCTGTAAGAAAGGAGATGTAGAGATTAGGCTTCTCCCAACATTAGCCATGGAGGAAGAAAACCTAGGCTAGGGTTCAGGTTGAGGACGATAGTTTAAGGAAGAAGAAGAGTGAAGATGAAATTTTATAGGGTTAGGGTTATACTCTTGTTGTGCGGCCGAGTAGAGGAGTATGCGAGGCTGGAGAGGACATAAGGGGGAGCTGTGGGAGAAGAAAGAGTGAGTAAAAGAGGATAATCGAGGGCTAGGGTTTCACCTAGAGCTAGGGTTTTGGTTCGATCAGTGGGAGGAAGATGAAGATGTCGGCTGTGAAAATGAGGGATAGAGAGAGAGAGTTGCTTAGTAGTAGGGTTTTGTTCTGGTATGGGCTGGGTATGGTTGAGTTGGTGGGCTGTTAACAAATGGTGGGTTATTTGTTTTGTATAGAAATTTTGAAGAGTAATATAACAACAATAGTAGTAAGATGTTGGGCCGAGGCCAGGCTAGTGTTCCGGAGTTGGTTATGTGAGGCTCAGTTGGATTTTTGGGCTGAAAGGGCTTGGGTTGTGGGCTTACAGATTGGACTGGTTCTATATGTTGTTATCATTATTATTATTATTATTTCTATTATTATTAGTGATACCATTATTGCCAATAAAATTATTGCTATTATTATTACTACTCTGTTGGAATATTTTGGATAACAAATAATTTCATAAAGTAGTTATTAAATATAAACTATTTTGTCAATGTTTTAAAATCTATTTTGATATATTGATAGTATAAATAGTTCTAAATGGTTATCTTACTAATATTATTTTGCTAGTAAAATGTTTCTATTATTTTCTAAACAGGAACAATTTTTACTAAATATAGTTTAAGAAATTATTCACTAATATCTATTTTAATTAAAGCTATAATTTATTTTCTAAAAAATAGTTAGCTAGTATATATTGTTAGCTAGTATATATAGATAGCTAATATATGGATAGTTAGCAAATTGTAGTTAGTGAGATGTCTTATTGTCACGACCCGCTCTCGAATAATCGGACACGAGTCAGACACGTCCAGCCTTTGTCGTTAGACACAACAAAGTAAGCTGTACCAATCTAGGGAAACTAACCAGATTTCAAGACAAGTATGAAAATTCAGCATCTATAAATGTGTCACAACCAGAGTAAAGTACAAACTCAGAATTTATTACATTCCAGCAAATGAAAGTAAGTCTACTAGTCTCAATACAGAAAAATATAAAAAGCTAAAGGTAAACTCTAGGCTTCTACAGCCTCTAAGTCACAAGCAGATCCAGCTGGCTCAGCAAAGTTAGCAACATCCTGTCCATAATAGGTGTCGCACAGGGCGTCCAACTCACCTGCAACATATCCTATTCAGGAGCGGAGCAAGTACAATTCTAGGTAATGAACATGACATCATGATATGAAAGTACAAAAAAACATGAAAAGTATAGGAAAGAATATGGTGAATAAGTACGTGAAAGAACAGGATATGTAAAGTACATGAAAGAACATGGTATGTAAGAATATGAAAGAACATGATATGTAAGCACAGGAAAGAATATGGTATCTCATGAATCACAGGAAATAAGTACAAGGTATATCTCCTGAACATATGTGTACAATGTTTGAAATATAACTAAGTATGTGACTGGCTAGGGGTAAGCACATGAAAGCACATGAAAGTACATGAAAGCACATGAATGGTACGGCTTAGGACCCGCGTGCACGATGCGGGGTCTAAGCTAAACACACCTGAGTTGTTTCTTGGGTTTGGTCACATAAATAGTCTATTTCCCCACCCCAGGTATAAGTAATAAGAACAAGGAACATAAGCACCAAAAATACATGACGTGTTGCAATGTGTCATTCAAGGAAGCACAGGATATAGTGAAATACACAAGACCGTAGAGTGTACTTGCCTTGCTCCAGGAAAGTGCAAGTAACGAAACTGGATGTCCTCCTGAAGTAAATGATTTACAATTTGATAAATCAATAATGCAAAGTTGATTTATAAATCTAAGATCACTACAATTAATCCTAAGTTCTATTTGATAAATACTAGCTTACTTCTATTTATAACTCTACAATATTCTAACCATGTATTGTCAAGAGAGTTTATATAACCCCACACAATCCTAGTTAACTGCAATATTGCACCCTCTTCTAAGAGAGTCTATTATTCTAACTTTCAAAGTTCACTAAACCTGAACAAGGTTGTGTAATCTTGTATTACACAAGAATGATTCAGAATTGAACCATACTTCTCCTTATCATTTTTACACACCAATATATAGGTTCAATATATAACAGAGGCTACACCTATTCAGTCTTAATGCGGACTGATGTTCTCACCAAATCAGGACACAACTCTCAGCTTATTCTCAAATACTGCAATTTTACTCTCCTAGACTAACAGTCTACACCAATATATTCTCTGGACTAACAGCCCTACTGCATTCATTCTCTGGACTAACAGTCCTACTGTATAACATTCTCTAGACTAACAGTCCTACTGTATAACATTCTCTGGACTAACAGTCCTACTGCATTCATTCTCTGGACTAACAGTCCTACTATTTTATATTCTCTGGACTAACAGTCCCACTATATTCATTCTCTGGACTAACAGTCCTACTGCAAAAATTCTTGAATGTCTCAAAGTCGACCAGCCAATACCATCCAATTCAGTTCTTACAAGACTGAGAATAGTTCAGTCTATAGGGGTTGACAACCATATTGGGAAAACTGATACAAATGCATGCATTAACAAAATAGAAACTGATGTTGATCTAAATCTTGGAGTTAATATTAATCAGCTTTCAGGTTGGCTGATATGTCAATCTGTTATTCGTACAAAAGCTCATTACAACTGAAACTTAACTAATTAACTACCAACGATAATTTAGATTGGAACATAAACAGGACAGGGAGTTGCAGTTAACACAAACTTAAATATAAAACTGGTAACAAAATTTGAAGGAATAGCTCTACTGAAAACAGGCCTCCAATCTCAGGACATTGATTCCATGGTTCAGTCCTCAATCTCAGGAATCTAATTCATCTTCAAATAGAACTTGCTACTATATAATATTATTTACAATTTGGTTTTCAGCCCACCATATCCAAGAAATTATCCCAGGGAACCCAAAATCCTACCCTTACATTCCTGCATTCCTATTAGGAAACCAATCTGAATTCTAACTATGGAAGATAGGAGAACTTAACATATGCAACTCAGGCAATCAATATTGCAAGTTCAACTGGGTATCCAATTATATCAGTCCTTGAATTAAAGGAAAACAAACCAAATATATCAGGACTTACATCAGACTAATATAATAGGCTTCCAGGTTTTAACATCAATTTAACTTTGAACATTTAGAACTCAATCTAAACCAAAATAGGGGAAATAGTTCAGTCCAGTCCCATCACCATTAGGACTGATACCTTGTCCAGTCTTCTAGAATCCAATAACAGTTTAAATGAGTCCAATATAGTCCACCTTCCAGTTCAAAAGCATATTCGAACACCATTTCAGATGAGAACCCAAGTATCAGTCCTCATATGAAATCAACATTAATCCTCTTATGAAATCAATTGTTAGTTCTCACACGAAATCACATATCATTCCACATATGAAATCACATATCATTCCTCATACGGAATCACATATCAGTCCACATATGAAATCACATATTAATCCATATATGAAATCACACATTAGTCCTTATGTGCAATCACGTATCAGTCCTTATATGAAATCACATATTATTCCACATATGAAATCACATATTAGTTCTCATACGAAATCACATATCAGTCCACATATAAAATCACATATCAGTCCTTATGTGCAATCACGTATCAGTCATTATATAAAATTACATATCAGTACACATAACAGGATTCTCGGTTAATCCTTTATCAGGATATATAATCATCAAGCCAAGGATGGGTTAGACTTGATTGTTCTTGGGGACAACTGTTAGGCCAAAACTCACTAATAGCTGAAATAGAAAGATCTGATTATAAATGGATTGAACTTAACCATTCAGTGGATAGATTTCAGTTTAAAACACAAAAGGATCAGTTGAAATCCTCCCAAAACCCTCAGCACTAAATCAACGGTTAAGTCTTTGATAAGTCAAATCTACAGATCATTAAGTATAGCTACAAACTGGTGTTCCTAAAGGATGAAGGATTACCTGCTATAATCTGAGAAGTGAAAGTCTATTCTCTCTCTTCTCAGGAATCCACACAATATCCTTGACTGACAACAAGAAATTAGGAATCGAAATGGTACTAAGAACATCCCAGATCTAGATCTTAGTTTTAAAAAGTTAACTTACCAATTCACAACGATCCAAAAGAATTATTCGACCGATCAATCCCCAACCATCACGGAAGGAATTTTCCTAGGAGATCAAAGTAATTTGGATTCATAAATGATTATCAAAAGAATCGATCCAATTCTTTAAGGAATTGCTCTGAATTACCTGAAATTGAAGATACGAACCAACTGGTAGAAGGTCGAAGGTGTTCCACTATGGCTCAGGGCTCGTCATCAACTTCTCTCGATCGTCACTCCAATTTAGGGCTCAGGAACTCTCGTTTGGGGAAGAAAGAGGGAAGAACAAGATCAAGAAGAATGGATGGAAATAAAGAATGAGAAAGGAGAAGGTCTTAAATAGATGGAGTTGGCATGGGAGCTAAGCACATGGGAGCGGGAATTTGAAATTCCCTCCCTGCCAATTCGGTTAGAAAGAAAAGAGTAGATGTGAATGCTCAGTTTTGAATCTGAACTGAATGAGAAAAAGTGATTTATTAGTATAGGGTGATAGTCATTTCTTAATAAAAAGGAAAGTCCATGTTTAAAGCCCAAGAAAAAAAATAGCCTAAGGCTGAAATAGGAACAAGGAAAAAAATGATGTAGTCTCACATATATATAAAGTATTAACAATTTCTAAATTGTTAAATCAAAATATAAGGATTTTAAAAAAAAATTTAAAAATTCCAGGAAGGTGGAGTTACACTTATTTTAGAACCTAACCTATTTGCACCGAATGCTAGGTGGACATTCATATTCATAGTCGTATACTCTCCTGCTTCCAAAGCAAGGCAAGTACAACGACTTGAACTCTTTACTTTATTTTTTGTCATACTTCATGTTCTCATATCAGACACGAGATTCACACGATTGTATTGTGCCTTATTCATTGTATTGTGTCTCACTATTTCTTGTGGAAGATTGGAGAAAGATTGACTAGTATGTGACCACACGCAACCTAGGTATTGTGAATAGCCTAATCGTACACCTCTCGTACGATTAAGCCTAACCTTGTAAAGGTATTGTTATATTGTGAATTGTGGATTGTAGTCCCCAGCCGGTCACACATTAGTTTAATATTTTTAATTTTATACTTGTATTGATTGTCGTGTTCACATTGATTGTCTTGTTCAATGTGTCCGTTCTGGTATTGTAGTTTCATATTTAGTTTCTTGTACCTTTGTTCCATATTTTGGTCTATATTGTTTTTATGTATTTCAGATTACAATGTTGACTGTTTCTCGTCGGGGTTGTACTTTGCTCTTTTTCTGACAAGATATGTTGCAGATGAGCTTGAGGCTATATGGAGCATGGTGATATGCTTGTAGTTTCATGTTTTAGTTCATTGTTTAGATTTCATTTCTGGATATTGTACTGAGATTGAATAATTATATATTTTATTATTTATTCGGATTTGTCTCCGAATGACTTGTACTAAAATGACTTGATAGATTATCGTGATTTTCGGGACGTTTATAGATGCTGTGCATGTTTATATTATATTGTGACTTGGAGTTTTCTTTAGTATTGTACAGCTTACTTCATTGAGTCTATCGACAAAGGTTGGGCGTGTCCGACACGTACCCGATTATTCGGGAGCGGGTCGTGATATATTTTTTTGGTGGCCCATGCAGGTCTGTCCTAATGGCACTTAGGCTATAAAGTGCTATTGGGGGACCAGTGAAACTAAGGAAAACTCATCACAGCATAGGATCCGTGGGAAAAGGTTATGGTTATAGTTTTACTAAGATTGCTTATTATTTTGTAGTTTAGGCCCTATCTAACCAGTTTTTTATTTTTCAGGGTGGTTCAGACACGCAACACTAAGATTGTCAATTTCCCTACACTTGAGGTTTCTGAGATTATTTATCTAATAAATTGCTAGTACAAATAATTGATTTATAATATTTGAGCTTTTATTAGATTTTCTCTTAATGCCTAGATCTTTTTATACAAAAACTTTCTTGTTGCAATTCGAGTCATTATTTCCTCTTTAAGATTTGTTTTTGTAGCTTCCTTGTCCTACTAAAAACTCCTAATTTTTAAAAAAAAGAACATATAAATTCACTTTCCATCATGACTAGGACTTAGAGCTCGTTTGAATTTTCATAAATTCTTTTAAAATTCCTATGGATAAAGTTGACAGAGTATTCGACGACCTACGATGACATGGCAAATGCGCACTGGAGTCATTTATCTAGATTATGGAGATCGCGGGTTCACTGCAGCCAGCTGCACACTGGCGAGGCATGAACTCTAGTCGAAGTAAGTTCATGTATTAGTAGGTTCTCAGATATTATGGAGGCTATGTCCTGAATGCATAATATTTTGATATTTTCAGTTGTTCCGTTAACATAGATAAAGTTGATAGAAATATTCGATAATTTATTATTATTTGAGTCATTTAGCAAAAGGTTTATTGCAAACAGAATTATACTACACTGGCGGAAAAGGAACTCTAGGCAAAGTGATTTCAGATATGTATAGTTTTTGGATACTATTAAAATTATATCAGTGTTATATACTATGCTTAATCTTTTATCGCCGTTGACAATTTTATCGAAAAATTATCTTGATATTAATCTTATGTGAAATTTCAGCAATTGTTTCCATTTTCTCTTGATTTATCTCAGGAATTTATTAGGACCTTTCTTCAATATCTGTTCGTCTAATTTCTTTCATGGTTTGACTTAGTGTATTGCACATATTCATTATCGCATATTTTGACTTTTCAAAAAAATTTGTTCTTAGTCGTATCGTTTCTGTAGTTAGCATATTTTAGCACTTATCAAACCTAAATAATTTCGATCACATTTTACTAATCGTATTTAAATGTTTTAAATCTTAGTCATAGCCGTACTAATTATGCCTAGACGATTTTTTTGATTTAGGTCATAATTTTAAGACTGTCATTTTGGTGCTATTTTACAATGCGTAAATTTTTATTTTTCTCATGTTTAAGATTTATCATGCCAAGACTTTTTACTTTGATTATCTCTATAAAATAATAATTTTTTTGGTTGTATTGATCCTATGTTTAACTAAATTTTAATCATTTCCAAGTTTCAACAATCTTAATAATGTTTGTCATGCCATTTGAAATTTCGAGGTTAAAATTTTTGTAGGGGGTAGATTTGTAACTCCCTAACCTATTTTCATATATTTTTTTGAATTATTGAAATTTTTCTAAAAAGAATCTTTGCTTTGCTTTAAGTAAACCTGTTATATTGAATTTGGTTAGTCAAATTGATTTCAATCTTATATTAATCTTATTTTCTAACATCTTGATTTTTTCTTTTACTAATGATTAGTAATTATATTAGTGATTAATTAATTTTGATAGGAATTGGTTGTTGGTCACCTTTCCAGAGAAGGATATTTATTAAGTGTTGGTAGTCAGTTAGTTGTTAATAAACAAATTTTACATAGATACCTAGAGCTTGATTAGTTAAGTGACTATAGCTAACAGGTTCTATAATTAACTGTAGTGATCATATATTTAGTTAATTGGTTAGATATTAACTAATCAAGTAATTAGTTGGGAACAACCAATTCAGTTAGTTAGGAAATCTGTTACAAATATTATTCCTTGCCCCCAGATCTACCTCTATTTACAGCAGTGCCACTAAGTTAGCTTGGAAAACACACATTTATTTTATTATAAATAATTCTGACACAGTTCCGAATTTTAATACTGTAGGACCGTTGAGCACCTCTAGAGGGGGGTGAATAGAGTGTGTGCGTGTGTGACGAAAAATAATCACCAATTAAAATTTTTAAACTATAACTATGGCAGTAAATAAGAGACAGTAAATAAATGTAGCAAGAGATAAAGAGATCAAACTCAGTGACACAACGATGTACACTGGTATCCCTCTGAGAGGACTAATCCAGTCTCGAGTACTCTTGCTCGATGTTAATCCACTAAGGCATAAGCTAATTGAGAGCTTGCAGTCTCTTACAACACCGTGCTTGGTGACAAGTGCACGACCAACTTCACAATACCGTGCTTGGTGACGAGTGCACGACCGGCTCCACAACAAAGATAATTGATGTACTTTGAACAACCTATTTACAACTCTTGAACACCAAAAGACTCTAGATCGAAATAGATATTACTGGCTTTTGGCTAAGAGGAGTATGTGTGATATGAAAACTTTTGATCAGGTGAAAACACTTATTGAATATAGAAGAGAAGATAAAGAATGAATAAGTGATTTGAAATGTAAAACTCTCTCCTAATTATAGGTGTTTTCTGATACCGAACTCGGGCAGAGTTCTGGCAGAGTTCTGATACAAAAATTTCGGATATGAACGTTACATACAGATTTGGAGGCAACGGATATTTAAATTCAAATAGACCGAACTCGGGCAGAGTTCGTATCGAACTCGGGCCGAACTCAGTTTGAGATCTGTCTAGGAGAATTTTGAATATTTGTCAAATTCTGCTGCAAAAATGATTTTAAACTTTTGGAAAAATGGAATGGGAATAGGTAGGCTTTATAGAAATGTGGACTGAGATTAACGTAAGCCAGTATTACCTAGTCGATCTTACAATTTAAATCCTAGACTCAATAAAGATAAATTACATAATAAATTATAAAATGACTTGGACTGGATCCCAATGAAAGTAATATTCAGATTGATGATTTATGTGCTTGATGATGCATTGGTACGACGCTTGTTGATATTGATTTCACACGTCATGAAATGATTAGCAGCAGTTCGTATATTTTGTGTATTGACTTAAGTTTATGTCGATTATTAAAATCGGGTGTGACCATGGAATGGGCCAACAATCTCTCCCATTTTGATAATTGACAAACTTGAGTCTATACCAAAATATATCTAAAAAATAGAACACAAATAAAATGTACCTGTAAAAAATAGTTTTGTTTTGGATTGTACGCTTTCTCTAATCTTTGATTTTTTTGTATGTTTACTCTGTCTCCCCCTTTGTCAATATAAAAATGGCTTTGGCTCCCCCATAATATGTGAAGCCAACAATAAACAGAGAAAGTGAAGCTAAAGAGATAACCAAATAATAGTTCAACACAGAGAAAAAAATAACTAGTACTGAAACAGACTGAAAATATCATGCATAAAACTGAAGGAAAGATACAATCATCATCATAAACTACTAATAAGCTGTTTAACTAAACAGTTTAGACAAAAGAAAATAAAAACTACATCATTTAATAGATCATCAGCTAACATCCTATCCATTATCCACCAGCTCAAGTCTGCATCACATAGTGGGGTCGTTACCGCCAGGAGCATCCGGAGGAAAGTAAGCAGCAGTAGGATCGAAGTAAGGGAAAGTTACCTCATCTCCAAACCTGGGTCCTGGAAAGCCTGGGTGAGGAAGGATGGTCACTGGATGTGATAGATCTTGTGAGAGATCCTATTGGAGATCAGCAATGCCATTATGCAACACCTGAGCCTGGATGATGTGGCAGAACTCTGAGTCGAGGTAGCTCTGATAATGTTGCACAGAGAGAGCAACAAAGTCATCAAATCGCTGATAAAATTCTGGGTCAAAACCCGGAGCAGGACTGGAGCAGGAGCTAGAGCAGGAGCATCAGAAGGAGGAGCCTCAGCGTCAGCATCTGGAGCAGGCTGAGCTCCAGAAGGCAGAGGTGGAGTAGGGTACCAACGAGATCTACTGAGCTCTATGTGTGCGGAGGAGTAGGCATAGGTTTGAAGATCAATTTCAAACCTTCGAAAGATGGAGGCCAAGTGCATAGGATAGACCAGGTTGCATCCTGCATTTCTGCAGTTCAGTATCCAGGCCATCATGGTCTTGGAGATAGAAAACAAAATGCCAAAGTGGATATGATACATGGCGGATAGCTCCAAGAAAGTGATCTCATCAGATGATCCTTTCTTTGGAAGGAGAAATGAGAAAATAAATCGATGGAGTTCATAGAAGTTTTGGTTATGATCTTTTGAAAAGACTCTTCTAGGAACAGGTCTTGGATGGCAAAGTACTTCTTTGAAGGAGTCGAGAGTGACACCTTCAGGGAATTGGATATGATGGATATCCACTAGAGCTTCACCCACATCAGGAACATGAAAATATTCGCTGATGTCGGTGGCGCTGAACTCTAATTCTTGCCCAGCAACGCAAGATAGAAGTTTTCGTTTGGTTTTACCTGTAAGTTGCAGAAAAACATACGAACATTATTTTCGTAGATGTTCTCGGCTACTTTGAAGAAGTCACGATAGCCGAGATGGTCAAATATGGGAGCGTATTCAGAAAATATAGTAAAGTTTACGCAAGCTCCAACACATATTCTACGACCAGAGAATGAATCAAACCAAAGGTCAGAAAATTACTTATTAGAAAATAGACCAGAGTCAAAATCATCAGAATCTAATGGTCTAGCTGGACTGAAAAGACTAGTGGGGATGTAGTCGAACGAGGAAGATCCTGCTTGTGAGGGATCAACCTGTCTTCTCTGACGCTTGGGACCCATAGAAGAGAAAAGAAATATAAGTACCTTAGAAAGGAGGAAAATGAAGTAGAGTAGCCGACTAGAACTCCTTGGAAACTTGAAAGAAAGGATGAGGAAGAAGTTTTGGGAGTAGTAGAAGGTTTTTCACGAGTTGGTTGTGTAAAAAAGAAGAAGATGGGAGGGGTTTATAAAGGGCTAGGGACGGCTGTTCGGTTCTGGATGCTGAACAGTGCCGACCGAACTCGGTCCGAATTCGGTCCGAACTCGGTCAGAGTTCGGTTCGAGTTCAGCTACTTGTATTTCCGACATCATTAATATAGTTTTGGTGTTTTAAATTGTAACTTTATGACTATTGACTTCTACATTTAATAACGTTTATTACTTTGGGTTAGCTGTAGGGGCCGAATCCCAGCTAGTGGTAGTCCGAAGACTAGTACACCGTGTCGCTTCAGGCTATTTATACATGTATGACAGAAGGGCCCTTTCAGCTTGTACCTAAAATAATTTCTGTTTAAATAAATTTCAAAATTTTGAGTCATAAAATTTAATTTAATTACCATACTACACTATGAATCTGAAAATTCAAGTATACCGAGCTCTCGTCTCATTATGTTAAAACGGCCTTCAGCCAATGGTTTTGGAAAAATGTCTGCTAGTTGATGATTTGTGTCAATAAACTCTAAGCAGATATCCCCGTGTTGTTGGTGATCATGTAAAAAGTGATGACGTATCTCAATGTGTTTTGTGTGTCAGTAACATACAGGGTTCTTCGTCAGATTAATGGTGCTAGTGTTATCACAATAAATTGGAATCTTAGTGTAGTGCAGATTGTAGTCTTCTAGGGCTTGCTTCATCCACAAAATTTGCGCACAGCAATGTCCTGCGGCGATATATTTAGCCTCAGTAGTTGACAATGCTTCTAAATTTTGCTTCTTGCTAAACTAAGAGACTAAGGCCTTT
Source organism: Iris pallida (assembly GCA_029216955.1). Lineage (NCBI taxonomy): Eukaryota > Viridiplantae > Streptophyta > Magnoliopsida > Asparagales > Iridaceae > Iris > Iris pallida. Next base: position 10,998,012 of record JANAVB010018797.1, read on the forward strand.
CCTCAGAAATGACACGTACCGCTGGTACTTTTACGGTCTACTTTGCATCCTGTAAAATCCGCATCCGAGTAACCTATCAGGTCAAAGGATTTGGTTTTAGGATACCACAAGCCAACTGTGGAATTTTCTTTAAGGTATCGAAAGATACGCTTAACGGCACTTAGGTGTGATTCCTTAGAATTTGTCTGATATCGTGCACAGATGCAAACACTGAACATAATATCAGGACGACTAGCAGTTAAATATAATAAGCTACCAATTATACCTCGATACTTACGCTGGTCGACAGGTTTGCTACTTTCATCAGAATCAAGCTTTGTGGATGTAGCCATTGGAGTTCCGATTGGCATTATATTATCGAAGTCGTACTTTTTCAGTATATCCTTCGTATACTTGGCTTGATTGATAAATGTTCCCTTCGAGTGTTGTTTGATCTGGAGTCCTAGGAAGAAGTTCAGCTCTCCCATCATACTCATCTCAAATTCACTCTGCATATACTTAGCAAACTCTTAACAAAGTTTTTCATTAGTAGAACCAAATATAATGTCATCAACGTAAATTTGTACAAGAAGAATGTCATCATTTAAAGATTTGATAAACAAAGTTGTATCAACTCTTCCTTTTGAAAAACTATTATCAAGTAAGAAGGCACTTAGGCGTTCATACCAAGCACGAGGTGCCTGTTTGAGTCTATAGAGTGCTTTCTTAAGCTTGAAAATGTGATCAGGTTTTTGAAAATCTTCAAAACCACGGGGTTGTTTCACAAAAACTTCCTCTTTTAAAAATTCGTTCAAAAATATACTTTTTACGTCCATTTGAAATAATTTAAAATCATTAAAACATGCAAATGCACAAAACATGCGGATGACTTCTAGTCTAGAACAGGAGCATATGTTTCGTCATAATCAATACCTTCTTTTTTATTATACTTGTGCCACTAGACATGCTTTGTTGCATAGAACTTGTCCATCGTCACCAAGTTTATTTCGGAACACCCATTTGGTATCAATTATCGACTGACCAATAGGTTTAGGAACGAGTTTCCAAACTTGGTTTCTCTCAAATTTATTTAGTTCCTCTTGCATGATATCAATCCAAAACTCATCAGAAAAGGCATCTTCTATATTCTTAGGTTCTATTTGAGAAATAAAAGTTACATTGCTAATAATTCAGAATCCTTAAGCGAGGAGCGTGTACTTACACCTTTTGATACATCACCTAGGATGAGTGTCTCAGGATGATCTGGTAAGAACTTTAATGAATCAAATTTTTGAGTCAGATCTTCCACAGGATTCTTCTCAGTTTTTGCTTATACATCTTCATCATCACTGTCGCTAGATCTGTGACTATTAAGCTCATCAAAAGTAACGTTAATTGATTCTTCAACAATCATAGACCTTTATTGAAAATTCTATATCCCTTACTCTTAGCAGCATATCCGAGAAATATCCCTTCATCTGCTTTAGGGTCGAACTTTCCCAAGTTATCCTTGGTGTTCAGGATAAAACAGTGACATCCACAAACTTTGAAATAAGAAATGTTTGGAATCCTTCCAAACCAAAGTTCATATGGTGTTTTCTTCGAGATAGGTCGAATTAACACCATATTCAAAATATGACAGGCTGTACTAACAGCTTCTGTCCAACAATATTTAGGAAGATTATGCTGATTCAGCAAGACACTAGCCATTTCGCTTAGAGTACGGTTCTTCCGCTCCACAACACTATTCTGTTGGGGAGTTCTAGGATAAAAAAATTTGTGGTAGTGCCCACTATTATCACAAAACTTTTTGAAATCAGAATTTATGAATTTGCCACCATGATCACTTCGGATACGAGTAATCATGAAGCCTTTTTCATTGTTTACCTTTTTACAAAATATCTGAAATTAAAAAATAGCATCACTTTTGTTTGATAAAAAGTACACCCAAGTAAAGCGAGAGAAATCATCAACAATAACAAAAGCGTAGAGCTTACCGCCATGACTAGCGACTCTATTAGGACCAAATAAATCTATATGTATCAACTGCAAAGGTCTAGAAGTACGTACAGCGTTGATGGATTTAAATGAAGACCTATGTGCTTTGTTCTTTTCACAGTTAGCACATACCATATCTCTCTTGAATAGAATTTCGGGGAGTCCTTTTACCAATTTTTTAGTGCTCAGTCGTGAGATAGTGTCCATATTTGCATGTCCTAGTCTTATGTGCCATAGCCAGCTTTCATCTAGATTAGCTACTGGGCATCTTCCTGCATTATTAGTACTCACAAAAAGAAAACATAAATATTGTCTTGTCTAATCCCTTTATATACGGGATCACCAGATGACATATCATATATGGTACATTTGTCTTTTACAAAATTGATACCATAACCATTATCAGCAAAATGACTTATGCTTAGTAGGTTATGTTTCAATTCTGTGACTAGACAAACATCCTTTATTACAGGATAAGGAGATATACCAACAGTGCCATGACCAATAATATCACCTCTTAAATTATTTTTGAAGGTAACGTATCCTTCTTTCTTCATCGATAGCATGGAGAACAAAGATGCATCACCAGCCATGTGCCGCGAACATCCGCTATCGAGAATCCACTTGCTTTTAGCATGAGAGGGTTGAGGGTCCACCTACAAAACAAGTAGATGAATCCTTTGGTACCCATTTACTGAAGGGTCCATATATATTGATTAGTCTTAGGTCTCCAAAACAAAGTGTGATTGTCAACAAGTTTCCTTGCTAAGCAATACTGTGATATGTGTCCATGTGTACCACAATATGTGCAAGTGAGTTTAGAGCCAGTAGTGGTTAAAACTGTGTTGACATGCTTGTTTGGTTTCTTGAAAAACCTATAAGTGAAAGCATGGTGATAGTCGTGTTTCCTTCGTGCTTTCTAATTTTTAGTCCTCTTAGGTGTATGCTTAGCATTAGGACTAAACTTAGGCTGTGTCACAGGTATTGGCTGTTTGCCTAACTTGATTTCTAACTTTTTAGAAATCGCAACAGACTCTTCATATTTAGCAGTCATGTCTGAGAGTCTTTGTTCTATGACTAAGTGCTTCTTCTTCTCTATGTCATATAACTCTTGTATTTTGACATTCTTTCTTATCAACCTTGAGGATAGCCTCATGATAGTCTACCTTGAGTTTGGCTATCTCTTCCGTGTTACCGGTAGTAGACGTCTCTTTAATATCTTCAATAAGTGTCATGACCCGCACCTACTGTGAGGGTGCGAGAACGTAACAGCGCCCAGCCTACGCCGCAGTATCGGCAGTAGAACGCTGTTCTAAGTCATGAACTATAACTAACATAATATGAATACTCTTCAAAAGGAGGCCAACACAGAGGTACAACTCAATCACAATCTAGAGATAGAATGTGGCACGATAAAATAGATAAGAGAATCCTCAACTGAGGTACAACAGAAATGAAATACAAGTCTTAACATCTCTAAAATATACAACTCTGAAAGCAAGGACTACAGCTAAACATGAAAAAAAAATAGTCTAAGCTATCTATACTATGCAAGGGTATCATCCTCAGCAGCTGCCTGAACCTCCCCAAGGGTCCAGGTCGCGAGTGTCATCTAGGCAAGCTCCAAAGTAAGGGGTGCAGGGTTGCTCATCATCCTCTGTAAAAATTTCAACAGGTCCAGTCAGGATGGGAGCGAGCACAATGCATCTTAACAGTTCATAGCAGGTTAGAAAATATAATCATGTAGCAAAGTAAGATATAGATACTGAAGAAATGCAGTATGTAAACAGAGAGAGAACTGTAATATAAATATCTACTATAAGTAAAGAGCTACCAGTGACTAGTGATTTAGAGTACAAAGTCGACATGTGAATGGCTTGATTTGTACATGGCTATACTAAAGAGGCGTACATGGCTATTCTACTTTGGAATTGTTCACATGGCTATTTATACTCCCCCGTACCCCCAATTAATACACAAGGATCCAACCAGGTTATGTTATAATTCTATGTAACAGCCCCCGAAGGGTGGTAAGCCCCCAAAGGGTGATAAGCCCCCGAAGGGTGATAAGCCCCCAAAGGGTGATAAGCTCCCGAAGGGTGATAAGCCCCCGAAGGCTGATACATAGTAGTCCCATAAATGGGGTTTCTGGGAAACCTAATAAATGGGATAAGGATTAAAAGAAGACTGTGATCATATGAGTATATGTCACAAGTGATCAAAGAACCGAAGAAGCATAGTGATACGCTATGTAAGTGAAACGCACAGAACATAGAGTACCCCGATGCTCCATGAAGGGATAACATCTCAAGAAGGGATCTATATAGTACTAATCCGTGTGACCAACGTGACAGTATCAAGTAAAGTAATTTAATGCAGGAAATAATTCTAAGCAGGATATGAAATGATCAGAGAATGTACTTGCCTCGTATCTGAATGTCTGAAGTAAATGTACTGTCCTAGATGAGGTACCTGACTCCTAGTTAGAGCAACATAAGTCAAGATGTATACAAGGGATGATATATGTAATCTACAATGCATCTACATGCTGTCTAGGTCGAACTAGGCCAAAGTCAACTCTGGTCGACTACACTAATCAAACTAGGTCAACTAGGTCAAGACTGACCCAGACAAGTCTAATAAGTCTCACAAGGCCTAACCAAGCCTAGTCTAGCAATCATACACCAATCACAAGTCATACTAGACTACCAACACACAATCATTGTTGTATTCATACCATACACATAGGCCTTATGCCCTATAGTCCACATCACACATATTTTATATATTATATATATCTATCTATATACACATACATGTATATATCAATAGGAAATCTCTATTTATCATATTAACACATTTAGCCACTGTAGAAGCATGGAAAATACTAAAGAAAATGACTCATGCGGCCAAAGAACCCCATGCGGCTCAGAAAGCCCATGCGGCTCGGAGAATCATGCGGCATAAGGGGCTATGCGGTCCAGGACATCCCATACGGCTCAGAAAGACACGTGGCAGGACAGCCCTCTCCTCTGCCCTCTCGCATTAATTGCTTGACGGCTGACAACTCTGAAAAAATGACAGCCCTGACACAGAAAGAAGTAATTATGACTCTGTCATAATGACGAATCTCTAGGGAAGAGAAAAGAGATCTCTGACACAAATCCCCCGAGAGCCATAAAAAAATGTCACGTGGCCTTGCCACGTGGGCGTTCGCATGCGGCTCACTTCTCATGCGGTTCAGAGTGAATCCGTCTTATGCGGCTCAGGCCGAGAAAGCCTCATGCGGCTCGAGCAAAGCACTTCTCATGCGGTTCAGAGTGAATACGTCCTATACAGCTCAGGCAGAGAAAGCCTCATGCGGCTCGAGCAAAGAACTTCTTATGCGGTTCAGAATGAATCCGTCCTATGCGGCTCAGGCCGAGAAAGACTCATGCGGCTCGAGCAAAGACTTCTCATACGGTTCAGAGTGAATCCGTCCTATGCGGCTCAGGCCGAGGAAGCCTCATGCGGCTCAAGTAAAAACTTCTCATACGGTTCAAGAGGATCATCTCCATGCGGCTCAGGTGGATGTATTCCTATACGGCTCACAATGATTACCTCCCTGTGGTTCAAAGGCTCAAGGGAGGGCCACTACCCAGACAACCCTGACACGTGGCCTTAACCCTATGCGGCCCAAAGTCATATGCGGCTCACTCGTCATATGGTTCAGACTCCCCAGTGGCTCCTAGGACACGTGTCCTAAGCCGATTAATTTCTCAGAATTACTGCCATCAAAGATTGGGTCAAATCCCAATAATCTGGGACACGTGGCAGGAGAATAAATTTAATTTATTCGCAGATATCAGAAGATCATTATGAGGAAGATTTATTCCAATCAGCATTAATTGCTAATAGAATTTGGTATAATCTACACTCGATGGCCAGGATTCGTCACAATCAAAACTGAACGGCCTAGATTGACTAATCTACGGGCCGCCGCCATCTCCAAGAGCTAATTATTGGCAACCCTAATGATCACATCCCACTCTTATAAATAGCACGGTGCCATTCCCTTGTAAAGAGAGACAATATCAGAGAGAAATACGTATATACAGAGAGACTCCCCAATAGTCGGAGAGAAAATACACAGAGAGAGAGAAGCCAGAAGAGCAACAGGAGGAGAGCAAGAAGAGCATTTCTTCACCAACGCCAACCATCTTTTCACAAGGAGCCAAGGCCGCATACCGATCATCCAAAGAGTAAGGCAGGGCTGCCGTCGCCTTCCCGAGCCTCTACCGTCACCCCCCAGAATCTAAAATAAACAATTGTACTAAGACTGCTGTACCTAGGTTTTCGTCCCTAGGCTTTCTTTGTACAAGCGAGTTTGTAACGTGAAGTAAAAGTCCGGTCCTCCGATAATTGTTCTGTTCTTTTATATTTTATGGCAAACACGATGGCGACTCTGCTGGGGACTAACTTCTCTACGGCTAAGGAGTTGGTGACGCAATCGGATGCAGCCAAGCTTGGCTCCACGCAACAAAAGATGGTCGCCCGGTTCGACCAACAGACGTTTGAAGAAATGCTCTCCGACAAGAGCGCTGGCCCGGTCCAGAAGCGAGCCCGCACAAAGAAGGCCCGCAAGGAGTGGAGACCCCGATCCTTCGTTCCTACCGAAGCTCTTGCAGAAATATCCTCCGTTGCTCAAAATGGCGGAAAAGACTCTCCTGCGGCCCCACTTCAGATCATAGACGACTCTGCTGTCCCCAAGTCCGGCAGAAGAAAATACTATGATGCTGGACTTGCAGGGGCAAAGAGAAACTCTATGAGATCCGAGCCGCATTAGGGTACTAGCCGCAGGGAGAAAGCTCATACGGCTACATCCGTCGGCCGCATAAAGAAAGCCCATGCGGCCCCATCTGTCAGCCGTATAGCTTATGCGGCTACAACTGTCGACCACATGAATGAAACCCATGCGGCTAAGAAAGTCAATCGCTTGCAGAAAACCTATGCGGCCATAATTACCAACCGCATGCGGCCAGCCTGCACGGTTATGACTCCTAGCCGCACAAAAACAATTCATCCGACGGCAGAAGACAACCGCATGCAGACAGCTTGCACGGTACCCAACTCTAGCCGCATAGCTTCCATTCCATGCTTCTTTCGATCAGTCTTCGACCGTCTCTCATGCGGTCCTGACCCTGATGGTTCTTTGGATGATAAGCCAGACTCTGTGATATTCAACTTGGACTCCTCCTATTACGCACCCGCAAGTGCTAAAAGGAGGAAGTCTAGGGCAGCACGGGCTCATCAGGCCCAGTCAGCTGTCCCAACCTCTGACTATCGGGGCGTCCCGTTGATTATCACACGGGCCTCGGATGGGAAGTTGTATACAACCGCTCGTGTCCAGCCCCCGACGGTAAACGGACAGAGTGGTTCCTCTAACCTGCGAGAGGCGATCCTCCACAAACGTAAGAAAAGAGGAGGAGTGTCGGTGTGCAAAGAGTCATCGCTGTAGAACCCTAGAGGGGGGTGAATAGGGAAATAAAATATAAACTACAACAATTGATGCAATAAAGGCAATTTAAAGTAAAGAGTAGAAAGATCAAACGCAAACGCAAGGATGTATCCTGGTATCCTCTTTTGAGGCAATCCAGTCCCGAAACTCTCTCCGGCTTTAATCCACTATTATCCAAATAGTACACACGAGTTTGGATCCGAAGAACTCGCCAACTTCAACACGAGTTTGGATCCGAAGACTCGCCAACTTCTACACACGAGTTTTCTTACGAAGGCTCGCCAACTTCAAACAAAAGAGAATGAAAGCTTGTTGATCTTCTAACACTTGAAGATCGAAATTGTACAACTCTTTAATACTCTAGCACTTAGGGAGAGGATGACAATGAAAAGCTTTGGAGCGTATTAATGGTGGAGCTCTTGGTTGTTGGAAAATTTATGAAGGAGTTGGTAAAGAAGCTCAAGAGAGAGAGAGCTTCCTTTTATAAGAAAACCAAGAGTGGGTGGCATTTAATGCTTCTGAATGTACGCAGACCGGCATGCCGTCGGTATGTCGCGGCATACCGCCGGTATGCCGTCCAAATAGTAACGATCATATTTATGACCGTTCAAGAGCATTAAATGCGGCCATTAATGCATGTCAGATCAAATCGAAAACTGAGTATTCGAGATTCGGTATACCGCCGGTATGCCGGAGCATACCGCCGGTATGCCGACAGAAGTCACAGAAAGTTTTAGAGCTGCTGGAAATGGTATGCCGCCGGTATGCCGTAGCGTACCGTCGGTATGCCGACAAAAAATCACAGCAACTATTGTGTTGCTAAAAACGGCATGCCGCCGGTATGCCGCAGCATGCCGTCGGTATGCCGACATTTCGAGACAGCAACTTTCTGGAGTCCAAAAAGCGGTATGCCGCCGGTATGCCAAAGCATACCGTCGGTATGCCGCTTTTTGTCACAGAAACTTTTTTGGACGCGAAAATGGTATACCGCCGGTATGCCGGAGCATACCGCCGGTATGCCGTTCTGAATGACTTGATTTTCGATTTATGCTTTAAGTTATCATCCATCCTTTAGTGATTACAGAAATACCTAGACCAGTATAGACTCGAAGACACTAAGCAGGAAGACGCCGACTTTATGCAGGGAACGCCGGTGACTGCTACAGTCTTCAAGAAGGAGGAAGCCCTTGATCTTCTGAGAAAATATGAATCTGAAGAACAGAAGACTAAACTACGAAGATGCTGTTAATTACTCAAAATAAAATGTGCCAACAAACTCCCCCATTTTGATAATTGACAAAATAGAGAGATAGCATTTTCAGGGAGTATCTCTCCCGTAGGTAGACAGCTCCCCCTCAATACGATTTCTCCCCCTTTGTCACTTAGTCAAAGATGGGAATAACTAAAGGAGACAGTGCATTAAAAAAAATGAGAGTATAGATAAAAGCATGCAGGAATATATTGAAGTAAGAACGATAATACATGCTTGACCCATACATAGCAATAAGATAAAAGACTCTCCATCATGAGAGTCGGACATCAAAGACAACCATAGATAATGTCCCCGAAGGACAGCAAACACTGAAAACAACCATAAACCGGTCCCCGAAGGACCACTAAAGACAACAAACAGAAAACACACATAAAAACTAGAACCACTAAAACACCGTAACCATCACCAAAGGAAAACCATCCCTATTCCTCTGCCGGATCACCATCACCATCATCATCCTGAGCCTGCTGGAGGGCGCCAAAAGGATCAATGCCGTCCGGGTACATAAACCCATAGGCATTGGGGTCAGAGAAATGCGGGGCCGTGTACATGGGATCCTGAAGATTAAGATCCAGAAAGGCATCCCGGTCTTGCAGAGTACGCTGGATGAAGTAGCCCTGATCGTGGAAGCGAGACTGGATGAGGGCGCCAAGTCCACGAGTGTGGGTCCGCATCTGCTCCTCCGCCTGGGCCATCCTCAGATCAAAGTGGTGCTGAGTAAGTGGCATATAGCGGCCCGTAGAGGGAGGGGTAGATGCAGGGGCAGCAGGAGTGGAACCCGGTTGCTCTTGGGAAGAGGAAGCACGGGAAGAAGAGGCGCCAGCAAGGGTACGGGAAACAGCAAGAAATAAGGGGACCCCATCCGAGGAGCAGAGAGACAAGTCAACTTGTTTGGCCTCCATAAGCAAGGTGATGAAAGAGCCATAGTAGAGGTTCTGCTTCCCGGAAGGCAAGGTACGTCGAAATTGCAAAAGCAGAGTCTTTGGGAAAGAAAAACGCTTCCGGGCATAGAGATGATACATGAGGACAAGAGCATCACCGGTGATTGCGTCATAGTTTCCGCCCTTTGGGAACAGAGTGTGGCACACGATACGATGGAGCTCGTAGTAGAATGGCTCCAGCTGGGCTGAGAGGGCCGGAATGGCAGGAGGGTTGGGACCCTTACAGATGATACGACAGAAGTCGTCGAAAGGAGATGCCGCCGAAGAGGTGAGAGCACCCAAAAGAGGTAACGCATCCCCTTTGTCCGGGACGCCCAAGATGGCCCCCACTTTCTTGGATGTGAGACGGAAGTGGCGGTCATTGACCATGGATTGGATGGCGGTAGGGTCGTCGTCATCCCCTCACATGTTGTAGTAGAAAAGGCGGACAGCAGCAGAGTAGACAAGAATTTACCGCCGAAGAAGGGAGGAGAGACCAGCTTCGTCAAACAATGGGACGTGACCGGAGAAGAGGTTCCAGTTGATAGCCCGTCCTTTGAACACGTTCTGGTTGACGAAATGCTGGAACCAAAGCTCAGCCGCCAAAGCGTTGGAGAAAACGCGTTGGTCAAAGCCGGAGGGTAGCGCCACCGGGACGAAATGGTTGAAAAAGGAGGAAGAGGATCGGGGGCGCTTAGGGTTGGCCATGAAGAAGGATTTTGGGCTTTGGTGTGAGAGGAAGAAGTAGTAGTGGAGGAGAAGGAAGAAGGAGGGTTTTTAAAGAAGAGGGGGAATATGAAGAGTTTTGTTTGAAAAAGGGTGGGGAGGAGGGAACGGTTAAAGAGGAAGGGTGATGGGGTAGTTAAAAGGGTGATAGGGTAAATTGATGTGTGGAGTAAAAAGAGGAGAGAAAAGGGGAAAGGTGATAAGAAGGGTAATTAAGAGGAGGGGAGTTGAGGAGATGGGTAGTTAATGAGGGATTTGATAGGATGGAAGGAATAAAGGAGGAGAGATACCAAGATAAAGGAGTGGGCCCGCATATCAGTTCAGGAGTCAAGTCCGCCGCCATCCGACATGCCGGCGGTATACCGACGTATACCGACGGTATGCCGAAAATCAAAACAGAACATCATCCTGATTCGAAAAACGGCATGCCGGCGGTATGCCGTAGTGTACCGACGGTATGCCGAAAATCGAAACAGAACAAAATTCTGCTTCGAAAAACGGCATGCCGCCGGTATACCGCAGTATACCGTCGGTGTGCCGGACAAAAAGAAAGGTTATGGATCAAAGGATAAAATGCCTAGTTCACGGCAAAGGAAAGAGAAGCGGTCTTCCGGGAGAGGCTTAGTGAAGATATCGGCTAATTGATAAGTAGTATCAATAAATTCAAGACGGATATCTCCTTTCTGCTGATGGTCACGAAGAAAATGGTGTCTAATTTCTATGTGCTTCGTGCGTGAGTGACAAATCGGGTTTTTCGTGAGATTGATAGAGCTAGTGTTATCACATTTAATAGAGGTACAAGAAAGAGAAATACCGTAATCTAAAAGTGTTTGTGACATCCAAAGAATTTGTGCACAACAATAACCAGCCGCAATATACTCTGCCTCAGTGGTGGAGAGAGCGACAGAGTTTTGCTTCTTACTGAACCACGATACCAAGGACTTCCCGAGGAATTGACATGTGCCACTAGTGCTTTTTCGGTCAATCTTGCATCCGGCAAAATCCGCATCCGAAAAGCCGTGAAGCTCAAAGGATGAGGATTTTGGATACCAAAGACCCATGTTAATGGTGCCTTTGAGATACCGAAAAATGCGCTTAACGACACTCAAATGTGATTCCTTTGGATTGGCTTGATATCGTGCACACAAACAAACACTAAACATGATATCCAGACGGCTAGCAGTTAAATAAAGCAAGCTACTGATCATATCTCTGTACTTACGAATGTCGACCGATGTGCCTTCTTCATCATTGTCAAGCTTGGTCATTGTAGCTATGGGGGTCCTCATTGATTTGGATGAGTCAAGGTCGAAACGCTTGAGGAGGTCCTTTGTATATTTTGCTTGACTGATGAAGGTTCCTTTAGGTCCTTGTTTGATTTGTAACCCCAAGAAGAAGGAGAGTTCACCCATCATACTCATTTCGAACTCTTCCTGCATAACTTTGGCAAATTCTACACACAGTGTGTTATTAGTAGAACCAAAGATGATATCATCAACATAAATTTAAACTAATAAGAGAGTTCCATTATGGGATTTAATAAAAAGAGTGGTGTCAACTTTTCCTTTTAAAAAATCGTGAGAGACAAGAAAAGAGCTAAGACGCTCATACCAAGCACGTGGAGCTTGTTTGAGGCCATAAAGGGTTTTATGGAGTTTGAAAACGTGGTTAGGAAATTGAAAGTCTTCAAAACCGGGAGGTTGTTTAACATAAACTTCCTCCTTAATAATATCATTAAGAAAAGCACTCTTAACATCCATTTGAAATAGCTTAAAGTCATTAAAACAAGCAAATGCACAAAGCATACGAATGGATTCAAGACGTGCAACCGGAGCATAGGTTTCGTCGTAGTCAATGCCTTCCTCTTGGTTATAGCCTTGAGCAACCAATCGGGCTTTGTTACGAGTCACTAACCCATCTTCATTTAGCTTGTTGCGAAACACCCATTTAGTTCCAATAATAGGATGATTGTTAGGTTTTGGGACAAGTTCCCAAACCTTGCTTCGCTCAAATTGATTAAGCTCCTCTTGCATAGCTATCATCCAAAATTCATCAAGAAAAGCATCATTAACATTTTTAGGCTCTATTTGAGAGATAAAAGCCACATTGGCACAAAGATCACGTGTGGCGTATCTTGTACTAACACTTGAGGAAGGATCCCCAATGATAAGCTCCTTAGGATGATTGGTGACAAATCTCCATTCTCTTGGGAGATCCTTTGGAGGAGGCTCGAGAGGAGGAGACTCTTTTGATGGGGTCACAACTTCATTGTTAGATGAAGAAGGACGATCCTCAATAGAGGAGTTCTCCAATCCAAACGAGATGTCATCAATATCCTCGGAAGAGGAGAATGTAGAAGAGTTGAGCTCATTAAAAGAGACATTGATTGACTCTTCGACAACACGACTTCTTTTATTAAAAACACGAAAACCTTTGCTATGAGTAGAGTATCCAAGGAATATTCCTTCATAGGCTTTTTCTTCAAACTTGTCTAGGTTATCCTTGGTATTCAAAATAAAACAATTGCAACCAAAAACCTTGAAATATTCAATAGAAGGAATTTTGTTAAACCAAAGCTCATAAGGAGTCTTCTTAGTAATAGGTCTAATTAAGACCCTATTAATAACATGACACGCCGTATTAACGGCTTCCGCCCAAAAATATTGGGGGAGCTTGTATTGGTTTAACATGACCCGGGCCATATCGCCAAGGGTTCTATTCTTTCTCTCCACAACACCATTTTGTTGAGGAGTACGGGGACAAGCAAATTCATGTCCAAAACCATTCTTTTCACAAAATCTTTTGAAATCAACATTATCAAATTCACCTCCATGATCACTCCTAATTTTGTTAATGGAAAAATCTTTCTCATTTTGAACACGTTTACAAAAAGCAACAAATTCACGAAAGGTATCACTTTTGCAAGCAAGAAAAATAACCCAAGTAAATCTCGAAAAATCATCAACTAAAACAAAAGCATAAAGTTTGCCACCAAGGCTAGCTACTCTATTAGGCCCAAAGAGATCCATATGAATAAGTTGGAGGGGTCTAGAGGTACTCACAGAGTTGATGGATTTGAAGGATGACTTGGTCAACTTACTTTTCTCGCATTCTTCACATACCATATCCTTTTTGAAAGGGATGCTAGGAAGTCCTCGTACTAGCTTCTTGGAGGCGAGGCGAGAGATGGTATCCATGTTGGCTTGTCCAAGCCTCATGTGCCAAAGCCAACTCTCATCGTTCTTTGCAACTAGGCACCTGTCATTGTTAGTAACTTCAACAAGATAAAGAACATAAATATTGTTTTCTCTAATGCCTTCATACACAATAGTTCCATTGGAGCTATCGGTAATGTAGCATTTGAGTTTAACAAACTTGATATCATAACCATTATCGGTAAGATGGCTAATGCTTAAAAGATTATGCTTGAGATTAGTAACAAGACAAACATTATTGATACAAGGATAAGGAGGAGAACCGATATTACCATTTCCAATAATATAACCTTTAAGATTGTTACCGAAGGAGACGTGTCCTTCTTTCTTCATCGATAGCGTTGTAAAGAGTGAAGCATCACCGATCATGTGCCGTGAACAACCGCTATCGAGAATCCATTTGCTTCTAGCATGAGAAGGATTCGTCACCTACAACATAAGTTGAAGATGAACATTTTGGTACCCATGATCTTATGGGTCCATGAGTGTTAGTCTTAGGAACCCACTTAAGAACTCTCATGTCAACTTGTTTTCTTGTATAACAAAAGTTAGAAGTGTGACCTACCAAACCACAATAATTGCACATCAAGGAAGATTTAGAAGAAAAAGTGTGAGTGTTGTGCATGTGTGAGTTACTAGTGTGAGAAGTTCTACCATGAGTGTTATGATGATAGTAAAAAGCATGATGAGAGGTGTTCTTCTTGACAAAGGGTCCTTTTCTTGTGTTAGAAAAGGAGTTGTGTGTAGTGTTCATGTAATGATTGTGTCTAGCATTGTGATGAGTGTGAGGGTGTCTTGGAGCATGCATGTGAGTGGTATTCTTATTACCTAAATTCTTACTTCGTGTAAGAAGATCATTATACTTAATAGAGGTGGAATATTCTCTTCTATTAGCATCTTGACATTTGCGCATGGCAAATTCATAGGAGCTTCTCATGGATTGAATCTCATCATCCTTTTTCTTGATGGTGTCAAGAGATTCTTGAAATTTGAGTCGCAAAGACTCCATTTCATCCGTGTCGGAAATAGGAGATTTTCCCTTCACATCAATGATGATGTTTGAGAGCCTCTCTACTTCAAGTTGAAGAGCCTCAACCTCCTTGAGAGATTTCTTGTATTTATTCCGAACACCTTTGTGTTCTTCATGTAATTCAAGAATGGCTTTCTCCAAATCATCATAGGCAAGAGTGTTTAAAGAAAAATCATCAAGTACCTCATCGGTTGCCATGAGACAGACGTTGGCATTGTGTTTGCACTCCTTGTCGTTGTCGGAGTCGCTTGCGTCGCTTTCACACCAAATGCTAGTGTTGGCGAACTTTCTAGAGGATGAGCTTCCCTTGCTAGGTTTCTCGTACTTGCTTGAGTCTTTTCGTATCATCGGACAATCCCTCTTGATGTGTCCGGGTCTTCTGTATTGATAGCACGCCGGGTCTTCTTCATTGTCCCGTCTAGAGCGGTTGGCCTTGTTGAACTTTAAGAACTTTCGGAAGTGCTTAGCTGTGAGAGCTATTTCTTCATCGTCATCCGACTCATTGTCGTCGGAGCTATCCTTGGAGTAGGACCTTGAAGCTTTGAGAGCGAGAGTCTTCTCTTTTTCTTTGGTCTTCTCCTTCTCTTTCTCTTGAATGGAGGATTCCTCTTGATCCTTCATGTCGAGCTCGTGAGTCATTAGCTTACCCATGAGGGTCTCTAGGTTCATGACGGTTAGATCGTTCCCCTCAATGATTGCGGTAGCTTTAGGACTCCAAGCTTTCGTCAATCCTCTAAGAATTTTTCTTATCTTTTTATGAGCGGGATATTCCTTTCCAAGAGAAGAGAGAGGGTTAATAATGTCACCAAAACGAGTAAACATGCTAGCAATAGATTCATCATGCTTCATTTTAAAAGACTCATATTCTTGCGTGAGTCTACTAATCTTGGATTCCTTCACTTGTGAAGTTCCCTCATGTGTGACTTCAAGTAACTTCCAAATCTCATTGGAAGTCTTGCAAGTAGAGATCCGATTGAATTCACTACTGTCAAGGGCACAGTAAAGAGCATTCATTGCCTTGGCATCTCGACAAGCAAGCTTCTTAATGTTTTCGGCAAGTGTTTCCCGAAGGGTGTCAGAAGCAATATCCTCAATAGCTCTGGAAGGAGTAGGAAGGCCATTTATCACGCAATCCCATAAGTCGAAATCTATGGACTTGAGATAAATGCCCATCCTAATCTTCCAGTAGTTATAGTTGATACCATCAAATAGGGAAGGCCTATTTGTGGAGTGTCCCTCATTGTGAAACGTGTTGATGCTAGGGTTAGAGGCCATGGATCACTCAAGGGTGTAAATCCAAATCAAGAGAACGAGGCTCTGATACCAATTGTAGAACCCTAGAGGGGGGTGAATAGAGAAATAAAATATAAACTACAACAATTGATGCAATAAAGGCAATTTAAAGTAAAGAGTAGAAAGATCAAACGCAAACGCAAGGATGTATCCTGGTATCCTCTTTTGAGGCAATCCAGTCCCGGAACTCTCTCCGGCTTTAATCCACTATTATCCAAATAGTACACACGAGTTTGGATCCGAAGAACTCGCCAACTTCAACACGAGTTTGGATCCGAAGACTCGCCAACTTCTACACACGAGTTTTCTTACGAAGGCTCGCCAACTTCAAACAAAAGAGAATGAAAGCTTGTTGATCTTCTAACACTTGAAGATCGAAAGTGTACAACTCTTTAATACTCTAGCACTTAGGGAGAGGATGACAATGAAAAGCTTTGGAGAGTATTAATGGTGGAGCTCTTGGTTGTTGTAAAATTTATGAAGGAGTTGGTAAAGAAGCTCAAGAGAGAGAGAGCTTCCTTTTATAAGAAAAACAAGAGTGGGTGGCATTTAATGCTTCTGAATGTACGCAGACCGGCATGCCGTCGGTATGTCGCGGCATACCGCCGGTATGCCGTCCAAATAGTAACGGTCATATTTATGACCGTTCAAGAGCATTAAATGCGGCCATTAATGCATGTCAGATCAAATCGAAAACTGAGTATTCGAGATTCGGTATACCGCTGGTATGCCGGAGCATACCGCCGGTATGCCGACAGAAGTCACAGAAAGTTTTAGAGCTGCTGGAAACGGCATGCCGCCGGTATGCCGTAGCGTACCGTCGGTATGCCGACAAAAAATCACAGCAACTATTGTGTTGCTAAAAACGGCATGCCGCCGGTATGCCGCAGCATGCTGTCGGTATGCCGACATTTCGAGACAGCAACTTTCTGGAGTCCAAAAAGCGGTATGCCGCCGGTATGCCGAAGCATACCGTCGGTATGCCGCTTTTTGTCACAGAAACTTTTCTGGACGCGAAAATGGTATACCGCCGGTATGCCGGAGCATACCGCCGGTATGCCGTTCTGAATGACTTGATTTTCGATTTATGCTTTAAGTTATCATCCATCCTTTAGTGATTACAGAAATACATAGACCAGTATAGACTCGAAGACACTAAGCAGGAAGACGCCGACTTTATGCAGGGAACGCCGGTGACTGCTACAGTCTTGAAGAAGGAGGAAGCCCTTGATCTTCTGAGAAAATATGAATCTGAAGAACAGAAGACTAAACTACGAAGATGCTGTTAATTACTCAAAATAAAATGTGCCAACAACCGCTTGGACATCGCTGCACCCAAATCATCGTCAACTGCTGTTGCAACAATGCGACAGTGACGGAAGATCGGCCATCCGTCTTCCAAAGACTACAGCATCCGAGCTCAGAAGATGAGGCACCGCCTGTTGTCTCCTGCAATTCCACTCAGAAAGTCTCCGCCGAGGGGAGAGGGAAGAAGACAAGCATCTCCAGCCCGAAGATATCAACCACTACAGCTAAGAAATTGTCGACTAAACGGTTGTCCTCCACCGGAGTATTTCAACACACCCGTTCGAAGACAAAATCTGCTGCAACGGGAGATTCATCGTCCACGTCGCTGGGAGTCGTAGGAACTGGGGGTAGCACTCCTCCGAACGTCCACAACAATCCGATGTTTCAAGGAGACGAGCCCGGAGAAACGACCCTCCCGTCAGGTACAACAAATGCTGATGTCCCCGAGGACATCCATGACTCTCAAGACGAAGCAAGCTCCGAGGCTGGGGGTACTGTTCCCTCCAAGTCCGAACCCGAAGACAACATTCCCACCTACCCCGATGATTTTTCAATGCATGGGTACGATTCGGAGGGCACATCCTCCACCGTTCCTTCCGTCACTCCTCATGTAAGGACGATATTCATGACGGACAGCAATCAAGGTGGTTCCAGTAATCGCCAACGCATCGACACTTTGAAGGCCATACTGCACGCCTTGGTCAAGTCTGTAGACGAGATCAAAGCGGCTCTTCCTACTCTACAGGGAGTGACACCGGGCCAAACAAGCGCGGGTCCCGCAATCAATATAGATTCAAATTCAGCGGCACCGAACCCGGGCAATAATCTTCCCGAAATAACGGCCCCTACCGCGACAGATGAGGCCCGAAAAGTAAGAAGAGAGGTTCAGGAACTCCGAGCCATGTTCTACACCCGAGAAAACTCTCAAGACCTCAGAATACGGCAACCATATCCTGCTGAATGGAGGGATGTTCCGTTCCCACCAAGATATAAGCCGTTCAACATCAACCCATATGATGGCAAGACCTCAGCAAGTCGGTACATCACTTACTTCGAGGTCTCCACCGACCATCTGCCCCATGATGACGCTATCCTCACGCGATTATTCATCGGGGCATTGGAAGGAGTCGCCTTCGACTGGTACCGCAACCTGCCGGACAACTACATCCACTCCTTCGCTGGCTTCAAACGCTTGTTCTTGGAAAGATTCTATGAGGTTGGGCAGGACGTCACAAAGTCTACCCTCATAGACGTCGTCCAAGGAGAGAAAGAGCTGACGAGGAATTACATTGAGCGGTTTCGTCAAACCGCAATGAAGTTACCCTCTGGTAATCCAGATTCCTCCTTGATTGAAATTTGCCAAAAGAGACTACTCCCAACAATTAGTCTCTGGACGGGTGAAAGTCAATTCAAGGACTGGAAGGCTTTTATCATCAGCGCTACAAGTGCCGAAGAACGGTTGAGAAAGGCTCGCCAACTGGGGTTGCACATCTCGGAGGGAGAGAACAAGGGCAAGCGTCCCAACACCAACAACGACAATGGGCGTAGCACCTCCAACAATCGGAACAACAGAGGCAAGCAGGCTATGGTGGCCGACACAGCCCAGAAGCCCGAGTCGCAACCATCAGAAAAACAATGGCCTCAAGTCACTTACTCTTTTGAAGACGGCCACGTCAAGCCTATCTTGGACATGCTCAAACAATGAGATAGAATTCAGCTTCCTCCACCAAGACGGGAGCCTCGGCCGGCTGATCTGGAGAACCCAAAGTTCTGCCATTACCACCGTTATGTACACCACGCTACACACGACTGCTACCAACTGAAACGGTACATCCAAATCCTCATCGATTCGAACGCTCTGACCATCGATTTCGAAGAGGTAACCGTGGCAGCCAATATGGTGTCCGTACAATTCGGCAGCTTTCCTCCGACGGAGACTCAAGACCGGGTGATCCCCGTCCCTCTAGCGATAATAGAGATTACCAATCTTCTACCTCCCCGTGATCAGGCTGCAGGTCTAGTACCCTCACCACATCACGAGGGGAGGTCAAGTGGATCCATCCAGACTTGGTGTCAGAAGTGACTCGGCCCACACCATCTACCACCGATAAAAAGAAAAGTGGAAAAGTCAGGACCTGCCACATAATCTCGACAGACAACGAGGAAGCTACAGCCGTCGTCACGCGGTCTGGAGCACAATCCTAACCTGTGGTTGACAATCCAGCCGAAAATCATCAACCCACTACAACGGATGCTCCGGGACTGGCTCAGCCTTCGACGACCGACAAGCCTAGGCCGAGGGAGACTCGCTTCGACAAATCCCTCCGAAAAGAGGTAACCCAAGGACTAGAGAGGCCCTACAACTTTGATATCTTAGCACAATTGGCTAACACACCGGCCAAGTTGTCACCGTACGAACTCCTAAGGCTCTCCAAGGACGTTCGTATTGTATTAAGCGAAGCACTCCAAAATGTCGATGTCTATCTGGCTCAATCCAACCTCACCGGGGAAGACTCACCTACGGATCTCCAAGACAGTGCCTGCACGGGAGCAATGCCCAACATCGTCTTCACTCTGCAGGACATGCTCATCAAAACAAACCTACACGATCGCCCGCTATACTACACGGGGTACATCGGCGACGTGAAAGTGGATCAGATGCACATAGATCCTGGCTCTTCCATAAGCATCATCCCGAAGGGTCTGCTACATCATCTCTGCATCCCAATGCATCGCCTGACACCTACAAGCACCGCCATCAGCGGTTTCAATTCGGACAGGAGCTACCCTATTGGAAAGATTCGTCTGAAGTATCAAATTGGCGAACTCCAATCCGAAGTCACCTGCTACGTCATAGATATAGACACTTCTTATAACATCCTCTTGGGGCGTCCATGGATACACGATTACATGAACGTGCCTACCACGCTACACCAGTGCTTCAAATATGTCGACAAACACGGCTTCGTGAAGACATAATTTGCTGATATCGATCCCTTCAAAGGGGTGGAATCCTACTACTCGGACTCCTGCCTATACGAAAAGTCAAAAAGGCACCTTGATGAAGGAAATGAACAAGCTAGCACCGAAACGGCCACGGGATCATAAGGACCCCTGACGATCCACCTCCAAGCTCGCAAACCGGGCAAGTCCGCACCCCTTACCGCCACTCTGCGGAAGGACGCAATCAGTCTCTCAGCGCAGGAGAAGCAGATGATAATCCGGCTGCCAAGGTCCGGCCAAGTACCGAGACCCACAACGGGGCCACTGACAATCAGACTGCCGAGAGTCAGTCAACCCCAAACGGAGAAGCTCAACCCCTCCGACAAGCCGCTGACGATACGCCTTCCCAAGAAGGGTCGTCACCCCGATGTAAGGTCTGACACTTCTAGCGAACCAGCCACTCCTCGCCCCACATCAAGTGCCAAACTGGGGGTCGCTAGTCTGCCAACAACTCCACGCTCTGCTCCCTCAGCTGAACCACTGACAATCAAGCTGTCCAGGGCGTCCTCTCAGTCTTCATTTACACAGGGGGTAGCCGAAGAGGAACCAGAGTTAGCCAAGTATGTGGCTGCCCACACTGATGTTCCCTCCGCTGATGATGTAATCCCCCTAGAAAAGATACCTTACTTCATCAAGAAAGGGTTATCTTTGAACTACACCGAGCTCAGTAAGCTATGTACAATGTATGCTATAGAACACGGTATAGGCACTCACCTGTACACACAAGTGACAAATGTGTACACCGCGATCCAGCTTACTCCAGTAGAAGACGCTTACCGAATAATCGAGGGAGGAGATCATCCGATCATCTTCGGCCGGACGAACAACCCGTATCCCTTCACCATAGAAGAAGCCGACCTCGGGACAGATGCCGGAAGATTGCCTCTATATCTGTATAGCCCATAATCTAAATATCTCATGAAGAAACAGGGGTATGATCTGGATACGACGTCAGGTTTGAACTACGGTACTGGGCGACGATTACCTTTGAAGCCGCTAGTCCCGGCAGGCAAACCACGGAACTACTATAGCAAAACTCGATGCGGGTTAGAGTATGTAACGCCTACTATAACTCCTGAGAGTTCAGATGAAGAATGCGATTGGCAGTCACACTCGACCGGGTTACCAACTTCTGACTCGGATACCAGCATCGGAGATCTGTTCAGACAAGTCATGTCAGTCAACATGGCATTCGCCGACGCTTACAAGGAAGATGAAGACATCCCCGAGATCCTCGAGCTAGAGCTGTGGGCCCAGCAATTAGATGCACAATGGGAAAAGCGGTTCGAACTGAGAGAACCTTCTACTGAAGATGAGGTTATACAAGTTGACCTCGGCAGCGAATCTTCTCCAAAACCGATTTTCATCAGTAAAAGCCTAACAGACGAAGAACGGGAGTCGCTGCTAGAACTTGTCAGAGAGTACATTGATGTGTTCGCCTGGAGCTATAAAGATATGCCAGGATTAAATCTCGACATTGCTCTTCACAAACTCAACATTCGACCAGATGCGAAGCCAGTCAAGCAACAACAACGACGCTTCCGCCCAGGCATCATGGATGCGATCGAAGTCGAAGTCAACAAACTGATAGCCAGCGGCTTCATTCATGAGGAGCAACATCCCTATTGGGTCGCCAATATAGTACCCATCCTTAAGAAGAATGGAAAGATTCGAATCTGCATCGACTTCCACAACCTGAATGAGGCATGCCCCAAAGATGAATTCCTCCTTCCTATCACAGACATCATGATCGACAATACGTGCGGCTTCGAACGTATGTCATTCATGGATGGCTTCTCGGGGTACAACCAAATCAAAATGTCTCCTGATGATAAAAAACATACATCATTCCGAACGCCAATTGGCACGTACTGCTACACAGTCATGCCTTTCGGTTTAAAGAATGCTGGCGCCACATATCAAAGAGCCATGAGCATCATCTTCAGAGACCACTTACGCAAGACAGTGGAATATTATGTTGACGATATAGCCGTTAAGAGTCACTGCAATGGAGACCATCTGCAGGATCTAAGGACGGTATTTAACCTAATGCGAGCTCACAATTTGAAAATGAACCCTACGAAGTCCTTTCTAGGTGTATCCAGCGGGAAGTTCCTGGGCTTCATCATCACGGCATAAGGTATCCATGTAGACCCTGAGAAGACGAAAGCAATTATGGAGATGGGCCCCCCGAGAAATCTTCGCGAACTCAGTGGCCTCCAAGGAAGGCTAGCTTACATCAGAAGGTTCATTTCCAACCTCTCCGGGCGATGCCGACCATTCACACACCTCATGAAAAAAGGATTCTCATTCGTATGGGACGAGGAATGCCAGCGTGCTTTCGACAGCATCAAAGAATATTTTTCAAATCCTCCAGTTTTGGTGGCCCCGGTTCCTGGAAAACCATTCCTGCTCTATGTACGAGCAATGGAACACTCCCTCGGGGCTCTGCTGGCATAAAACAACGACGCAGGCCATGAGCAGGCCATATATTACCTCAGCCGAATGATGATTGGGCCAGAGCACCGATACACCGCTGTGGAGAAGGAACGCCTCGTCTTGGTGTTCGCCATTCAAAAAATGCGACACTATGTCACCGGACAAATGATACATGTGATCTCATGAGTCAACCCTCTCAGAGTCCTCATGACTAAACCAGGGGCACCCAGCTCTCGACTCGCTACATGGGCAATATTGCTGTCCCCTTATCATATGATCTTTGTCCCACAAAAGACAGTCAAAGGTCAAGCCCTGGCGGACTTCTTAGCAGCCCATCCAGGCTCGGAGTCCTCCAGAATATATGAAGAGATCCCAGATGAGGTCGCCGACTCACATGCAACCTCTCATGAGGCTATATGGCGAATGTTCTTCGACGGTGCTTCGAGGACCAGACCTAAAGGCAATATAGTCGTCGGAGTCGGGGTAGTGCTGATCTCCCCTTCCGGATTGGTGATTAACCGCGCTTATTCCCTCACCGAGCCCTGCTCTAACAATGTGGCCGAGTACAACGCTCTGGTCATTGGCCTCCAACTGGCAAGAGAGCTGGGGGTAGAATACCTTGAAGCATACGGCGATTCCCAACTAATCGTCAATCAGATCCGGGGCTCATACGAAGTCCGCCACGAAGACATGATCCCTTATCACCAAATAGCGATTGACATCATCTCGTCGTTCGAGGGGTTCTTCATCAAACATGTCCCCAGACTCCGAAATATCGAAGCTGATGCCTTAGCCGGTCTTGCCGCTTCCCTAGCAGTTCCGAATTATGATCGCCAATCAGTGGATGTGATAGCCCATGAACTGGTCTGTCCCAAGAATAATGTGTAATTCGTGGCGAGTTATTCCACACAGACGATCAAGGATGCCCCAGATTGGAGACAACCATCCATCGACTTCGTCGTCTACGACATCCTGCCCGAGAACCCAAAGGAAGCCACTTCCATCAGACGACATTCTCTCAGATTCTTCTACGATACAGAGACGAAAATGCTGTATCGCCGCTCCTACGACGGATTACTGCTCCGGTGCTTGTCGAACGCAGAAGCCAAAGAAGCCGTACAAGAAGCTCATGACGGTATCTGCGGGGCCCACCAGCCTAGCCCAAAACTGCAAGACCGCCTTCGTCGAATGGGCTACTATTGGCCCATAATGGTGGCAGATGCGATAGATTATGCCAGAAAATATAAAGCCTGCCAAGTCCACGCAGACTTTATTCACCAACCATCCGAGTTTCTACATCCGACAGTGGCGTCCTGGCCATTCGAAGCATGGGGAATGAATATCATTGGTCCAATCACCCCACCTTCCTCCCGAGGACATCGCTTCATACTTGCGATCACTGATTACTTCTCCAAATGGGTGGAAGCTGTCCCACTCGCAGAAGTTAAGACTTCAAACGTGATCAGTTTCCTTAAGTATCACGTCATCTATCGCTTTGGACTGCCCCGAAGGATCATCCATGATAATGGTCCACAGTTTGCAAGCCACGTATTCTATCGGTTTTGCGATAAGCACCGTATTCAGAATGTCGCTTCGACACCGTACAACCCGGCAGCAAACGGATTGGCAGAGGCATTCAACAAAACAATCATCAAACTCCTCAAGAAGTTTGTCTCCTCCAACAAACGCGACTAGAACGAGAAGCTCGGTGAATGTTTATGGGCTTATTGCACCACAGTTCGAACAGCCACCGGAAATACGCCATTCTTCCTAGTGTACGGGAGTGAGACAGTTCTCCCATTAGAGACTCAAATACCCTCACTCCGTATCGCCCTCACTTATCAATTGACGACGGATGACAACTACCGACGTCGACTACAAGAGTTGGAGGACTTAGATGAAAAGCGCCTCCTAGCTCAGCAAAGGATCGAGCTATACCAAGCACGCATCTCAGAAGCCTTCCACAAGAAGGTCAAAATCAGAACATTCCAAGTGGACGATCTTGTTCTGGCAGTCCGGAGGCCAATGGTCATGACTCACACGACCGCCGGCAAGTTCCAGCCAAAATGGGAAGGTCCATTTGTCATCGAGGCCGTGTTCTCCAACGGTGCTTACCGCCTCGCTAAGCAAAACAGAGACTTGCTCATGTTGCCCGTCAACGGCAAGTTCCTGAAGAAATATTATGTCTAAACAACATCCCAGATTATCGAGTCACGTACCCGCTGGTACCTCTGAACTCACCATCACAACATTCCAGATTTTCGAGTCATGTACCCGCTGGTACCACTGAACTCACCCTCATAGTTTTCCAGATTATTGAGTCATGTACCCGCTGGTACCACTAAACTCACCCTCATAGTTTCCCAGATTTTTGAGTCATGTACCCGCCGGTACCGCTGAATTCACGTTCACCATTCTCCAGATTCTCGAGTCATGTACCCGCTGGTACCTCTGAACTCACATCTCGGTCACTCTTTTGAAAGAAAGTCATGTATGATCGTACCGCTGAACTTTCTTTCTACAAGAGATCCTCCCTCATGATCCACTACCTGCACTTCCAGCGCACAAAAAGGGTAACGGGTCCACAAACTTCCAAGACGGCCATGTCCTCATCACCTCTGAGTCGTCCCATTTCTGCCAAAAACAAATCACCCCTACATAAAACTTCCATGTCCTCATTACCTCTGAGTCGTTCTATGTGCCCTCCTTCATTGAGCCCACTCCTATCATGTTCTCATTACCTCTGAATGGGAAGGCTCCGTCGAAGAAACCTTCATACTTGCCATGTCCTCATTTCCTCTGAGTAAGTATGATGATCCCCTTTCGACCTATTACCTGTACCCACAACCGGAGTACGCCAAGGGTAATGGGTCCACAAATATCCTCCGTTGACCACAAATGTCCTCTGTTGACCACAAATGTCCTCTGTTGACCACAAATGTCCTCTGTTGACCACCAGTACCCTCCGTCGAGTTCACTCTTGCCATGTACTCATTACCTCTGAGTAGGAAGACTCTACGTTCTAAAAACTTGCCTACTTGCCATGTCCTCGTTACCTCTGAGCAAGTATGTCGGTTCCCCTTCATCCTATTATCCGTATCCTAAACCAGGGTACGCCAAGGATAATAGGCCCACAAATATCCTCAGCTAAATTTCTCAGCATAAACCTACCACCTCATCATGCCCGAGGAGCCCAGCTGCTCTACGGCATTCCTTTTCTCAATACCAAGAGCACCCATGACCACTTTGCTATGGCTGCTTTAGGTACCCGGACCAAAACTTGTTATCTCTACCTAAAACCAAGGTACACCATGGGTAACAGGTCCACAAATATATCCCCTATGCGGGGGAAAACATCACCACAATATCACAGGTGCAGCAGGCAATACAAATGAAGGGTAGAATTGAAAGTACTCTTTATTTGAAGGAAGAAAAAGCATTACATATTTCGGGATCATGTCCCCTTCAGAAAGAGAGAAAATAGAAACAAAACAAGAAGAAAAGGCCGACTACATTTCACCATTACTCAATTCTAGGAGGCGGTTTCTTACTGAGGTGGTCCCCCGTTCAATCCATTGCCGAGGGCGACGCTCGGCCTCCTGGAGTAAATGCTCCTCATTGTCCAAGCCCAGGAGCGCCTGACAGTCATCTTCCAATTTCTTCAAGGTAGTCTCCAGGTCAGTCGAAGCTTGAGTAACCCTGTCAGCCTCCTGAACAATTAGTCCCCTGTCATTGCTGGTAGTCTCGAGTTCAGACTCCAAGAAAGTCAACTTCTTCTGAAGCGCAAGGATCTGCTCTCGCGTCTCAGTAATCTCACGAGAAACAGATTCCTTCCGAGCCATGACATTTTCATTCGCGTAACTCAATTGATCATACCGGTCAGATAAGTCGCTGAGATCCTTCAGTATGGCCGGTCTGGTCCTATCCCGAGCAGCTCTAGTCCTCTCTATAACAGCGATAAGAGAATCCCGCTCCTCGTTTATAACAGCAGATAGATCAGCCTGCCGCAATACTCGAAGCTCGGCCACCAGCTAATCAGCCTCCAACAATTTCACCTCCAAAAGCGAAGCCACCCCTGCATCACCAGGAAGATCCCTAAGGATATTTACTTGACCCTGGGCGCATTGTCGGGCCAAGGTGAAGGAGGTTCCCTTTTCCACAGCAGCCTCGATTCCCCTACTCAAATGACGATGAAAACTGGCAACCACATCCTGTAATGCGTCATCCAGAACTTCAGCAGAAGATGGCGTCAGGGAAAGCAGGGACGGCAACATCGGAGAAGTAACGCTAGAGCTCGCCACCGGAGGAACGGAGTCCGAGTAGAACGATGCATGAATAGCGGCCAACTCATCTTCCGTCGCCCGGAAAGCTTGGATACTTGGTAGGGCAGAAAGGTCGATTCTCGGAGCCACCGAAGCAGAGGATGACGCAAGGACCATCGTTTCCTGCCCCGACTGCCCCGATGACTGGCCCGCTAAACTCGAGCCCCCAGAAGGCCCATCAAGACAAGTCGGACGGTGAGGAGGTACACCCTTCTCCACCAATGCCCCTTCGGTTGGGGTGGTCCCAACAACGTCCGTCCTCGGTACCGGAGGGGTAGGACCTGTATGTCCAGAATAACAATCAATCGACGTAACCCGAAGGACATGATGATAGAGCAGATAGGCTTCCTTATAGGTCAAGATTCGGCTAATCTTACCAGGGGAGGGGCATGAAGGCTGTGGCTCATCCGCAACTGGCGTGGTCTCCTCACCCGCGATCCCCGAGTTAAACCCAGTCACGTCCTCTGTCCCCGTCACCTTGAAGGGGGATACAGATTGATCTGCCTCATCTTGAAAATGAACAGGCTCGCGGGAGTCCCCGTCATCCTGGGTCACCGCCTCGACATCTTGAAGCTCTTCTTCTTCTCCTGACACCTAAAAGAGAGAACGAAGACGATTAGAATTGAAGCTCGAAGGAAAGAAGGAAGAAGGAATCGAGAGCAGTTTTGTTACCTCTGACGCAGGGTTAACTTCTTCTCCACTTTCTCTTATGGCTAGCAGGCGGTGCCTAGTCGCAACCAGCTTCCGGGATCGAGAAACACCGCCAACAGGAGAAACTTGCCTGCTACATTTCGGAGTAGGACCAGACGCAACGAGGGACTGATCCTCCAACGTCTCATCTGACGAAACAGGCGGTTGACCTACCTCTGCATCGGCCACTGGAAAGATAGAGTCATCTTTATCATGCTCGTTGCCTTCGTCACCCTCAGCAGCGGAGTCCAAATCTGGTACTTTGGCTCTAGTCTTTCTTTTCTTGGCCCCTTGAGAGCCTTCCTCCAGACCGGTACCAACAATAAAACTGGTACCTGGGTTAAAACTGACCGGGGGTTTGTTCGCCATGACATGATACAAAGCCACCATATACAAGATCTCTACTGACTCCTTAATAGCAGGGACCGAGAAAATGGTACGAGTATGGAACGAATCATAATATTGCCAAGCTCTGATACCATCAAGAAGGCTACCTTCATAACCCAGACAAGAATTGGGGCTGTCCATACAAAGTTGGCTGTATCCAAACTGTCGGGCAAACCTGCTAGGCAGATAAGGCTCCAGAAAGACAGTATTGCGATTATGATACACCAGATGTGCGGGACGAATGTTACGCAGCCATAGGAGCATCTGGCCATCTAGAAGCTGAGGGGGCGCGATACCGTTAATATGTACAGCCTCTATGCCCCTGGCAGTAAAGCGAGGGACGGATACGAAAATATGATACTTATCTGCCCTCGCCAATGCCATCCGGCAAGCCCACATGGTTTCACATTCCCAAGGCTCGTCACGATAGCGAAAGATAAATGCGTCATCATCAGTCACACCGTCTTCAGAGCCCGGCCTCATCAAAGACGGGTAATGTATCAGCAGCCACCCCATCAAATAGTGATAGGGCAACTCAGTTCGTTCAAAATCCTTGGTCACGTCGCGAGCAATGACTTTGGATGTGAAGGTCCGAAGGCCACGGTGTATGCTGCACACCATGGTCGGGAGGAGAGCTAGCCTGATTCGTAAAACTAACTTCACAGCCGGAAGGATGAAGTTACGACTAATTCTCTCAATAGAATCGGCTCCTCCCGAGACTACACAATTTCGTAGCCAGATCATCAAAAATCCCGCCAGAAGCACTTTCTCGGATAGCTCTTGAGTATCCTGGTAAAAGTAACTGAAAGTGTCAGTCTTGCTTCCTAATCCGTCATTGGTAGTGGCCACTCTCTTAGCCGACGACACCAAGTCCTTAACCGCTTCCCGAGATCGAGGGCGACGAGAGGTAACTCGACCTGAGGCATCTGTCGGGAAGAGATAGTGCACCCAATCCTTGGTATAGGAATCATTCCCTTCCGAGTTACCAGCCTTTCGGGTTATTTGATGGCATGTGTTATAATGGCACAATATCTCCTGGTAAGGAGCCACGAAGCCAGGATACCGTCGTTCCAAATCCTCGAGTTCCTCATTAGTGGGAGTATACGCTTCAAACGCTTCGTCCCCCCAAGGAAGCTTGGAGACCGCGTGCATCTCATGGAGCGCGAGTCCCATCTCCCCTACAGGTGTGTAAAAGGTCCCCGTATGGCAATTATACATTTCCAGCAGAGACATGAACAGCTTCTTGTTTATGGACAAGCCATGACTGGTACCTCGGATAGCATGGTAAAGGCCAATCTCGCACAAAAAGACCTCATACTTCTGCAAGATCTAAGTAGACAAATTGATCCAAGAAGAAATAGGGTGTACCCAACCAGGGAACGTCAACCGACCAACGGGATAGGAGCCCTTCCGAGCAAGCTGATTTATAAAAGTATCAGCAGTAGAGAATGTGAAGTTAGGGCCCGCCACATTCAGGAAAGAACCTGGGACCAACCCCGTCACAGAACAACTAGTATCCACTTTGCCGGCAGTCACGGACTTCAGATTGTTATTATAATGGATGTTTCCCACAAACATCCCACTTCTGGTATGGGTTAAAGTCTTCCCCATCTTCCGGTCTAACGGGAGCATATTGAACCAAGATAATGGGAAGTGTCGCTCCATCTGGGGAATGCGGATCGCCATCCCGTTAGAAACAAAACTCCAATCCTCCGACACCTCCAGAACATGATCGTTCTCTACAGTCAAGGGGTCTCCAAAAAAACTGCAGGCTTCAAATACTCCCCTTCAAATTTCCCGGAGTTCATCATAGCATTAAGGAAATGGAAAAAGACTGATTCTTGATGGCATTCAATCTAGCCATAGGCTCATCGCTCGGAAACTGGTCCGTCATATGCTGAACAATATGGTCGTACCTATAGCCGAGAGCAGCTTGAGCGCTACCCACCAAGAGTTCTCCAACAGCATTAACCGGCAGATTTACTGAAGAACAGACAGAGAAAAGTAAGTTAAACGGAGGGATAAAAAGAGCTGATTGGGTGCTTTCAAACCCCAGGCGGCTCAAGAAAACATCCATGTGGCTCCATGAAGCTCTCATAAATCTTATGCGGCTCCAAAAAGCCTCATGCGGCTCAAGCCCAGAAGAACGCTTATGCGGCTCCGTACAATAAAAGTCTATGCGGTTTAGCGTCACTTATGCGGCTTTGCCGACAAGGCGCGCATACAGACACGGTAGTTTTCTTATGCGGCTCGCAGCTCAGCCGTAGGGTGAACAAGCGATTTACAAAGGCTCGTGCATAAAGTATGCGACGTAGCCATGGCAGATGGGGTTCTTTAACTCATATATTGTCCTTACCAGTAATGGAAGGGCGAACGTCAGGATGAACATCAGGTACGACGACCTGCGGAGTAGCTGCCGCAGCCGAGGCGGAAGTGGAGGCCGCCTTCTTGCCCTTTGCTGCCACGGTCTTCTTGGGAGCCATTAATTATCGAAGAGAGGAAGGGCAATCGAGATAGGGAAGGTCTGAGGAAGAAGAAAGAAAATAAAGAAGCCTTCTCTCTCTTTAAAACTCCTCCTATTTATAGGAAGACGGGAGAAGGAGGACACGTGGGCCAATAACCGACTCATGAAGAACGAAACCGACTCCTTTGGTTTCGTCTCCAAGATTCACCCAAGGCGTCAAATCCGAAAGATTTAATGAGCTGACCCTTGGGATTCCCCCTACAAAGACGGCGCTGAAATGAATTTGAGGCAATTAAAGACCCGCACAGGTGGCGAGAAGCTATGCGGCTGAACAGTCCTCTGCGGCTGAACCACCTATGCGGCTAAACAACCTATGCGGCCAAGATCTCTATGTGGTCAGGGTTTCATATGCGGCTAGAAGAACACAGCCATGTTTCTTATTCAAAGTATTTCAATTTTGTAAATTGAAAACTATGAAGGGGGTCTTGTAGAAGCATGGGAAATACTAAAGAAAATGACTCATGCGGCCAAAGAACCCCATGCGGCTCAGAAAGCCCATGCGGCTCGGAGAATCATGCGGCATAAGGGGCTATGCGGTCAAAGACATCCCATACGGCTCAGAAAGATACGTGGCAGGACAGCCCTCTCCTCTGCCCTCTCGCATTAATTGCTTGACGGCTGACAACTCTGAAAAAGTGACAGCCCTGACACAGAAAGAAGTAATTATGACTCTGTCATAATGACGAATCTCTAGGGAAGAGAAAAGAGATCTCTGACACAAATCCCCCGAGGGCCATAAAAAAAATGCCACGTGGCCTTGCCACGTGGGCGTTCGTATGCGGCTCACTTCTCATGCGGTTCAGAGTGAATCCGTCTTATGCGGCTCAGGCCGAGAAAGCCTCATGCGGCTCGAGCAAAGCACTTCTCATGCGGTTCAGAGTGAATCCGTCCTATGCGGCTCAAGCCGAGAAAGCTTCATGCGGCTCGAGCAAAGAACTTCTTATACGATTCAGAATGAATCCGTCCTATGCGGCTCAGGCCGAGAAAGCCTCATGCGGCTCGAGCAAAGACTTCTCATGCGGTTCAGAGTGAATCCGTCCTATGCGGCTCAGGCCGAGGAAGTCTCATGCGGCTCAAGTAAAAACTTCTCATACGGTTCAAGAGGATCATCTCCATGCGGCTCAGGTGGATGTATCCCTATGCGGCTCACAATGATTACCTCCCTGTGGTTCAAAGGCTCAAGGGAGGGCCACTACCCAGACAACCCTGACACATGGCCTTAACCCTATGCGACCCAAAGTCATATGCGGCTCACTTGTCATATGGTTCAGATTCCCCAGTGGCTCCTATGACACGTGTCCTAAGCCAATTAATTTCTCAGAATTACTGCCATCAAAGATTGGGTCAAATCCTAATAATCTGGGACACGTGGCAGAAGAATAAATTTAATTTATTCTCAGACATCAGAAGATCATTATGAGGAAGATTTATTCCAATCAGCATTAATTGCTAATGGAATTTGGTATAATATACACTCGATGGCTCGGATTCGTCACAATCAAAACTGAACGGCCTGGATTGACCAATCTACGGGCCGTCGCCATCTCCAAGAGCTAATCATTGGCAACCCTAATG
The DNA here is from genome assembly GCA_029216955.1 of Iris pallida. Classification (NCBI taxonomy): domain Eukaryota; kingdom Viridiplantae; phylum Streptophyta; class Magnoliopsida; order Asparagales; family Iridaceae; genus Iris; species Iris pallida. The sequence goes on from JANAVB010018797.1 coordinate 11,030,191, forward strand.
ATCACATCCTACTATTATAAATAGTAAGGTACCATTCCCTTGTAAAGAGAGACAATATCAGAGAGAAATACGCATATACAGAGAGACTCCCCAATAGTCGGAGAAAAAATACATAGAGAGAGAAGCCAGAAGAGCAACATGAGGAGAGCTAGAAGAGCATTTCTTCACCAACGCCAACCATCTTTTCACAAGGAGCCAAGGCCGCATACCGATCGTCCAAGGAGTAATGCAGGGCTGCCGTCGCCTTCCCGAGCCTCTACCGTCACCCCCCAGAATCTAAAATAAACAATTGTACTTAGACTGCAGTACCTAGGTTTTCATCCCTAGGCTTTCTTTGTACAAGCGAGTTTGTAACGTGAAGTAAACGTCCGGTCCTCCGATAATTATTCTGTTCTTTTATATTTTATGGCAAACAGCCACATATATATATAGAGAGAGAGGGATAGAGGAGAGCATGTAATATGTTCAGTGTCAAGCTAGAGTGTGACATGGTGTCATATATGTACATGGTGTATAGGTAAATTAGAGTGTCAAGGGTTAATAGAGGGTTAATGACAATGAGTGTGTATGTGTCAAACATATATATAAGTGTGTGTCTTAAAGTGAAGTAAAGTGCCATGAGTGATTGTGTGAGAGGATGGTGAAAACAGGGTGACAAGTTAAGGGAATGTTTTGGGACTGGTATGGGAATGTTTTGTGGGTATTTTAGGACAGGTTTGGGCTGCACTAAAGGCAGCTTTAGGGAGGCTGATATATGTATGTTTGGAACTGAAATGTAGGGGTGTTTGGGGACAGGTTTAGGACAGTAAAAAGGGACTATAAGGACTGGAATTGGGGGTCCAAATGGCTGTCAATGGGACAGCACATTAGGGTGAATTCTGGACAGCATATAGCTGGGTTCAGGGCTATGTTTAGGCTGGTTAAGGGTTGGTTTCAAGGGGGATTTCAAGGACAGCCATGGGACATATATATAGGGACTGAAATGGGCTGTGTAAGGACAGGAAAATAGTGTCCAGTTATCATTTCCATGTGTGTAGATTGGGTGTAGGTGTGTGAGTGAAATTCTCAGGATATCAACAACCAGTTGACAGTCAACAAACCAATCAATGTGAAACCTACTCCCATGTTTACAGATTTCAGTTTAAGGTTCTATATTAGTAAAACATCTAAACAAGTTCATATTATAACAATGCATTAGAGGATCAATCCTAAATCAAACACCAAATCAAAACCTTCCAACCTTCATGTATCAAAACCTTCACTTTTCTGCATTAGTACTCAATGAAATAAAACCCAATCAATTTGATTCAAATCAATAATACCCAAATCAACCCATAAAGTGAACTGAACATTACAAAAAAAAACAAAAGGACTGAGACATTGTATCTCAGTTTTCAGGTTTTCACTTGAAGATACAATCTCAGTTAGAATAAGAAGAGGGAATCAATTCAGTTCAGGCTTACATATGACTGATGTTTTGAAAACAGTTCAAACAAATCAATACATATCAGTATAATAGGACAGAAACCCCATGCCCTAATTCCCAACAGGCTCGAAGCAATGACTAACTAAAAACCAATCACACATTAGCATATATCATGTAGGAATCTATCTAACATGTTGGAAATTTAAATTCAAGAAGCAAATGTGTTATACAACCTAGAATCTAATCTCATTTCAGGAAATCTCAGGTCTTCTTTATTCAATATAATTCTCAATATTTCACATTTCTTAAGTTCTCAGATTTCCTATTCCAGTGTGTGTGTGTGTGAAACCTTGGTGACAGTGAAACAAGCCATCTTACTGGAAAAAAATCAATGCAACATTTGAAACCAAATTCCTGTGTGTCTCAGTGTGCTCAGGGTTATAGGACCAATTCAATGTGGCTTGCTCTTCATCTCAGGAATTTAAACAGCTGCCAATTCGAATGAAATGAAAACAATCTTCATCAATACAACACAAAGTGAATCCCAGGTTGCAAAAGAAAGGAAATCAGTTGACAGTAAAATAAAAGGAAGGGAAAATAGTTCAAGTTTACACATGTATATATTGTAAAAAGGAAAGGAAGTCAATTGGTTAATAAATAGGTTTCAGTTTACATACTTGTGTGTGTCTACATGGTAAGTTCTCAGAAAACATAAACACAGGTTATGGCCTGTGTGTGTGTTAATGAGGATGTCAATATACCATGTGTGTGCGATGTGTGTAGGAGCATAGAGTGTGTGGAAAAAGGACAACCAGTTAGCAAAACAGGAATTCAGTGAACTATTCATTGATGTAGAGTATGTGTATCAAGATATCCTGAAAACAGGAATACAAAACAGTGGCCATCAACTATTGCAAAACAGAAAAAAATATGTCAGTCTAACAGTGAAATTTAATCAGTTCAAAATCTTAAAACCGAATTCAATAATCTATCAAACACCAATCCTAACCAATACACATTAGCCTAATACACATGCAGGTGGTCTATATTAACTATTAAATCATCATTTGAAACAGTAAAAGAGATACAAATTTAGAACCAATAACTGAAACAGGTCAGTCAGTCGAGTATCAGCCTCACATAAATTCCCTGCTATTCTAATCCCAATCATCACAAAACTAATATAAAACATCGAAACAGTGGTTGGTGAATCGACCCCAGGGTGTGCTCGTGTCTAGGGGTTCCTCACGTGTCCAAGGGACTGGACACAGGTGTGTCCAAGAGCCAGGAACCAAAAATTCCTAAAACTGGATTGAACAGTCAGCCCAGTCGACCATGGACATCAAGATATCTCTCTCGATACTAAATAAAATCCAAAATAACTTGGGGAATGTCTTGACAGACATTGCCCCTAGGTCTCCATCAAATCTCGTGTCCAAAAACCCTGTGTCGTGTCCTGTGTGTGACTCGAGTAGCAGGGCAGCCAACCGCGTGCGCGCGGGAGCGGGTCCACGGGTCTAGTGCGACCCCGACACGACACGAGACGTGTTCAGAATATTAGAAATGTGTAAGCGACATGAAAACTTAATTATTTATTCAAACACAATAAAAAAATAGTAAAGGAAAACCTATTGAGGTATTAGGTCGAACACCTAGGTAATCCTATTGATACGTGTCTGATACGGACACGTATCCGACACAAGTTGTGGTCAGCTCCTACCCGAGGATAGATGGGACCTAGGACTATGTATCCATGATGATAAATCTGTAGTATAAATGGGGAAAGAGGAATTTACTAATGGGTGTCTCAAGCTCCAAAAACTGTCAAAGTGCGGTCCCATGTTACTGTAGCTCGAGCACAATATGATCCCCAAATCAGTACTCTACCTCCATGGTCAGCAAGAGGGTGGTGGTTAGGTCACAAAGCAAGAAGTTTGGTTGAAAAAGGATAAGGAATGAAGAAGTTAGAGAGAAATGAAGTTGAGCTCACCTTGTTCTTGAAAAGATGGAGAATGAACAAGGAGGCAATGATTTTTGGGAGGGATTAAATAGGGGGAAATCCCAAGATGGCTGCCCTAAAAGCTAGGGCTAGGGTTGATCCAAGGGTTCTCCATCATTCTAGACAATTCAATGGCTAGGTGAAACCTAGGTAGCCTATCACTAGTCTTAACTAATCAATATGACTAATAACTAACCAAATCACAAATCATGACTAGCCATGACTAACCATGACCAATCCCAATCTAACTTAGTCTAACTATGACTAACTAGGACTAATCTAGGTTAGGTCCAATCTAGGTTTGGCTAATCTAAACCACATAGAAATTAATTAAATAATATTTAAATCACACCATTCAAAATAAATTATTTAAATTCCTAAAATATATTAAATTCAAATAGTTCAAAATGACAAAAATACTCTCAAACTATAAATGATACATGATATACCCTAATCACATGGCTAGGCTCTAGGGTAGGTCTCTACGGTTTCACAAGCAAAACACCGAAATCATAAGTCATGAATTTAAATAGTTTAAAAATGATTAAAAATTACCAAAAATCCTAATATAAAATAAATATCAATAAATAATAATTATAATTATAAAATTTCAAAATTACCCTCATCTGAAAAACTGGGTGTTACAATCCTACCCACCTTATAAAAATTTTGTCCTCAAAATTAAGATGATCGCACCCCTTCTAGGTCAAACATAGTCAAGGGTCAATCACTAGTCAATTTTCTCAACGCCCTAGTACTTGGTCATCAGCTGGTCAACTTCCTAGGATTTACCTATGCTAGCTACCTAGTGTTGGCAACTAGGGATTAGCAAAGAAAACTCTATAATAGACTAGCTCTTAACTTCTAAATCCTATCAAGTCACCCATAACTAATTACCCACAAGCTAAGCACACCCATCCCAAATACCACATATATATATATGCTCAAGAACAACAACCCATCACATATATCCTAAGTATATCATCTATATATATAGACCTCTTAGTCTTAGGTGAAACTACAACTATGCTCAAGGGCAGGCTCTGGTCACTGGGTGCCTTACTGGAAGGGTAAAGGAAAACTATAATAAATCATCAAGGTTGTATGGCATACTAACATCATATACGTAACTGGTTGGTATCATAATAACAGGGAATTATCTGCAATGGGTTACTATTCTAGCACCAATGCTAACTATCACCTCTAGGGTACAAACACTCTACAAGTCACCATATCATTATACTATGAAGGAACTACCTATGAACAAGCTCTACAGACTAAATATCCCTACTCCTAAGTCATTTATAACAATCAAAAGGGTATGATGTTTTAAACCTTCTCAAGATACAATCTGTTAATCATATGCGTCTGTCCAAAATCATGTTGTCCAGAGTCTTCATCATGCTAGTGAGCAAGGCTACGATAATCACAGAGTCCTTGACTAAGGTACATACTTCTAGGTTCATGGTATTTAAAATTTTTGCATTGCCGTATGCGACGGCGAAAATCTTAAATTCCCATACCCGAGAAATACATCCAAAATCTGACTACATGTTCTCACTATGCCAACTAACACGACCATCGGAGATTCTAGATTCCATAACTGAGGTGACCTGGCCCATATGATTTTCTCAGAAGAAAACTAACACAACAAAAGAATGACATGACAAAATTAATCAATCAACAAGGAACAGATGGAATCGAATTTCAAGGTAGTTATAAAAGACGACTTCAAAAATGGAATCGTGAAGAACGGAACTTGCAGCAAGATCTTCAATGGTCTGTGCATCCTCGACTGTCCTGACGATAGCTCGCCATGCGGGTTTCCCCTGGTCTGCTGCTGATGCTGCATGAACCGCTGCTGAGAGAAATCAGGAATGACGGGAAAATGTCTCTGTACAGACAGACGTGTACCTCCAATGTAGCAGAAACGCCAACCTGAGTCGGCACAACAGAATCTGCGGTCTCGAGGCCCTGATAAACAGGAAGAGAGGTGGCCAGCCTCTCGATAGTATCTTCCGAACCGAAGTGATGAGATCGTGTCTTCATAACCATCATGAAAACAGATCAAAACAAGAAGCAATTTCTGAGAATGAAATGAAAATTCAAAGGAGGACAGTTTATTTTCAAAGGAAAGTCAATAAGCAACAATTTTAGACAAAAGAAAACTGATTAAGAGTTTTTCCTAATGTAATTGAGTATCTCCAAAATAATCCTAATCTTACTGCAGGCTGTAGTGGTACTCTAGTTCGAATACCACTACATAGACTCGACCTGTATGGGCCACCACTAAAAACGTGTCACGACCCGCACCCACTGTAAGGGTACGAGAACGTAACAGCGCCCAGCCTACGCCGCAGTGTCGGCGGTAGAACGTTGTTCTAGGTCATGAACTATAACTAACATAATATGAATAATCTCCATAAGGAGGCCAATACAGAGGTACAACTCAATCACAATCTAGGGATAGAATATGGCACGATAAAACAGATAAGAGAATCCTCAACTGAGGTACAACAGAAATAAAATACAAGTCTTAACATCTCTAAAATATACAACTCTGAAAGCAAGGACTACAACTAAATATGAAAAGAAATAGTCTAAGCTATCTATACTATGCAAGGGTATCATCCTCAGCAGCTGCCTGAACCTCTCCAGGGGTCCAGGTCGCGAGTGTCATCTAGGTAAGCTCCAAAGTAAGGGGTGCGGGGTTCCTCATCATCCTCTGTAAAATTTTCAACAGGTTCAGTCAGGACGGGAGCGAGCACAATACATCTTAACAGTTCATAGCAGGTTAGAAAATATAATTATGCAGTAAAGTAAGATATAGATACTAAAGAAATGTAGTATGTAAACAAAGAGAGAACTGTAATAGAAATATCTACTATAAGTAAAGAGCTACCAGTGACTAGTGATTTAGGGTACAAAGTCGACATGTGATCAACTTGATTTGTATATGGCTATACTAAAGAGGCGTACATGGCTATTCTACTTTGGAATTGTTCACATGGCTATTTATACTCCCCGTAACCCCAATTAATACACAAGGATCCAACCAGGTAGTGTTATGATTCTATATAACAGCCCCCGAAGGGTGGTAAGCCCCCAAAGGGTGATAAGCCCCCGAAGGGTAATAAGCCTCCAAAGGGTGATAAGCCCCCGAAGGGTGATAAGCCCCCGAAGGGTGATAAGCCCCCGAAGGGTGGTACATAGTAGTCCCATAAATGGGGTTTCTGGGAAATCCAATAAATGAGATAAGGATTCAAAGAAGACTCTGTGATCATATGAGTATATGTCACAAGTGATCAAAAAACCGAAGAAGCATAGTGATACGCCATGTAAGTGAAACGCACAGAACATAGAGTACCCCGATGCTCCCTGAAGGGATAACATCTCAAGAAGGGATCTATATAGTACTAATCCGTGTGACCAACATGACAGTATCAAGTAAAGTAATTTAATACAGGAAATAATTCTAAGCAGAATATAAAATGATCAGAGAATGTGCTCGCCTCGTATCTGAATGTCTGAAGTAAATGTACTATCCGAGATGAGGTACCTGACTCCTAGTTAGAGCAATACAAGTCAAGATGTATACAAGGGATGATAAATGTAATCTACAATGCATCTGCATGCTGTCTAGGTCAAACTAGGCTAAAGTCAACTCTTGGTCAACTCTGGTCGACTACACTAATTAAACTAGGTCAACTAGGTCAAGACTGACCTAGACATGTCTAATAAGTCTCACTAGGCCTAACCAAGCCTAGTCTAGCAATCACACACCAATCACAAGTTATACTAGACTACCAACACACAATTATTGGTGTATTCAAACCATACACATAGGCCTTATGCCCTATAGTCCACATCACACACATTTCATATATTATATATATATCTATCTATATACACGTACATGTATATATCAATAGAAAATCTCTATTTATCATATTAACACATTTAGCCACACACACACACACATAAAAAATTAAAAAAAAATAAAAAAAAATATATATATATATATTTATATATATATATAGGGGGATAGAGGAGAGCATGTAATGTGTTCAATGTCAAGCTAGAGTGTGACATGGTGTTATATATGTATATGGTGTATAGGTGAATTAGAGTGTCAATGGTTAATAGAGGGCTAATGACAATGAGTGTGTATGTGTCAAACATATATATAAGTGTGTGTCTCAAAGTGAAGTAAAGTGTCATGAGTGAGTGCGTGAGAGGATGATGAAAACAGGGTGACAGGTTAAGGGAATGTTTTGGGACTGGTATGGAAATGTTTTGTGTGTATTTTAGGAAAGGTTTGGGCTGCACTAAAGGCAGGTTTAGGGAGGCTGATATATGTATGTTTGGGACTGAAATGTAGGGGTGTTTGGGGGCAGGTTTAGGACAGCAAAAAGGGACTGTAAGGACTGGAATTGGGGGTCCAAATGACTGTCAATGGGACAGCACATTGGGGTGAATTCTGGACAGCATATAGCTGGGTTCAGGGCTAAGTTTAGGCTGGTTATGGGTTGGTTTCAAGGGGGGTTTTTAAGGACAGCCATGGGACATATATATAGGGACTGAAATGGGCTGTGTAAGGACAGGAAAATAGTGTCCAGTTATCATTTCCATGTGTGTAGATTGGGTGTAGGTGTGTGAGTGAAATTCTCAGGATATCAACAACCAGTTAACAGTCAACAAACCAATCAATGTGAAACCTACTCCCATGTTTACATATTTCAGTTTAAGGTTCTGTATTAGTAAAACATCTAAACAAGTTCATATTATAACAATGCATTAGAGGATCAATCCTAAATCAAACACCAAATCAAAACCTTCCAAACTTCATGTATCAAAACCTTCACTTTTCTACATTAGTACTTAATGAAATAAAACCCAATCAATTTGATTCAAATCAATAATACCCAAATCAACCCATAAAGTGAACTGAATATTACAAAAAAACAAAAGGACTGAGACATCATATCTCAGTTTTCAGGTTTTCACTTGAAGATACAATCTCAGTTAGAATGAGAAGAGGGAATCAATTCAGTTCAGGCTTACATATGACTGATGTTTTGAAAACAGTTCAAACAAATCAATACATATCAGTATAATAGGACAGGAACCCCATGCTCTAATTCCCAACAGGCTTGAAGCAATGACTAACTAAAAACCAATCACACATTAGCATATATCATGTAGGAATCTATCTAACATGCTGGGAATTTAAATTCAAGAAGCAAATGTGTTATACAACCTAGAATCTAATCTTATTTCAGGAAATCTCAGGTCTTCTTTATTCAATATAATTCTCAACATTTCACATTTCTTAAGTTCTCAGATTTTCTATTCCAGTGTGTGTGTGTGAAACCTTGGTGACAGTGAAACAAGCCATCTTACTGGAAAAAAAATCAATGCAACATTTGAAACCAAATTCCTGTGTGTCTCAGTGTGCTCAGGGTTATAGGACCAATTCAATGTGGCTTGTCCTTCATCTCAGGAATTTAAACAGCTGCCAATTCGAATGAAATGAAAACAATCTTCATCAATACATCACAAAGTGAATCCCAGGTTGCAAAAGAAAGGAAATCAGTTGACAGTAAAACAAAAGGAAGGGAAAATAGTGCAAGTTTACACATGTATATATTGCAAAAAGGAAAGGAAGTCAATTGGTTAATAAATAGGTTTCAGTTTACATACTTGTGTGTGCCTACATGGTAAGTTCTCAGAAAATAGGAACACGAGTTATGGCCTGTGTGTGTGTTAATGAGGATGTCAACATACCATGTGTGTGCGATGTGTGTAGGAGCATAGAGTGTATGGAAAAAGGACAACCAGTTAGCAAAATAGGAATTCAGTGAACTATTCATTGATATAGAGTATGTGTATCAAGATATCCTGAAAACAAGAATACAAAACAGTGGCCATCAACTATTGCAAAATAGGAAAAAATATGTCATTCTAACAGTGAAATTTAATCAGTTCAAAATCCTAAAACCGAATTCAATGACCCAACTATCAAACACCAATCCTAACCAATACACATTAGCCTAATACACATGCAGGTGGTCTATATTAATCATTAAATCATCATTTGAAACAGTAAAAGAGATGCAAATTTAGAACCAATAACTGAAACAGGTCAGTCAGTCGGGTATCAGCCGCACATTAATTCCCTGCTATTCTAAACCCAATCATCATAAAACTAATGTAAAACATCGAAACAGTGGTTGGTGAATCGACCCTAGGGTGTGCTCGTGTCTAGGGGTTCCTCACGTATCCAAGGGACTGGACATAGGTGTGTCCAAGAGCCATGAACCAAAAATTCCCAAAACTGGATTGAGCAGTCAGCCCAGTCGACCATGGACATCGAGATATCTCTCTCGATACTAAATGAAATCCAAAATAACTTGGGGAATGTCTTGAAAGACATTGCCCCTAGGTCTCCATCAAATCTTGTGTCCAAAGACTCTGTGTCGTGTCCTGTGTGTGACTCGAGTAGCAGGGCAGCCAACCGCGTGCGCGCGGGGGCGTATCCACGGGTCCAGTACGACCACGACACGACACGAGACATGTTCAGAATATTAGAAACGTGTAAGCGACATGAAAACTTAATTATTTATTCAAACACAATAAAAAAACAGTAAAGGAAAACCTATTGAGGCATTAGGTCGAACGCCTAGGTAATCCTATTGATACGTGTCTGCTACGGACATGTATTCGACACAAGTTGTGGTCAGCTCCTACCCGAGGCTAGAGGGGACCTAGGACTATGTATACATGATGATAAATTAGTAGTATAAATGGGGAAAGAGGGATTTACCAATGGGTGTCTCAAGCTCCAAAAACTGTCAAAGTACAGTCCCATGTTACTGTAGCTCGAGTACAATATGATCTCCAAATTAGTACCTACCTCAATGGTCAGCAAGAGGGTGGTGGTTAGGTCACAATGCAAGAAGTTTGGTTGAAAAAAGATAAGGAATGAAGAAGTTAGGGAGAAATGAAGTTGAGCTCACCTTGTTCTTGAAAAGATGGAGAATGAACAAGGAGGCAATGATTTTTGGGAGGGATTAAATAGGAGGAAATCCTAAGATGGCTATCCTAAAATCTAGGGCTAGGGTTGATCCAAGGGTTCTCCATCATTCTAGACAATTCAATGGCTAGATGAAACCTAGGTAGCCTATCACTAGTCTTAACTAATCAATATGACTAATAACTAACCAAATCATAAATCATGACTAGCCATGACTAACCATGACCAATCCCAATCTAACTTAGTCTAACTATGACTAACTAGGACTAATCTAGGTTAGGTCCAATCTAGGTTAGGCTAATCTAAACCACATGGAAATTAATTAAATAATATTTAAATCACACCATTCAAAACAAATCATTTAAATTCCTAAAATATATTAAATTCAAATAGTTCAAAATGACAAAAATACCCTCAAATTAAAAATGATAAATGAAATACCCTAATCACATGGCTAGGCTCTAGGGTAGACAGTCTCTACGGTTTCACTAGCAAAACACCGAAATCACAAGTCATGAATTTAAATAGTTTAAAAATGATTAGAAATTACCAAAAATCCTAATATAAAATAAATATCAATAAATAATAATTATAATTACAAAATTTCAAAATTACCCTCATCTAAAAAACTGGGTGTTACAATAAGATTGGACAATCTAGCTATCTCGGTTGTGTATGCCTTAATCTCTTTTTGAGATTGCTTATACTTGTCAAGCATGGTTCTGTGATCTTCAAGTAATTCACTAAAGGCATTTTCTAATTCATCGAAAGTAAAATCATCATACAAAGGGTTTGAAGATACCTTATCAAAAGCCATAAGACAGACATTGGCATTTCTGCAGGGTCTGTCTTCTTCCTCTGTATCACTGGCATCACTTTCATGTCAGATGCTTATTTTAGCCTACTTTCGACTGGTTGTTGCTTTTCTACTTGATCTTGATTTGTCATATGGACTGCTTTTCTTCGAAGTTGGACAGTCTTTTTTTATGTGCCCTGACTTCTTGAATCCAAAGCATATGGTTTCATCTATATTGCTTTCTTGGATATCTCTCTTCCTTCTGTTTGATTTCTCAAACTTTAGGAATTTTCTGAAGTTCTTCAGTAGTAGGGCTTGTTCATCACCACTTGATGATTCTTCATCAGAATCATTGTATGTAGATTTTTTGGCTTGAGCTTTGAAGGCAATTGACTTTTCTTTTGGAGTTACTTCTTCAAACTCTTATAGATCAAGCTCATGGGTCATAAGCTTGCCCATCAGTATTTCCAGAGACATGGTGGTGAGATCGTTTCCTTCCATGATTGATGTTGCCTTCGGGTTCCAGTTCTTGGTTAGAGCCCGTAGCACTTTTCTGATCTTCTCATGACTACTGTAATCCTTACCAAAAGATTGCAAAGGATTAGTAATATCAAGAAAATGTGTAAACATGTGTGTAATTGACTCACCGGGTTTTATCTTAAAAGATTCATATTCCTGTGTTAGTCTATTGATTTTGGATTCCTTCACTTGGGAAGTACCTTCATGAGTTACCTCAAGAAGTTTCCAAATCTCGTACGACGTTTTATAGGTTGAAACTATGTTGAACTCCGTTTTATAAATTGCATAGAACATTGCATTGATGGCACGAGCATCTAGACTAGCCTTTGCTTTTTCAGCCTCTGTATATTTGTCATGAGGCTTGTCTACAAGCTGACCGTCAACCACTGTAGGTGGCAGTTTCTTATAACCGTCAACAACTATAGACCAAAGATCAAAGTCAAAATACTTTAAGAAGAAAGTCATCCGTGTTTTCCAGTAGGTATAATTTGTACCATCAAATAGTGGGGGTCTATTTTTGGATTGTCCTTCACCGTTGAATCTTGATTTCACGGCTGCCATATATACTCTCTAAGGTTTGTTATATTAGAATATAACCTGCTTTGATACCAATTCTAGGACCGTTGAGTACCTCTAGAGGGGAGCTAAATAGAGTGTGTGCGTGTGCAGTAAAAAATAAACACCAATTAAAATTTTTAAACTATAACTATGGCAGTAAATAAGAGACAGTAAATAAATATAGCAAGAGATAGAGAGATCAAACTCAGTGACACAGCGATGTATACTGGTATTCCTCTGAGAGGACTAAACCAGTCTCGAGTACTCTTGCTCGATGTTAATCCACTAAGGCACAAGCTAAATGAGAGCTTGCAGTCTCTTACAACACCGTGCTTGGTGACAAGTGCATGACCAACTTCACAATACCGTTCTTGGTGACGAGCGCACGACCGACTCCACAACAAAGATAATTGTTGTACTTTGAATAACCTCTTTACAACTCTTGAACACCAAAAGACTCTAGATCGAAATAGATATTACTGGCTTTTGGCTACAAGGAGTATAGGTGTGACATGAAAACTTTTGATCGGGTGAAAGGACTTATTGAATAGAGAAGAGAAGATGAAGAATGAATGAGTGATTTGAAATGAAAAACTCTCTCCTATTTATAGGTGTTTTCTGAGACCGAACTCGGGCAGAGTTCTAATGCAATGATTTTGGATATGAATGTTACATGCAGATTCGGAGGCAACAAATATTTAAATTCAAACAGACCGAACTCGGGCCGAACTCGATTTGAGTTTTGTCTAGGAGAATTTTGAATGTTTGTCAAATTTTGTAGCAAAAATGATTTTGAACTTTTGGAAAAATAGAATGGGAATAGGTAGGCTTTATAGAAATGTGGACTGAGATTAACCTAAGCCAGTATTACCTAGTCGATCTTACAATTTAAATCCTAGACTCAATAAAGATAAAATATATAATAAGTTATATATAAAATGACTCGAACTGGATCCCAATGAAAGTAATCTTCAGATTGATGATTTATGTGCTTGATAATGCAGTAGTACGACGCTTGTTGATATTGATTTCATACGTCCTGAAATGATTAGCAGTAGTTTTTATATTTTGTGTATTGACTTAAGTTTATGTCGATTATTAAAATCGGGTGTGACCATGGAATGGGCCAACAAATACTGACAACACATTGATCCATCACATTAGTACTATTCCGATATGCTCTGTCGCGAGTTCGTCGGGGACTTCACCGGAGTCGTCACTGCCAGATTGCGGTGCCGAAGTTTCCTTGCTGCCGAGCAAGAAGTAGTCACACCCCGATCGACGGAGGAGTCAAGATTCGCCACTTAGCCGGCCAGAGTCAGCCACCCCATTGTACCACCGAGATCACTACACCGAAAAGACGTTGAGCTACAACTCGACAGCGTCACCACTACGTCGGAGTCCACCCCGAGCCTCCATCGACTACTAGACAGCCGGGCCACCGCCAGACATCACTCTCGCCACCTTGAGATCTATGTTGCCTCTTCGGGAACCGAACTACCACTTCAAGATCTGTGCCGGCTCCTCGAGGGACAAGCTGCCTCTTCGAGTCTCGTGGAGTCAGCCCGAGTCCTGGACCACCATCGGTGACCGAATCCAGCTAGAGCTCGTCGACATCGACGGATCCAAAGCTCCGTCTCCGCTGTCTGGACAGCCTTCCATTCCACTGTGATTCATCTGACCCAACCTAGGTGATCACCACCGGTCATCGGGAAGTCTTTGTTCTTCGAGCTTGGACCAAGCTCGCCGACGTCGAGCCGTTGAGCACTACTGCATCCAAGATGAGGTTCTTCTCTTCGTTATCTTCTTCTTGTCCTTCTTACTATTTCTTGTTTGGGGTTTTCTAGAGATGGAAAGGGGATTAGGGTTTCATATCTAGGGTTTTATGTGGCATGTGTGGAAAAAAATTAGAATTTCATGGGGATTTCTGTGAGGAAGGAGATGTAGGGATTAGGCTGCTCCCTGCAGTAGCTATGGCGAACAAAAACCTAGGCTAAGGTTCTGGTTGAGGACGGGAGTTTAAGGAAGAAGAAGAGTGAAGATGAAATTTTTTAGGGTTAGGGTTATACTCTTATTGTGCGGTCGAGTAGAGGAGTATGCGAGGCTGGAAAGGACATAAGGGGGAGCTGTTGGAGAAGGAGTGAGTGAAAGAGGAGAATCTGGGGCTAGGGTCTCACCTAGAGCTAGGGTTTTTGTTCGATCAGTGGAAGGAAGATGAAGATGTCGTCTTTGAAAATGAGGGATAGAGAGAGAGAGTTTCTTAGTAGTAGGGTTTTGTTCTGGTGTGGGCTGGGTCTTGTTGAGTTGGTAGGCTAGTGGGTTATTAGTTTTGTATAAGAATTTTGAAGAGTAATATAACAGCAATAGTAGTGAGATGTTGGGTCGAGGCTAGGCTAGTGTTCCAGAATTGTTTATGTGCAGGCTTAGTAGGATTTTTGGACTAAGAGGACTTAGGCTGTGGGCTTGCAGATTGGACTGGTTCTATATATGTTGTTATCATTATTATTAGTATTTTTATTATTATTAGTGATACCATTATTGCCAATAAAATTATTGCTATTATTATTACTACACTCTGGGAATATTTTGGATAGCAAATAATTTCATAAAATAGTTATTAAATATAAACAATTTTGTTAATGTTTTAAAATCTATTTTGATATATTGATAGTAGAAATAGTTCTAAATGATTATCTTACTAATATTATTTTGCTAGTAATATTGTTCTATTATTTTGTAAATAGGAACAATTTTTACTAAATATGTTTAAGAATTATACACTAATATCTATTTTAATTAAAGCTATAATATATTTTCTAAAACTAGTTAGCTAGTATATATTTTAGCTAGTATATATTTTAGCTAGTATATATAGATAGCTAGTACATGGATAGTAGAAAATTGTACTTAGTGAGATGTCTTATTTTAGAACCTAACCTATTTGCACCAAATGCTAGGTGGACATTCAGATTCATGCTCTTCTACTCTCGTGCTTCCAATGCAAGACAAGTACACCGACTTGAACTCTTTACTTTGTTTCTTGTCATACTTCATGTTCTCATATCAGACACGAGATCCACACGATTGTATTGTGGCTCATTGTTTCTTGCGGGAGATTGGGGGAAATATTGAATAGTGTGTGACCACACCCAACCTAGGTATTATGAATAGCCTAATCGTACACCTCAGGTACGATTAAGTCTAACCTTCTAGAGATATTATGATTATGAATTGTGGATTGCGGTCCCCAGTCGGTCACACATTAGTTTAATATTTCAAATTTCATACTTGCATTGATTGTCGTGTTCACATTGATTGTCATGTTCATTGTGCCCGTTATTGTATTGTAGTTTCATATTCAGTTCCGTGTACCTTTGTTCCATATTGTGGTCCATAATGTTATCCTATATTTCAGATTACATTGTAGATTGTTTCTCGTCGGGGGTTGTACTTTGCTCTTTTCCTGATAGGATATGTTGCAGGTGAGCTTGAGGCTATATGGAGCATGGTGATATCATTGGAGTTTCATGATTTAGTTTATTGTTTAGATTTCATTTCTGGATGTCGTACTGAGATTGTATAATTGTATATTTTATTATTTTATCGGATTTGTCTCTGGATGACTTGTACTAAAATGACTTGATGGATTGTGGTGATTGCTGGAACGTTTATAGATGCTATGGATGTTTATATTACATTGTGACTTGGAGTTTTTCTTAGTATTGTACAGCTTACTTCGTTGAGTCTTTCGACGAAGGTTGGGCGTGTCCAACACGTACCCGATTATTCGGAAGTTGGACGTGACATTACGACCCGTACCCGCTTTTTGGATACGAGTCTGTGTCCAAGTCCAGCATACGTCATAGTGTCGATGGTAGAACGATGTCTGTAAACTCACAAGTCACAGAAACAGGGCAGTCTATATCTCATCCATATGATGTAAAGATACAACCAACTCCAATAAGTAACAATAATACTGAGGAACTAAATACTGGAGAATAATATAAAATAAAGTTTTATGTTATCAAGAATTCACGTCACGTCCGGTAGACAGAAGTAAAATAAAGACATGAAGTAAAATGACTGAGTCCAAACTCAGCCAAACATCAAATAATAGCATCAGCTACAGTGGTATTGGGTCTGGTGCTGGCTCAAACCTGTTCGTCTGTAACTGGATCAACCATGGTTAATCCTGAATTGATCATCAGGTCCTCAGGGGACTAGCAAGATACATAAAATATGCCTTTCTAACAGTTTATCATGCAAGAAGAAAATTTGGGATAAAAGCAGAAAAAACTAAGCAATAATGATACACGAATATGTGAATAAATTACGTATAAATGAACTGTTGGAAGAAAACAAGTGAACACATGTCAAGAGATCAACGGATAACCAAACCCTCGCCCCTGGTGTGGACTCGCAGGTTTGAAACAAATCACTAACCCTCGCCCCTAGAGTGATCATATGAAGTAAAGGAGATAACTTTAAGGAAATATCTATAGCAGTGACTAGTGAGTCAGAGTAAAATATAGACATGTGAATGGCATAGAAAGATTCATGACTACAGCTAAGAGTGATTCATGACTACAGCTAGTTGGATATTATTCACATGCATATTTCTACTCCCCCATCCCCAATCAATACACAAGGATCTGTTCAAGTTATGTTAAGATTCGTGAAACTTCATATGGCTCATAAAATGAGTGATATGTGAAGGTGATTCATGATGGCTCTGTGAACATGAGAGTACATGTGTCACAAGCGATTCATGAATCAGTGAAAGCATAGAGATACGTGATGATTCGTGAAACGCACAAAACATACTGTATCCGATGCTCCCGAGGGGGATAACATCTCATGAAAAGATCCATATAGTACCAATCCGTGCTACCAATGTGTCAGTATCAAGTAAAGTAATCTAGATCAAGAATATAAATCCTAGCAAGTATGAAACGGTCAGAGAATGTACTCGCCTGGTATCTGAATATCTGAAGTAAATGTACTGTCCGAGATGAGGTACCTGACTCCTAATTAGAGCAACACAAGTCAAGATGTATACAGGGGATGATAATTGTAATCTATAATGCATCTGCATGCTGTCTAGGTCCGACTAGACTATAGTCAACACTTGGTCAACTCTAGTCAACCACACTAGTCAAACTAGGTCAAGTCCTAGCCCAAACAAGTCTAACAAGTCTCACTAGGCCTAACCAAGCCTAGGCTAGTAAGCACACATCATCGCAAGGCCAAACAAGCCATCAATCACTTAATTTATAATATATATATAATTCATATATTGCATACACTAGATATACATATAGGTAATCAACTATATATACATTAGGCATTCATAGGAACATTTTAATGAGCTAGTGTAAACATACATGCATATATTAGCATACAATACTTAGGCCTATATATATATATAACATGGCATACATATATATATATGTACACTATATTACATTGCATTTTCACACTAGGTTATATATATTATATATATACATATATATATACACATAGAGAGGGATGGGGGAAACATTGCATATGTGTGTGTGTCATGTGGCATGGGGTTAATTAGGAAAACAGTTAGTCTAACATGGCATTGGGTGAGTGAATATGGGTATTAAATACATATGTTCCAGGTTGCAACAGTGTGTGTGGGTGAGGCTAATCATGTATGTTCACAACCACAGTTTCAGAAAACTGAAATACCAATCAAAGCTCTAAATCAACTCTGAACAACCACAACCCTTTCATTATCAGGTTTTCAGTTGTGTGTGTGGGGGGGGGGGACTTAGGCTATAGGTTTGTCTCAGGTTTAGACTGTGTGTGGGTGTAACTATTGAACCCATATATCCATAACTCTTACATGAAACAAATGTCATGGATATCAATTTACCTATGAATCTCAAGTGTAGTGAAGTGAAAGTGTCATGCAAATCTCAGTATTAAATCAA
The DNA here is from genome assembly GCA_029216955.1 of Iris pallida. Lineage (NCBI taxonomy): Eukaryota > Viridiplantae > Streptophyta > Magnoliopsida > Asparagales > Iridaceae > Iris > Iris pallida. Next base: position 11,048,485 of record JANAVB010018797.1, read on the forward strand.
CAACAGTGTGTAACCATAGCAAGCAGGAATTTTTCAGTGAAAAAGGAAAATCTCAGGTTAATACAAACTCAGTTTCAGATTTCATGTAAACTTGGTTTTCAGGTTTACTTGCAATGTGTGACAGTGGGTAGATAGGTGAGGAAACAGTGTTCAATATCCATTCTCAGAAAAATCAGTCCAATAACTATTCGAAAACTCATTTCTCAATTTTAAAAGTCAGTTTTGTGTGTATATGTGATATGGTACATGTGTATGTATAGGTGAGTGTGTGATCACAGATTGTGTGAGTGTGAACATGAATTGATTTCCTGTGTGTACATGGTTAAGTTCTCAGTTAACATGGTGTAGGTGTATAGGTGAATAGGAGAAAGACAGTGCATGAAGATTAGTGAAACCTGGAATCAGTGCACCTGTGTCAATATGACAGTAAAATAGGGTGTTACCTAGGAAATTAATGATCAGTGTATGGAACTGAGTCCAGTGTACAAAATCTCAGGATTTAGTATTTCAATACTCAGAAATTGGTTCTCAGGAAACCTGAGAACCAATTCGACAGTTCATGAATCCATCCCAAAAACTAACTTCGATAATTGCTATTTGTTAACATCAAACCAATCGACAATGTGAAACCAGCCACAACATTAACTCTGAAAAGATTTCAACATATATAACATTCAAAATTAAACAGTTAAAACTCATGAATGTGTTTAAGCCCAGGAAAATGTGGTATCAATAGGTACTCGAATCCATTTACAACTCGACAAAACCATAAAATTGAATCAAACCACATCCCGAATGAACCCAGATATAGGTGAACCTACATTCAATTTAAACCCACAATCAAACAGTTAATACATCTAAACCCTCAAAAACCCAACTGACAGTTCTAAATGTATAAGTGAAATAGGAGTTTACCTAAAATCGAATTAAAACCAACTAAATAGTTAATCTAATAGGTTGGTCAATATAGACACACAGGTGTACGTGTCAACCATAGCAATTTGTGTCCAAAAATTGGACACAAACGTGTCAAAACAACCACACATACACAGACACAAATCTGTGTTCAGACAGTGTCGTGCACACGTGCACACCACTCGTGGACACGACACAGTGCACCACGTGTCACATGCACCTACCTATGTGTTCTCCTAGGGTAGGTCTAGGTGTCTAGGACCCCGATTCGTGTCAAGGCCGTGTCGGGTCTGATCCACAGGTGCGTATCAGTGAGGCAATAAGGCGCGCGTGCACACAGTGAGGAATCGGTGCGCGCGTGATTTCTCCCTAACCACTCAATAAGGTCCCACAAAATTTTGTGGGCCTTGAGTCAGTCACCTAAGGAGTGTCCACACAAATTTTTGTGTCAAGAGATGGCGTGTCCAGTGAGATATAGGACACGGGCAGCAGGGCACGTGCACGGGGCTGTGTGTGTGTGTGTGTCCAATTTCGACACGAATACAACATGAAATCAATCTCAGTCTTCACAAAATTTATCATACACATATAGACCTAGGTATCTATGTAATTAGTTTTTCAAAAATCGAAAATAAAATCCTTTGTGACATTTCATCAAACACATGGACATACACCATGATACGTATCCGATATAGACACCAAATAGACACAAAATTTAACTAAAATTTAGGGACAGCTAGGGGACACTTAGGGTTAGCCTAATACGCAAAGAAATTAGAATTAAAATATAATTTAAGGGGTTTTACCTATAGGAGCAAATTGCAAGAAAAAGCCTCAAATGGGGGTGTTCTCCTTGATGGCCAAAAGCTCCAAATTAATCCAAGGCTGAGATTACTCTCCATGAACAGCAAGAAGATATTAATTAGAACCTAATACAAAAGATTTGAGCCAAAAATGACTTGAAATAAGAAAGTTATGGATTAGGGAAGATGGCTCTTTACCTCTTTCTTCAATTTGTTGAAATATTACAAAGAGGCAAGAACAACAATGAGGAGATTATTTATAGGGATGGGAGCCCTAAGTGGCTGGTCATATTGAATGAAAATTAGGGTTAGGGTTACAAGTCATGGGACATGGGCCAAGTCACATGAGCAATGGGCTCTCTACCTTAGCCTTAAGTCCAATATTAAAATCCTTCCTAATTTTCTCAAGAGCTAAATCATTCAAGTCAAAACCAAGTCGACTTAAGTTAGATTAGGGTCTCACCACGCTAATCAAGTCACCTTAACTAGAGTCAGCATCTAGGTTAGTCTCTTAAGTCATAACTAGCAAAAGTCAAAATTAACAATCACCAATGCATTAAATAACAAAATAATTTAAAGGGCCAAAACGACCAAAATACCCTCAAGCTAAAAATGATAAATGAAATACCCTAATCACATGGCTAGGCTCTAGGGCAGACAGTCTCTATGGTTTCACTAGCTGCACATCAAAATCACAAGTCATGATTTTTAAATATTTTTAAAATGATTAAAAATTACCAAAAATTATATTATTATTTAAATATCATAATTAAATAAATTAAAACACAAACTTTCAAAACTACCCTCATTTTAGAAAATTGGGTGTTACACTAGTCCAGGCCCGAGAACTCTTGTTCGGAGTTGAAATCCACTATTTGTGAAATAGGGTACACATGCGCCTTTAGTCAGAAGAGCACACCAACTTCTTACAGACACAATCCTTGAAAGCGCTCCACTACTTCAACTTCGCAGATGCAAAACTTGAAATTTTTTATGTGACTTTTTTTCAACTCTTGCATAGAACTTTCAGCTGAATCGCACTGAGCAGCTTGGGGCTTAGGAAGTTCTGTGGCTAGGGGATTTGGATGAGTAAGTCTTAGAGTATATAAGGCTTAGAAGATTGAAAGCTTGAGAGTGAGAGATGATTTGAAATGAGAGGAATCAAGCTCTATTTATACTAGTCAAGGGAGGCAGAGTTCGGCCAGAGTTCTATCCCAAATATTCAAAAATTCGACCGTTGGATAGCTCGTAGCAAGGTGTTCCTAAAAAACAGGTTGCTGATTTTAATGAGGCAGAGTTCGTCTCGAGTTCTGCCTTAGGCAGAGTTCAGCCCGAGTTCGGTCTGCCTCAGACCATAAGCCATATATGGGTGAGGGTGGTTTAGTTTGGTTCAGGAATTGGTCTGTTTGTATGGTAGAGTTTAGAAAGATAAGTCTAGGGGTTGAGATGACATAGTATGACTCAACGTACACGTTTTCCTAGACTCAATAAATTAAAAAATTACAGACTGAGAACAAATACATTTGTAATGCAATGCAACAGCTTGTAGACGACGTCTGTCTTGAACTTGATGCGTTGTATTTGATCATAGATGATGTTCTGTATTGGACTTGATGTGTCGTATTGGATCATATCAGATATCAATTGTTAATTATCTAAATCAGGTTGGCTGTGATCCAGTTTGGGTCAACAATCTCCTCTATTTTGATAATTGATAAAATAATATTTGTATGTCTTAATATTCATACCTGGACACATATTGAAGGAGAAAATAGCTTTTGTACGTATGAAGTGGCTCCCCCGCAAATGAATATTTCCATCCTAAACGATTTATCCAAGCACAACAGACAGACAGATACAATGCATATGCAATCACGTCAAATATCACATAGTATGTTATTTTTATCCTCCTTTGTCATTTAGTAAAATAGTACATAGCTCCCCCGTAAAGGGATAAAAAAGAGACAGAGTGAAGAGAGCAAGCACACAACATGACCATTACCAAACTTTAATAGAGAAAACTAGTAGTTTTGATAATCTAGTAGAAGAAACTTGCAGTCATACATATGAAACGAAACTAGAAGAAAAATATAACTAGAGTGCATGAAATGAAACTACAAAGTAGAAACATAACTAAGGTGCATCAGCAGCATCATAAAGTAGTAGACCACAGCCATCATGGAGCATATAGTCTAAAATTGAAAAATAGTAGATTTTATTGGCCATAAACATAGAACATATGACAGACTTGTGAATCATTATTCAGTATATGTGAATCGTCTTAAGTTAGCTGTTGGGGTTGGTTCCCAGCTAACGGTAGTCCGAAGACACTTCGTACCATGTCGCTTAGGATTTTACGCTGGTTGACAGAAGGACCCTTTTGGCTTGTACCCAAAATAATGCAACATATGCAAATTTTGATTTAAGAAGTATTTGTGCATGTACGATTTATCGTATGGCATTTTTATCCAAGATTCCCAATTCTCGACGAAGAAAGTTGAAACGCTCTTCGGCAGGTGGTTTAGAAAAAAGTTTGCTAGTTGATGATCGTGTTAATGAATTCAAGATTAATATTTCCTTGCAATTGATGATCTCTTAAAAAGTGGTGTCGTATTTCTATATGCTTAGTGCGTGAGTGACATATTGGGTTCTTTGTTAAGTTAATAGTACTAGTATTATCATAGAATATAGGAATATGCTTAAAAGATAAATTATAGTCTGCTAGGGTTTGCTTCATCCACAAAATCGGAGCACAACAACGTCCTGCAGCTAAGTATAGTACAAGAGAGTTTGGCTTCTTGTTAAACCAAGAGACTAAAGCTTTGCCTAATAAATGACACTTGCTGCTGGTACTTTTACGGTCGACTTTGCATCCAGCAAAATTAGCATCCGAATAACTGAGTAGTTAAAAGAATGTGATTTTGGGATACCACAAGCCTACTATAATGGTACCTTTAAGGTACCAAAAGATACGCTTAACTGCGCTCATGTGTGATTCCTTAGGGTTGGCTTGATAACGAGCACATAGGCAAACATTAAACGTTATATCAGGGCGACTAGGAGTTAAATAGAGTAAACTACCAATCATACCTCGATACTTATGTTGGTCGACTGGTTTGTCGCTTTCATCATGTTCTAATTTTGTCGTTGTAGCCATCGGAGTATTGATTGGTTTGATGTTCTCAAGATCAAATTTCTTCAGCATGTCATTTGTATACTTTGATTGACTGGAAAAACCACTTGTGGGTTTTGTTCGACTTACAATCCAAGGAAGTAGTTAAGCTCCCCCATCATGCTCATCTCGAACTCATTCTGCATACACTTGGTTAATTCTTGGCATAATACCTCATTAGTAGACCCAAAGATAATGTCATCTACATAAATTTGTACTAATAGAATTGTGTCATCAATAGATTTTATAGAAAGTGTCGTGTCAATCATCCCTTTTGAAAAGTCTTTTTTAAGTAAGAAAGTACTTAGGCGTTCATACCAAACGAGAGGCGCTTGTTTGAGGCCATAAAGAGCTTTCTTAAGCTTGAAAACGTGATAAAAAAAATTAGTTTTCAAAACTAGGTGGTTGTTTGACGAACACTTATTCTTTAATAAAAACATTAAGAAAATCACTTTTGACATCCATTTGAAAGAGTTTGAAATTTTGGAAATTTGCAAAGGCACAAAGCATGCGGATTGATTCAAGCCATGCAACAAGAGCAAACGTGTCATCGTAGTCGATACCTTCCTCTTGGTTGTATCCTTGAGCTACGAGATGTGCTTTTTTACGTGTGACTGAACCGTCCTTATTAACTTTGTTATGAAAAACCCATCGAGTTCCAATGATCGAATGGTCAGCAGGTTTAGGAACAAGTTCCTAAACCTGATTTTTTTTTTCGAATTGGTTGAGTTCTTCTTGCATTGCAAATATCCAATATTCATCATAAAAAGCTTCTAAAACATTCTTAGGTTCTATTTGGGATATAAAAGCAGTGTTGGCTATAGAATCTCTAATAGAAGAATGAGTACTTACTTCTCTTGATACCTCATCTATTACCAAGTTTTCTGGATGTTCTGGTGTGAAGTAGAACTTCTTTGGTAAGCTTTCCAGAGAATTGGTTCCAGATGGTGTATCCACAGGGGTAGAAGTTGTTGTACTATTATTCTCATTAAAAGTAACATTAGCTGATTCTTCAACAATCATGGAGAGCTTGTTGAACACTCTGTATCGTTTATTCTTGGAAGTATATCTAAGAAAAATACCATCGTCAGCTTTGGTATCAAACTTGCCTAAGTTGTCTTTGGTATTCAGGATAAAGCAGCGACAACCGAACACTCTAAAATAAGAAATAGTTGGAGTTCTACCAAACCAAAGTTCATAGGGAGTTTTCTTCAAAATAGGTCGAAGCAAAACCCTATTCAAGACATGGCATGCTGTACTTACAGCTTCTGCCCAAAAATATTTCGGAAGTGAAAACTGATTCAACATTACTCTGGCCACATCGCCAAGAGTTATAGTCTTCCGCTCCACAATACCATTTTGTTGGGGAGTTCTAGGACAAGAAAATTCATGATTAAATCCACTTAAATCACAAAACTTTTTGGAATCATAGTTTTCGAATTTGCCGCCATGATCACTTCGGATTCGAGCAATCATGAAGTCTTTTTCAATTTGTACCTTTTTAGCAAAATTTTTGAAAATAGAGATAATATCACTTTTGTTTAAAAGAAAGAAAACACAAGTAAAACGGAAAAAGTCATCAACAATCACAAAAGCGTAGAGTTTTCCACCAAGACTGGCTACTAGACTTGAACCAAACAAATCCATATAAAAAAGTTGCAAGGGTCTAGTAGTACTTACATAGTTGATGGATTTAAAAGAAGATTTTGTTGCCTTATTTTTCTCACATTCGGCACATACCGTATCCTTTTTTAATGTGATATTCGGTAGTCCTCTTACTAGCTTTTTGGTTGAAAGTCTTAATATGGTATCCATGTTTGCATGTCCAAGACGCATATGCCATAGTAAATTTTTATCCATGTGAGCGTAAAGGCATCTTCCAATATTGTTAGTATCTTTCGAGAGGTAGAATATATAAATGTTATCTTCCCTTATCCCTTCAAAAGCAATGTCTCCAGATGATCTATCATATATAGAGCATTTATTTTTCCTAAAGTTAATATCATATCCATTGTCAGCAAGATGACTAATACTGAGCAAGTTATGCTTTAACTCTGTTACTAAACAAATATCTTTAATGACAGGAGAAAAAGGATTACCAATAGTACTGTTAGCTATAATATAACCTTTTAGATTATTATCGAAGGATACATATCTTTCCCTTTTTATCGATAGGGTTGCGAAAAGATTTGCATTTCCAGTCATATGTCGCGAGCACCCACTATCGAGAATCCATTTGCTTCTAGAAGATGAAGGAAGGTCCACCTACACCACGAGTAGATGTGAACTTTTGTACCCAAATTATTGATGGTCCCGAAATGTTAGTCTTCGGAACCCATGCATATATGTTTAAATCAAATAATCTTCTAGTTCTACATTGTGGTTGTCACGCCCCGCTCCCGTAGGAGCGATCGTCCCCGCTAAGGCGTGATACCGCACGAGCCTAGATTGCGCTCGTGCAAGGCAGTTTCATAACGGCCGATTACACCGGCGGCGATGGGGTCGTCGCACAGAAGTCCCAAGCAGAAATATTGAAATATGCAGCAGAATTTAAAGGCAAAACACAAGTTATTCAAAAGAACTCTTTTATTGATATTGAACAATGATATTACAATGGGCGCAAGGCCATGATTACGAGTCTCTCATGCTCACTTTTCTCTCGATTAACAAGTCACTCTGCTCTCTCTCATCTCTCGATCACAATGCTTGAGCCAGCGGAAGCTTCGGAAGGTGATGTCCATACATTATGTCCCGTATAAGTCTTGACTCCACGCGGCCGTATGCTTCGAATCGCCAAGGAACTCCATAACTCGACGCATCCAAGCGAGCTTCGTAACACGAGCCTCTACCTGTGCCTGCACATAAAAACTATGTGGATGTCAGTACTCAACTGTACTGGTGGAGTGAGCTCCTCGCCCACCCATACAAAAACTAACACGTTAATTTACTTTTATGCAATGTATCCCTTTTACGATTGTCTTTCTATTCTTGCCTTAGGATCAGTTTCAGGATCGACGCCTTGGCCTATTTGTGTTTCTAGACCATCCCCGTGCTATCATACCGATATCTTCCTTATCCTTGCCTCAAGACCCTTCTCGTGCTTGTATTGTCAATGCACCGACTTATACGTGTCTTTCGTGCCATACTCTGGGACGTAACGACTCGGTCGTGCCATGAACTCGACTCGTACTTTAATATCTCTGAGACAGTACCTCCGCGCTAAGTCTTGCCTATACTTGTGTTGGGACGATGCAGCCGTGCCTCACTTCTCGAGGTCGTGCCTCACAGCATAACCTGACTTATCCAAACTTGCCTTACGGCCCTTCCAGACTTTAACTCGAAACGTCTAATATCACGACCCGCTCCCGAATAACCGGATACGAATCGGACCCGCCCAGCCTTTGTTGTTAGACACAACAAAGTAAGCTGTACCAATCTAGGGAAACTAACCAGATAATATGAATATGAATGAATCACAGCATCTATATAAATGTGCCCCAACCAGAGTAAAGTACAATATCTGAATTTATTACATTCAAACTAATGAAAGAGTCTGCAAGTCTCAATACATGAAAAATAATAGGGAAAACTAAAGAAGCACTAGGCTTCTACAGCCTCTAGGTCACAAGCAGCTCCAGCTGGCTCGACGGGGAAAGCAATATCCTGACCATAGTAAATGTCGCACAAGGCCTCCATCTCACCTGCAACTTATCCAATCAGGAGCGGAGCAAAGCACAGTTCTAGGTAATGAACAATAACATCATGATATGGAAAGTAAATGCTGAAAGAACGAGAAGAACAAGATATGTAAAGAAAAGGAAGAACATGAACTACTGCTATAAAGATACATGAAAGATCACGACTATATAAAGATGCAGGAAGATCACGACTATAACTAAAATCAAGATCAGGGTCATAGGAAACTAATGTAAGAACAAAATCCTGAACATGTGTATTAAGAATTTGAAATACTTTTATGATATGTGACCGACTTGGGTAAGACCATAAAAGAGCATGAAAAGATCCTGAAAGATCATATATGGTACAGCTTAGGACCCATGTGCACTGTGCGAGGCCTAAGCTAAAGATCATGAATAAGTATCCGGGTTTGGTCACATATCTAGAGTATTTCTTCCACCCCAAGATACAAGTAAGATCATGAAAGAACAAGCCAGAAAAGATCATGAACGTGTCAGTGTGTCAGTAATAAAGAACAAGAAAATGCACTGATCAAAACCATAGAATGTACTTGCCTTGCTCCAGGAAAGTACGAGTAGGCAATATAGCTAGATATCCTCCTGTAATTGGTAATGATGTGTACAAGTTGGTTAATAAACTGCTAATTCTAAATGGTTTAACAAAAGATTCTAATCACAAATAACTCCTAATATAAACCTTAGTTCTATGGTTTCCTATAAAGTATCAATTAAATACTCACTATATCCTAAACTAGCAAGAAACTAAAATAAAGCTAAATACATTGATATGGTTATTACAAGGCTTAGTATTAGACCAACCCAACAATTAAGGATTTAAACCTATTATTCTATATTAAAACCTTCATGAATACTTCTAGGTAATGAGTGAATCAAAAGACTTAATTTAGAAATGAATGTAAATTTTTTAGAAAGATGAGAAGCAACAGTTTAATGGTCTTAAACTTGACAGGAACCTAAACAATTCAGCCCTACTATTTGATGAAAGAAAATATCAACTGTCCTAATGAGATGCCATTCCTAATACCTGGAATTTAATTCGAACTGAATTCATGAGAATATCATCTCAGGTTGTCCTGAAACAACTAGCTCAATGTCTCAGGTTTTCTGAGACAACAATGAACTAATGACTCAGTTTCTTGTGTTCTCAAATGCCCAGGTTCTTAATTCTGGAATTTTACTGACTGCACAAGTCTCAGATTTCTGAGATTCAAATCTCAGATTTCTGAGATTCAAATTTTAGATTCCTGAGATTTTCAAGTATCCCCTGAGTATGTTCTCAGGTTCTCAATTATCCAGGTTTTCTGTTACTGGACTGTACATGTCTTAATTTCTGGGACTTAATCTCAGATTTCTGAGTTCTCAAGTGTTTCCTCAGGACAGCCATAGGTTAATGTAAACCTCTAATCTTCAATACCACACATGATTGAATCAATACTTCTCTCAATTGATCAACCCCCCTTTGGTCAGGAGTACACTGGTTACAACTAAAACAAATGTCCTGTCCTGATTTTAATTCAATTAGCTGATACTAGTAAAACACAGGAATGAATAACTCTCAGTCATTAAGTCCAAGCTGGAATTGATATAAACACCAAGATAAACTCAAGACTGAATTATATCTTGGTATTCCAAGACTATCATCAATCCATCAAATTGGTAACTCACTGATACACATACATTTTCGAAGAAGAAAATGTTTAGGAAACTCTTCAACCATTCTTAGACAAAAGCAAAGTTAAACCCATGCTCAAATCTCAGATTATTTCCAGCCAAAAGAGTTGCACCACAACCCTCATTCTCAGGTATAAAACTTAAAATGAGTTCTCAGCTGCAAGGTTTATACAACTAAGAATCAACCTTTCCATAATCTGTATGGCAATACCTGTTCAAAAAAAAAATAGTTGTAGAACAACCTCAGACTTCAACTAGCTTGAAACATCATAGGTTGCATTAAGTTGGCCCCCAAACTAAACTTAAATTGATGCCCAACCAGTCAGTACTCCCAAGGGAGACTGAGACTGATTCCCACAGTCACAACCATGTCTTGGATACTACGATTAGTTCCAATGGCTGCTAGGTAGCCACTTGAATAATATTCTCAGGTGCAGCAACCCATTGTACATGATTATACATTGAATCAATATGAAATAGGATGTGCCCCATGAATAAAATGACACAGTCATAAAGCCTCAAGTCCATAACTACCCAGACAGTGTATGGAAGTCTCTGGTATATATATGACCAGAACCTTGCTGTGAAAACCAGTGGAATTATAACTTCATGATATGCATTCCAACTCACACGACTGTTCTCATGTTCAACCAAATTGCATATGCAAATACCAAACACAACAGGATACGATTTGCTCATACCATCTCAGGTTCAACAATGAACTGAGTATGGTACAAGAGTATCATGTTCAAGCCAACATAGTATGAAGTCTCTGAGTCACAAGACTGTCCCTGAGAAATCATTCGATGGAAATACCCAAGTTCAGTTCAATGAGTCGAAACCTCATACTATGACTGATACAAACAATTTCATTCCTAGTTTAACCACACCAGAAATTATATTAACAAGGAAGTTTACATGCAGTATGATGATCGTATCCCTGAAACCAAATCAAGAGGTGGACACGGATCTCTACAATATTTCATCGAACAAGTGTGTAATTATGAGAAGAAATATATGGTTCATCTCCTTAACACATTCAAAATGACTCGGATATTCATAGATCAAGAACAGAACAAAACTCTATACTAATTATTCAAATGAGCAAAATTACTGAACTGGAAGAACTCACCTAAGATTTAATTAATCGGATGAGAGATCTCAAAATCAATACTCGAAGATCCACCAATCGTTAGTTGAACAACATTCATGATTGCAACCACTCTGGTTTCAACAGAACAAGAATTACTAGAGATCAATCTTGATCCAGGTCTAGATCACAACTTGATCCAAAACAATTTGAAGATGAGGATTGGCTCGATGAAGAATTCAGCTCACCTCAGCTAGTCTTTACGTCGACGACGATCACCGCAGTCATGGCCGCTCCTTCTCCTTCCTCAGCTTCTTCTTCTTCCTCTGGGAAGCAAATGGTGGAGCTCTGCTCTGTGGAAACTTGGGAAGAAAGAAAGATTCTAGATCTGGAATGAATAGGAAAGGATGATGGGAGGGCTGCTTAAATAAGCGGTTAGAGAGGGTGAGGAAAATTGGCGCACTCTCGATTTGTCGAAGTCGTTACTCCACATGGTCGAGGTGGCAGTAGCAATCGAATTTGAATTGTAAAGGAAATCAGCAGGGAGGAAATAAAGAATAGGAATTCTAAATAAACTCTGGTAGTTCAAATAGATAGAACAGTCCTTGGGCCTTCTACCCAGGCTAAGAAATGGGCTTGTCCAGCCCATTGGTTAAATTAAATGGACAAATGTTTAAGGAAATAATTAGAAGGAATCAAAGAAAAAGAAATAACTTCATTTATAAGGTATCTAACAATTAAATGGTTAAATCAAAATAAGATAAGGCTAAAAGAAAATTTAAATTTCAGGGAAGTGGAGTTACAAATACCTCTCCTTTAAAAAAAAAATTTGCCCTCGAAATTCAGAAATACATCGAAATTGATTTACGAAACACTCCGAATTATTTATTGAAATTTGAAAATTCAAGATACAAGAATACAATCAAGTAAACAATGTAGGGTAGCGCTCTCGCATCTCATTCTCGTGCTCCCATGTGGACTCTCCCGGAGAGTGGTGTCTTCACATGACACGGACAAGAAGAATGGTCTGGTTCCGCAGACGCTTCTCCCTACGATCGAGGATCTCTACTGGCTGCTTCTCGTAGGTCAATCTCGGGCCCACCTCCAGCTCAGAATAGTCCCCCACATGGCTCGGATCTGGATTGTATCGTCGAAGCTGAGATACGTGGAAGACATCATGCACTCCTTCCAATCTAGCTGGAAGAGCTAGTCGGTATGCCACCTCGCCAATCTGTGTCGTCACATCAAAGGGTCCGATGAATCTCGGACTGAGCTTCCCGCCTCTGCCGAATCTGATGACGCCCCTAGTCGGTGAGATCTTCAGGAATACTCTGTCTCCAACCTCGAACTCAAGCGTCCGTCTGCTGCTGTCTGCCCAGTGCTTCTGCCGATCCTGTGCAACTCTGATACGCTCCCGGATTAGTCTAACTTTCTCAGCTGAGTCTACCACCATCTCTGGCCCAAGCAATGCTCTCTCGCCAACGTCATCCCAAGATAACGGCGTACGACATCTTCGTCCATATAGCACCTCGAATGGAGTCATCTCGATGCTGGCCTGATAACTGTTGTTATAGGCAAACTCTACTAAATGCAAATGGTCCTCCCACGAACCGCCAAAGTCAAGTGCGCAAACCCGTAGCATGTCCTCCAAGGTCTGAATGGTCCTCTCAGACTGCCCGTCCGTCTGTGGATGATAGGCGGTGCTGAACTTCAACTATGATCCAAAGCTCTGCTGTAGACTCCTCCAGAAGTGTGATGTGAAGTGGCTGTCTCGATCTGAAACGATGCTAACCGGTACTCTGTGAATCCGCACGATCTGACGCATGTAGAGGTCTACAAGCTTCTCACCTTGAACGGAATGAAATGAGCAGACTTTGTCAATCTGTCTACGATCACCCAAATAGCGTCCTTGCCACTGGAAGTACACGGCAATCCTGAGACGAAGTCCATGGTAATATGCTCCCACTTCCATTCCGGAATAGGTAAAGGCTGGAGTAATCCCGCTGGTCTCTGGCGCTCCGCCTTGACTTGCTGGCATACATGGCATCTGAAAACAAATCTGGCAACCTCTCTCTTCATCCATACCACCAAACATACTCACGCAAATCCTTGTACATCTTGGTAGATCCAGGATGTATAGAATACTGCGACTGGTGAACCTCCTGCATCACCTCCTCCCGCAAGTCCTTGGGCACACACAGCTGGCTCCCGTGCCTCAAGGATCCGTCCTCTGTAATGGTGAAATCGTCGAGCAAACCTATCTCCACCCGAGCTCTAAGACATCGGAGATCCTCATCAAGAAGCTGGGCCTCCTTAATCTTCTCTAATAATCCCGACTGTATCTGCATGTGCATCATCTGTCCTCCATATCCTGGCAGAACAACCTCAATCCCAAGGCTCTCAAGATCCTCCAATAGATGTCGGTCCATGGTGAGATACATAGTAATAGGATATCGACTAAGAGCATCTGCTACACATTTGCCTTCTACGGATGGTACTGCAGACTGATGTCGAAATCCTTCATGAGTTCCAGCCATCTGCGCTGCCTCATATTCAGCTCCTTCTGAGTAAAGACATACTTCAGGCTTTTATGGTCCGTGAAGATGTCCACTCTCTCTCTCTATACAGGTAATGCTTCCACAGTTTCAGGGCAAATATGACTGCTGCAAGCTCTAAGTCATGTGTAGGATAATTCTTCTCATGGGGCCTCAACTGCCTAGAAGCATATGCTATGACCTTCTTGTTCTGCTCCAGCACACATCCCAAGCCTTTTTCTGAAGCATCGCTGTAGATGACGAATCCCCCTGATCCCGATGGCAAAGCTAGAACTGGTGCCGTCGTGAGTCTTCTCTTCAATTCTTCAAATGCTGTCTGGCAGGCGTCGCTCCAGATGAACTCCTCGTCCTTCCGCGTAAGCTTCGTCATAGGCTCTGCTATCCTGGCGAAGTCCTTCACGAACTTCCTGAAGTATCCTGCTAGACCCAGGAAACTACGAATCTCTGCTACTGACTTGGGAGGTGCCCATGCTTCTACTGCTTCAATCTTCTTGGGATCTACAGAAATCCCCTCTCCAGTCACCACATGCCCTAGAAACTCCACTATGTCCAAGAAAAACTTACATTTCGAGAGTTTCCCATACAGCTTCTCCTTCCGCAGAATTTCTAAACTAATCCGCAGGTGCTCTACATGCTCCTCCTCTGTCTTCGAATAGATCAGAATGTCGTCAATAAAGACTACGACAAACTTATCCAAATACTTGTGGAAGACCTTATTCATCAGGTTCATAAGCACAGCTGGGGCATTGGTGAGTCCGAACGGCATCACTAGAAACTCATACTGGCCGTATCGGGTGTTGAAGGCTGTCTTCGGAATATCCTGCTCCCGAACCTTTATCTGGTGATACCCTGACCGAAGGTCAATCTTAGAAAAGACCTTCGCTCCACTAAGCTGGTCAAACAGCTCATCAATCCGTGGCAAAGGGTATCTATTCTTGATGGTGATATTGTTGAGTGTATGGTAGTCAATGCACATCCTCACCGTCCCATCCTTCTTGGGCACGAAAAGTACCGGTGCTCCCTCGGGTGAAGCACTAGACCAAATAAATCCCTTGCCCTCTAGCTCATCAATTTGTGCCTTCAACTCTGTAGCTTCCTTCAGGTTGATCTTGTAATAATGCTGTGACTTCGGCGCTGATCCGGGCAGTAGGTCGATGCTGAACTCCACGTCTCGATCTGGCGGTAATCTTGGCAACTCCTCGGGGAAGACGTCGAGATACTCTGCAATCAGCGGATGTGGCAACTCCTGATCTTCTGTAATGGCTCCGAAGTAGACTCCCTCTGGCTTTTCTGCAACTCGTCTGCTGATCTCGAACGGTGGAACTCCTGACGGACTGAAGATCACCTTCCCTTTATGGCAGTCTATTGTGGCAAACTTCTCGCTCTCCAGTCGATACCGAGGACTATGTCGAACTCGGGCAATGGCATCACTAGAAGTCGAGCTCGAATCTTCCTTCCAGCAATAGTGATAGGGCATTCCACCATCTCACTTACCGGCACTAACCCACCTCCTGTCATGATCTGACAGTTCTGCCTAGTGGGCTTGGGTGTGAAGCCGTGTCTGTGCAGAAACTCATACGATACAAAGCTATGTGTGGCTCCAGAATCACACAATGCAATGGCAGGGAAAGAATATAAGAATATAGAACCTGTAATCACATCTGGCACTGCCTCGTCCTCCTCAACTGCAGCCATGATGTAAGCACATCCCTGCTGTGCTCCTCCTCTCTGTTGCTGCTGGTGCTGTGCAAACCTCTGCTGCTGGGGTGGTAGAGCTCCTCCTCTCTGGGGTGCGGCAGGCAATGCTCGGGGTGGTGCAGCCGGTGGTCCTCCAGCTCCTCGGGGTCCTCCTGCTAGTCTAGCTGTAGCCTGAGCACAGTCCCTCATCTGATGTGCATCTGATCCACAAAAGAGGCAAAGTCCCAACCTCTTGTGGCACTCGTCGATATGATGACCAGGGCGATGGCAATAGGCACAAGGGGTCGCCAGCTGCTGCCTCTGATGTTGATGTGCTGGAGCTCTGGCCTGACGGTGATGCTGCTGCTGGTGCGGCCTCGTCTGGATCTGAGTCTGAACCCTCTTCGCTAGTGTCTGGAGACTACTGCTGGCTACATCCCGATCCCCCTTCAGCTTTGGGTCCGTCTCCTTTTCCACAGCCTGAGCAATCTTCAGAATGCTCACATACGTCGTCGCCTGACTGATCGCCGCCGTATGTCGCAGCTCTCTGATGAGACCCTTCTTGAATCTCCATGCCCTGTCCTCTGGCTCTCTAATCAGGTTCTCAGTGAACCTGCTGAGTCTGGTAAACTTCAAAGTGTACTGTACGACCGTCATCGTCCCCTGCTGCAGTGCTTCGAACTGCATCCTCAGCTCATCACGCTCCACCTCCGGAAAGAATTTCTCCTTGAACAGTGTTTTGAAAACTGTCCAAGACACTCGGGGTTCCGTCAACTGGGGGTCCTCCCGATACCAAGCTCTGGCCAAGTCAAAGAGTCACATGCTAGCCACTGACACCTTCTGGTCCTCTGGAATGTTCGCCATGGTCAAGGTCCTCTCTGCATTTTCCAGCCATTCATCTGCATAGATGATCCCCTTATCGCCCCAAAAGTCCATCGGGCAAAGGTTCTGGTACTCCTTGGTTGTCCCTGGTCTCGGTCCTCGCGGTGCTGCAGGTGCAACTGGTGCTGGTGCTGCCGTCTCTCGAGTCTTGAGCGCATCGACGACGGTCGCTCTGAACTGCGTGGCCTGCTGGTTCTGGGACTCGCGGAACTGAGCATCCTGGTGGTTTTGGGCCTCCATAAACTGCTGAAACATCGCCATCACCTGGGTGCCGTCGAACATCATCGTCGATGGCAGCGATGGAAAGATAGGAGGCGCTGTCGGAAGCTAATCTGCCGGAGCGTCGAGTGCGGGCTGCTCCGTGCCGCCTACAACTCCTGAACCTCCAGGCTGATCTACGGTCTTCCTCGTAGTGACCATCTGCATAAAAAGAAAACTAGTTGAATGACAAACCCTAAAACCTAACAAACAATGTTTTTATAATAATAAAGCACCTGAAAACTTGATAAACCTGATATACCCTTATTTCTCGATTTTTCTATGCTGTGATCAAGTTTCCCTAGTGTAAGTCAAGTCCCCCAATAGTACGCTAAGACCTAGGTACCATTAGGATTGACCTGTATGGGCCACCACTAAAAACATGTCACGACCCGCTCCCGAATAACCAGATACGAATCGGACACGCCCAGCCTTTGTTGTTAGACACAACAAAGTAAGCTGTACCAATCTAGGAAAACTAACCAGATAATATGAATATGAATGAATTACAGCATCTATATAAATGTGTCCCAACCAGAGTAAAGTACAATATCTGAATTTATTACATTCAAACTAATGAAAGAGTCTACAAGTCTCAATACATGGAAAATAATAGGGAAAACTAAAGAAGCACTAGGCTTCTACAGCCTCTAGGTCACAAGCAGCTCCAGCTGGCTCGGCAGGGAAAGCAATATCCTGACCATAGTAAGTGTCGCACAAGGCCTCCATCTCACCTGCAACTTATCCAATCAGGAGCGGAGCAAAGCACAGTTCTAGGTAATGAACAATAACATCATGATATGGAAAGTAAATGCTGAAAGAACGAGAAGAACAAGATATGTAAAAAAAAGGAAGAACATGAACTACTGCTATAAAGATACATGAAAGGTCACGACTATATAAAGATGCAGGAAGATCACGACTATAACTAAAATCAAGATCAGGATCATAGGAAACTAATGTAAGAACAAAATCCTGAATATGTGTATTAAAAATTTGAAATACTTCTATGATATGTGACCGGCTTGGGTAAGACCATGAAAGAGCATGAAAAGATCCTGAAAGATCATATATGGTACAGCTTAGGACCCGCGTGCACTGTGCGAGGCCTAAGCTAAAGATCATGAATAAGTATCCGAGTTTGGTCACATATCTAGAGTATTTTCCCCACCCCAAGATACAAGTAAGATCATGAAAGAACAAGCCAGAAAAGATCATGAACGTGTCAGTGTGTCAGCAATAAAGAACAAAAAAATACACTGATCAAAACCATAGAATGTACTTGCCTTGCAACAGGAAAGTACGAGTAGGCAATATAGCTAGATATCCTCCTGTAATTGGTAATAATCTGTACAAGTTGGTTAATAAACTGCTAATTCTAAATGTTTTAACAAAAGATTCTAATCACAAATAACTCCTAATATAAACCTTAGTTCTATGGTTTCCTATAAAGTATCAATTAAATACTCACTATATCGTAGACTAGCAAGAATCTAAAATAAAGCTAAATACATTGATATGGTTATTACAAGGCTTAGTATTTAGACCAACCCAACAATTAAGGATTTAAACCTATCATTCTATATTAAAACCTTCATGAATACTTCTAGGTAATGAGTGAAACAAAAGTCTGAATTCAGAAATGAATGTAAATTTTTTAGAAAGATGAGTAGCCACAGTTTAATGGTCTTAAACTTGACAGGAACCTAAACAATTCAGCCCTACTATTTGATGAAAGAAAATATGAACTGTCCTAATGAGATGCCATTCCTAATACCTGGAATTCAATTCGAACTGAATTCATGAGAATATCATCTCAGGTTGTCCTGAAACAACTGGCTCAATGTCTCAGGTTTTCTGAGACAACACTGAAGTAGTGACTCATTTTCTTGTGTTCTCAAATGCCCAGGTTCTTAATTCTGGAATTTTACTGACTGCACAAGTCTCAGATTTCTGAGATTCAAATCTCAGATTTCTGAGATTCAAATTTCAGATTCCTGAGATTTTCAAGTATCCCCTGAGTATGTTCTCAGGTTCTCAATTGTCCAGGTTTTCTGTTACTTGACTGTACAAGTCTTAATTTCTGAGACTCAATCTGAGATTTCTGAGTTCTCAAGTGTTTCTACTGGACAGCCATAGGTTAATGTAAACCTCTAATCTTCAATACCACACAGGACTGAATCAATACTTTTCTCAATTGATCAACCCCCTTTGGTCGGGAGTACACTGGTTACAACTAAGACAAATGTCCTGTCCTGATTTTAATTCAATTAGCTGATACTAGTAAAACACCGGACTGAATAACTCTCAGTCATTAAGTCCAAGCTGGAATTGATATAAACACCAAGATAAACTAAAGATTAAATTAAATCCTGGTATTCCAAGACTATCATCAATCCATCAAATTGGTAACTCACTGATACACATACATTTTCGAAGAAGAAAAAGTTTAGGAAACTCTTCAACCATTCTTAGACAAAAGCAAAGTTAAACCCATGCACAAATCTCAGATTATTTCCAGCCAAAAGAGTTGCACCACAACCCTCATTCTCAGGTATAAAACTTAAAATGAGTTCTCAGTTGTAAGGTTTATACAACTAAGAATCAACCTTTCCATAATCTGTATGGCAATACCTGTTCAGAAAAAAATAGTTGTAGAACAACCTCAGACTTCAACTAGCTTGAAACATCATAGGTTGCATTAAGTTGGCCCCCAAACTAAACTTAAATTGATGCCCAACCAGTCAGTACTCCCAAGGGAGACTGAGACTGATTCCCACAATCACAACCATGTCTTGGATACTACAATTAGTTCCAATGGCTGCTAGGTAGCCACTTAAATAATATTCTCAGGTGCAGCAACCCATTGCACATGATTATACATTGAATCAATATGAAATAGGATGTGCCCCATGAATAAAATGACCCAGTCATAAAGCCTAAAGTCCATAACTACCCAGACAGTGCATGGAAGTCTCTGGTATATATATGACCAGAACCTTGCTGTGAAAACCAGTGGAATTATAACTTCATGATATGCATTCCAACTCACACAACTGTTCTCATGTTCAACCAAATTGCATATGCAAATACCAAACACAATACGATACGATTTGCTCATACCATCTCAGGTTCAACAATGAACTGAGTATGTTACAAGAGTATCATGTTCAAGCCAACATAGTATGAAGTCTCTGAGTTACAAGACTGTCCATGAGAAATCATTCGATGGAAATACCCAGGTTCAGTTCAATGAGTCGAAACCTCATACTGTGACTGATACAAACAATTTCATTCCTAGTTTAACCACACCAAAAATTATATTAACAAGTTTACATGCAGTATGATGATCGTATCCTTGAAACCAAATCAAGAGGTGGACACGGATCTCTGTAACATTTTATCGAACAAGTGTATGATTATGAGAAGAAATATATGGTTCATCTCCTTAACACATTCAAAATGACTCAGATATTCATAGATCAAGAACAGAACAAAACTTTATACTAATTATTCAAATAAGCAAAATTATTGAACTGGAAGAACTCACCTAAGATTTAATTAATCGGATGAGAGATCTCAAAATCAATACTCGAAGATCCACCAATCTTTCGTTGAACAACATTCATGATTGCAACCACTCTGTTTCAACAGAACAAGAATTACTAGAGATCGATCTTGATCCAGGTCTAGATCACAACTTGATCCAAAACAATTTGAAGATGAGGATTGGCTCGATGAAGAATTCAGCTCACCTCAGCTAGTCTTTACGTCGACGACGATCACCGCAGTCATGGCCGCTCCTTCTCCTTCCTCAGCTTCTTCTTCTTCCTCTGGGAAGCAAATGGTGGAGCTCTGCTCTGTGGAAACTTGGGAAGGAAGAA
This sequence comes from Iris pallida, assembly GCA_029216955.1. Taxonomy (NCBI): domain Eukaryota; kingdom Viridiplantae; phylum Streptophyta; class Magnoliopsida; order Asparagales; family Iridaceae; genus Iris; species Iris pallida. The sequence goes on from JANAVB010018797.1 coordinate 11,069,111, forward strand.
AGATTCTAGATCTGGAATGAATGGGAAAGGATGATGGGAGGGCTGCTTAAATAAGCGGTTAGAGAGGGTGAGGAAAATTGGTGCGCTCTCGATTTGTCAGAAGTCGTTACTCCACATGGTCGAGGTGGCAGTAGCAATCGAATTTGAATTGTAAAGGAAATCAGCAGGAAGGAAATAGAGAATAGGAATTCTAAATGAACTCTGGTAGTTCAAATAGATAGAACAGTCCTTGGGCCTTCTACCCAGGCTAAAAAATGGGCTTGTCCAGCCCATTGGTTAAATTAAATGGACAAATGTTTAAGGAAATAATTAGAAGGAATCAAAGAAAAAGAAATAACTTCATTTATAAGGTATCTAACAATTAAATGGTTAAATCAAAATAAAATAAGGCTAAAAGAAAATTTAAATTTCAGGGAAGTGGAGTTACATCTAACACGACTTGTGGAACCGGTGTTGAGAACTCAAGTACGATGCTATATCTCGTGGCGAAACACATGTATTTATGTATAACCAAATCTTAGGCTCATATTACCTTGGGTGTATACCGTGTACGCTTTCCATAACACATTACATACCGTGCTTATGCTTCTTTTGTTACGACTGACACCGCGCATGCGGATTCGTCGCGTAGCACGCCAATTATCTATATGAAAGGACACTGGCATGACAAGCCATCGCGGACATAGCTCGGATAGGCGGCGGGTCTTTCGATGCAAGGTAGCTAGCCCCATGGAATGTCCCCGACTACCCATGCAATTCGTGCACTGCTATAACATCTACCCCCTAGGATGACTGGGCCCGGTGCCTCGGTGTATAACCAGTATAGGCAAAAATCCTTGTCGACAAGTTGTGCAATGACCACGCACCTATGAGACATCTAGACTCACGTAAATGCTTGGTCTAATTTGTTGGTACGATTGGAACTATACTTAGCAACTCATGCTCTGAACCACACTTGGCATAACGTGCATAGGAACGCGAGACTCCCAACCGAGGGACCGCCTCATACTTCTTAACGTGGATAGGAACGCGAGACTCCCAACCGAGGGACCGTCTCACAGTTCTTAACGTGGATATGAACGCGAGACTCCCAACCGAGGGACCGCCTCATACTTCTTAACATGGATAGGAACGCGAGACTCCCTACCGAGGGACCGCCTTGTACTTCTTAACATGGATAGGAACGCGAGACTCCCAACCGAGGGACCTCCTCGAACTTCTTAACGTGGATAGGAACGCGAGACTCCCAACCGAGGGACTGACTCAAACTTCTTAACGTGCACAGGAACGCGAGACTCTAATATATTCCGTACCACACTATCGTCCAGGTCACACTCTATGTGATGAGCCTTAAGACCGTAGGAACGAATGGCTATATGCAGTCGTAGAACCGTGGAACCAAATGGCTATATGCAGCCGTAGAACCGTAGGACCGTGCATACGCTCAACTTGAACAACCAAATTCTTTTAGGTACCTAGACTTAATCCATAAGCCGTGCGATACAACTTAGCTCGTGGGACGATCAAGGCTACGCCGAGCCTTGCATTCGAGGAAACGTGCATGCTTTATCGAGCATCTACGCGGGTGTAACACCCTATTTTCTGAAATTGGGGATTTTTGAAAAATTATTATTTTTATTATTTATTAATGGTGTTTAGGGCATGATATGATTTATGGTGATTTCTAGTGTAATTAGAACCATCTTCTAAGTCATGCTAAATCATGACTTATGACTTTGTGATTTTGTTAGTATAACTTAGTGTAAACCCTAGTTATTCCTTAAACTAGAAGTTGCCATGACCATGTGAGCTTAGCCATAGGCTTAGAACATCAAATTAGGGCTTTTTAGCCTAAAGGGTATTTTGGTAATTTTCTAGGATTTATTTGGAATTATTTGTATTTATGTGTTTTTATTATTGTTTAATTATTGATTAGTGTCATGTTAGTCCCTAACCTAGTTTAGCCTAACCTAGAGATTAGTTACTAACCTAGAATGCTAAAGGATAGATATTTGCATTGGTTAAAGGAGGATAAATATCTTGATATTGCTTTATTGGATATTTTCCATAAAACACTCCAAATATCCAAACCTAGGCAAGAAAGTCCTTGCCTTAACCTAGAAGAAAGGTCAAGGACACCCCCCCCTTGCTATGGCCGGCCATGGGGTACCCCCCTACCACTACACCATCCTATATTAACCCCTCACATCATTCATGAACATTTTTACATGAATTTTAACCTAGAAAAATCCCATTTCTTCAAACCTTGATAACTTGATCAATTTTGATCCAAATTCACTCTAGTTTCTTGCATTGGACTTCCCTACACTAGAGGGTACTAGTTAGGGCCTGCTATCGAGGATTTCGTGAGCTTTGGGCATCACCATGTTGAAGTGGACACCCCCCCTCTTCTTGTTTTTCTATTGGATTTGCATCAATAGGTAAATACCCTCAAACCATGTTAATATTGTGTTTTCTCTTCATATTTGCATGCATCTAGGTACTAGGGAACTGTGGGTCAAGTTTGGTGAAAAATAGGATTGGTTTGGTGTCCGTATCGGACACGTATCCTAGAATAGGAAACCTTGTTTGATGAAATGCCACAAAGGATTTGTTTTTATTAAAATGTAAAACAAAATACATTTTCTGGTAGCCCTAGACATGTAGAACACAACCCTAACTTACTGAACACATTTTTGAGTCGTGTCCGTGTCCAAAACGGACACGAACTCACTGTAGGAGACTCGCGTGCATGCCCTGCTACCCTACCCTTCGTGCTTACTGCACAGGCACCTAGGATACGTGAAAATTGGTGGACACGAGGGGGCAATGTCTGCGAACATGCCCCCAAAATCTCACAACTTCTCGTGTCGTGTCGAGTGAGAAATCTCACTTGCACTGGACACGCACTGCAGTGCACGCGCACAGTTTAGTCGAAAATTCGACTTAGACACGCGACTCGTGTCGCACGGACACGAGTCGAGGACACCTCGTGGTGACACGAGTGTGTAGACCAACACGTGGGCTACACGTGGGCATGACCACGAGGCCCCACGTGGCTCATGTCGTGTCCACGAGGCGCGTGAACATGTGTACGACGCGGTGCCAAACACGCGTATCAGTCGTGTTTTTGGTGACTGATACGGGCTTCCCATTTGGACACGACGACACGTAGGTGCGTGTCAGGGTCCTAGGTGTGTAGCCTGACCCTAGGCGAACCAAGGGACACGAGCACGACACTTCACGTGTCATGTGTCGTGAGCACGAGACACGTGAACACGTGCATGATGCTGTGACACTGCACAGTGTCTGTGCTTACCCGATTGCGTTTGTTGACCTCTGGACACGCTGTGTCGTGTCGTGGTGAACCCCCATTGACACACATGACACGTACACCCTTGGGGCATCACTTACCAACCACTAGATTGGAACCTTAGTGGGGTTTTGGACACGAAATCGAGTTTACCTATTTACTTATACACAGCCCATTATTTCCTGATTTGGGATTAATTTCTAGTTTTGTAAAAATGAATTTAAAACTTATTTTTGATATGTTTTATACATGTATTGGTATGTTTTTAGTGTATAAATATATAGTATATATGTATGTGTGTGTGTAGGAGAAAATTAGGTGTGTATACATGTATATACATGTGTATATACATGTATGTATATTTAGGTGTGTGTGTGTGTTGGGGGCTGTGATTCCTGTTCTCAGGAAACTGAGAACAGCCCCCTCCCCCCATTCCTGTCCTGCCATTTCACTCTCTCTCACTGTTAACTCTCTCTCTCTTTCACTCTTCTCACTATTCACCTCTCTCTCTATTTTCCTCTACATATATATATATGTTATATATATATATATATATGTTATATTATATATAACTATATATATTGGTATATATATAGTTGAGGGTATATATATATATGGGTTTATATATATATGAAAATGTATATATATGTATGTAGGTTAGCTATCTATATATATGTATATGTGTGGGTATTAAATATATAGTTGGATATATAAGTGGGCAGTAGATAGTTGGTGTATATCTATATATATAGATATATGTATATATATATGACTTCTAGATATAGGTTAGATGAAAACCTATAATCAATAGCCTATGGCCAAGGTGACTAGCCTATGGCTTTGGGGCTAACCCAATTAACCTAATGGACCTAAAAAACACTACTTGTGACCCTTGTTGACTAAGGGTTGACCAAAGTCAACCTTAGGTCAAAGTTGACCTAGTTAACCTAGAATTGACTAGGAATGACCTAAAACAACTAGTTTGACTAGTTTGACAAAAACCCTAACTAGTTTGACTAGTGTTGACCTAACTTTGACTAGTTTGATTAGAATGTTGACCAAGAGTTGACTTTAACCTAGATTTGACTAACCTTGACTTGTTTGACCTTGTTTGACTCTAATTGACCTAGTATGACTTCCTGTGACCTAGTTTGACTATTAGAATTGGCCAAGAGTTGACTTTTGACCAGATTGACCTAGAATCATGTAGTATGCATTGTATACTTTATTTTTACCATTATGGATACATTGTGACTTGTATTGCTCTGATTACGAGCCATACACCTCTCCTCATACAGTATATCTTCTTCAGACATTCAGTTATCAGGCGAGTACATTCTCTGACCGTTTCATATTTGCCAGGATTTATATTCTTGCTCTAGATTACTTTACTTGATGCTGACACGATTGTTATCACGGATTGGTACTATATGGATCTTTTCATGAGATGTTATCCCCTCGGAAGCATCAGATACAGCATGTTTGTGCTTTTCACGAATCATCATGTATCTCTATGCTTTCATAGATTCACGAATCGCTTGTGACTCATGTACTCTCATGCTCACAGAGCCTCTCATGAATCTCCCATTTATGGGCTTATCACGAATCTTAACATAACTTGAATGGATCCTTGTGTATTGATTGGGGATGGGGGAGTGGAAATAGTCATGTGGATATTACCCCAGTAGCTATAGTCATGAATCACTCTTAGCTGTAGCCATGAATCTCCTATGCCATTTCACATGTCTATATTTTACTCTAACTCACTAGACACTGCTAGTTCTCTATTATAGTAGATATTTCATTACAGTTATCTCTTTTGCTACATGTATCTTCTTTCAGCGTTTCCTGTATTTTACTCTATTGCATGCTTTATATTTCCTATCATACTATACACTGCGTGAGATGTATTGTGCTCGTTTCTGTCCTGACTAGACCTGTTGAAAATATTACAGAGGATGAGGATGAGGCCCTGGTGTCTACCTATTATGGAGCAGGACTAGATGATACTTATGTTGTGGACCCTCAGCAGGATCCACCTGCAGCTGAGGATGTTGCCCCAGTAGTCTAGGCTAGTTTAGCTAGACAGTCTTTTCTGTATTATTTTTTTGTCTCACATTCTGAGTTGTATTTTGAGATGTGGAGATGTATAGACTCTTAGACTTATTGTATTATGAGTTGACATTCTGATGTTATGTTATCCTAGACACTTGGACTTATTTCATCTATTCTACTGTTCTCTTTGAGTTACTGTCTATCTATCTATCTTTTATTTTTCTACCAAGATGTGATTGAGATTGTTTTCTGTTTGTCACCTCCATTCGGAGAGTATAAACTGTACAGGTACTTTATATTGTTAGATGATTGACCTAGGACAGCGTTCTACCGCCGACACTGCGGCGTAGGCTGGACGTACCCACTTCTCGTGCCCTTACTCTAGGGTGCGGGTTGTGACACATTTTTAGTGGTGGCCCATGCAGGTCCTGTTTATGTAGGGGTATTCAACTAGAGTATCACTACAGCCTGTGATAGGATTTAAGGAATAGGCTTAGAGAGAGTGGATACTCAATCACAATTAGGAAATTTCTATGGATTTGAATCTACTGACGTTTGTTCAAATCTGTATAATCTATTTCATATTGTCCTTTAATACTATCATCCTTGTACCGTTATTGACTTCCTTATTGATCTGTCTTCAGGATGGTGGAGACACGATCACAGCATCTCGGTCCAGGTGACACCACTGAGAGGTCTGCCACCTCTCGTCCAGCTCACCAGGACTCGGGGACCACAGCTTCCCTTACTCCAGCTCATGTGGGAGCTTCTGCCACATTTGGGGGTGTACCTCTACTTATTCGGGGGACCATCCCAGCTACCCCAGACATGCCTCCTCCATAGTTTCGTCAGCCACAGTTTCAGCAGCACCAGCAGCAGTTCCAGCCGCCGATGCCATCTGGATTAGTGGATGCTGCACAGATGTTTTCATACTTCCAGCATTTCCTAGAGACGCAGCAGGCCCAGCAGCAGCGTTATACGACGGAGTTTTCCAGGGGCATAGATGAGGTCCATCAGCTGGCTAGAGCGACGGTGGAGAGGTTTGCTGTCCAGCCACAGGGAGGATTGGGACAGCCACGACAGCAGAGGATTCCGGGCATTCAGGACTTTAAGAAGATGAACCCCAGGGACTTCTTGGGGACAGAGGGGATTCTTTTTGCTGATGACTGGATTGAGCACATTGAGGAGATTTTCCGACTGGCGGAGATACCAGCCGGACTACAGATAGAGGCAGCAGCCAGCCAGATGCGGGATCTTGCCCGTACCTGGTATCAGACGGACCCGAGAGTAGGCACTCAAGGACAGACATGGGGAGTTTTCAAGGAGCTCTTCAAGGGAAAGTTTTTCCCGGATCAGGCAGTCGGTGCTTTGAAGACCCAGTTCGAGAACCTGGTTCAGGGGAACCAGACTGTAGAGGAGTATTCTGGTGAGTTTTGCCGGTTGAGCAGATTCGTGGAGGGCCTTAGCGAGACAGCAAAGGCGAGGAGGTTCAGGAAGGGCTTGGTCAAGGAAGTCAAGTCCTTGACCAAGAGTGACAGGAATGCCACCTTTGAGGAGATTCTGGCAGGAGCGATGGCAGCTGAAGATGATCTTGAGCTGAAGCTCAAGAGGGGCCGTGATACACAGGGAGCAGACAGCAGTGGAGGTCAGGCCAAGAGGCCTCACTATCAGCATCAGTAGAGGCAGCCACAGCAGTATCAGCAGCCGAGGCAGCAGCAGCAGGCCCCGAGACAGCAGACTACCAGTTGTCCCTACTGTAAGAAATCGGAACATGGATGGGGAGAGTGCAGGAAGAGGTTGGGCTGGTGCCTACTATGTGGGGCAGCGGACCACCATCTCAGGGAGTGTTCCCAGTTCACAAGCAGAGTAGCACAGGGAGCAGCACCAGGAGCAGGAGCCAAGGCTCTGGTAGGACAGCAGCAGAGAGGACCGTTACAGCCACAGCAGCAGAGATTTTTACAGTTTCAGCAGCAGGCTGGAAGAGGTCAGCAGGGGCGTGCTTACGCCATGACAGTTGAGGATGCTCAGGCAATTGGCGATGTGCTTGCAGGTTCTGTTCTTTTAAATTCTATTCCCACCTTGCTTCATTATATCTATCTTAAAATCCAATTCCATCTGCTCGTACCTGTTCTTTATTAGTGATCAGTTTTGACCTGGTAGTTCCTTTTGATTTTGTCGATTGTTGTTTGTTTCTTCATCTCTTACTTAGGAGTAGGAGTAGCTTTAGCTATTAATATAATTCTTGACTAAACTTCCTTGTCAAGAATTTTCCTCTTAAATAGATTAATATATATATGCTATGCCTTTTGATAGAGTAGCTTTGACCATAGAATGGTAACCCTTTTAACCTTGTGATTTATTGTTTCCTTATCTTCCTAGTCTATACCTATGACCAGGACTGTCCCATTTAACCTGCCCCTTTATACTGCTATTTCATCACGATTTTTGGTTCAATTTAGACCATAGACCTTTCCCACTCTAAATTATGATCATCGTAGGCACATTACCATGACTTTTAAATTATGAGCACAAGACTAGTTATTTTCTCAAAACTGACTTCACATACATGACCTAGACATGACATACTACACCCATGACCTTAGTGTACCACTCAGGCATACCATCGTATGCTTCATTTACTTAGTACGATTTTCCTGACCCGAGGCTCCATCCTGATTTACCCCATAGAGTTACTTTTGATTTCGATTTGAATTAAGGATACCTTATGACCTAAAACTGTCAGCCAATTTTTGGATATGACCCAGTATAGGTCTACCACCCATATTTTGCTTATTGACCTTGTATGTTGCTAGGTAGTAGCTTCGTCCCTGATTGTTGGAGGTTTGACCTAGGAGGAGAACGACCATCTAAATTTCGAGGACAAAATTATTTTAAGGTGGGTAGACTTGTAACACCCTGTTTTTTGAAATTGGGGATTTTTGAAAAATTATTATTTTTATTATTTATTAATGGTGTTTAGGGCATGATATGATTTATGGTAATTTCTACTGTAATTAGAACCATCTTCTAAGTCATGCTAAATCATGACTTATGACTTTGTGATTTTGTTAGTATAACTTAGTGTAAACCCTAGTTATTCCTTAAACTAGAAGTTGCCATGACCATGTGAGCTTAGCCATAGGCTTAGAACATCAAATTGGGGCTTTTTAGCCTAAAGGGTATTTTGGTAATTTTCTAGGATTTATTTGGAATTATTTGTATTTATGTGTTTTTATTATTGTTTAATTATTGATTAGTGTCATGTTAGTCCCTAACCTAGTTTAGCCTAACCTAGAGATTAGTTACTAACCTAGAATGCTAAGGGGATAGATATTTGCATTGGTTAAAGGAGGATAAATATCTTGATATTGCTTTATTGGATATTTTCCATAAAACACTCCAAATATCCAAACCTAGGCAAGACAGTCCTTGCCTTAACCTAGAAGAAAGGTCAAGGACACCCTCCCTTGCTATGGCCGGCCATGGGGTACCCCCCTACCACTACACCATCCTATATTAACCCCTCACATCATTCATGAACATTTTTACATGAATTTTAACCTAGAAAAATCCCATTTCTTCAAACCTTGATAACTTGATCAATTTTGATCTAAATTCACTATAGTTTCTTGCATTGGACTTCCCTACACTAGAGGGTACTAGTTAGGGCCTGCTATCGAGGATTTCGTGAGGTTTGGGCATCACCAAGTTGAAGTGGACACCCCCCCTCTCCTTGTTTTTCTATTGGATTTGCATCAATAGGTAAATACCCTCAAACCATGTTAATATTGTGATTTTTCTTCATATTTGCATGCATCTAGGTACTAGGGAACTGTGGGTCAAGTTTGGTGAAAAATAGGATTGGTTTGGTGTCCGTATCGGACACGTATCCTAGACTAGGAAATCTTGTTTGATGAAATGCCACAAAGGATTTGTTTTTATCAAAATGTAAAACAAAATACATTTTCTGGTAGCCCTAGACATGTAGGACACAACCCTAACTTACTGAACACATTTTCGAGTCGTGTTCGTGTCCAAAACGGACACGAACTCACTGCACGAGACTCGCGTGCATGCCCTGCTACCCCACCCTTCGTGCTCACTGCACAGGCACCTAGGACACGTGAAAATTGGTGGACACGAGGGGGAAATGTCTGCGAACATGCCCCCAAAATCTTACAACTTCTCGGGTCGTGTCGAGTGAGAAATCTTACTCGCACTGGACACGCACTGCAGTGCACGCGCACAGTTCAGTCGAAAATTTGACTTAGACACGCGACTCGTATCGTACGGACACGAGTCGAGGACACCTCGTGGTGACACGAGTGTGTAGCCCAACACGTGGGCTACACGTGGGCATGACCACGAGGCCCCACGTGGCTCGTGTCGTGTCCACGAGGCACGTGAACACGTGCACGACGCGGTGCCAAACACGCGTATCAGTCGTGTTTTTGGTGACTGATACGGGCTTCCCATTTGGACACGACGACACATGGGTGCGTGTCAGGGTCCTAGGTGTGTAGCCTGACCCTAGGCGAACCAAGGGACACGAGCACGACACTTCACGTGTCCTGTGTCGTGAGCACGAGACACGTGAACACGTACACGATGCTGTGACACTGCACAGTGTCTGTGCTTACCCGATTGCGTTTGTTGACCTCTGGACACGCCGTGTCGTGTCGTGGTGAACCCCCCTTGACACACACGACATGTACACCCTTGGGGCATCACTTACCAACACTAGATTGGAACCTTAGTGGGGTTTTGGACACGAAATCGAGTTTACCTATTTACTTATACACAGCCCATTATTTACTGATTTGGGATTAATTTCCAATTTTGTAAAAATGAATTTCAAACTTATTTTTGATATGTTTTATACATGTATTGGTATGTTTTTAGTGTATAAACATATAGTATATATGTATGTGTGTGTGTAGGAGGAAATTAGGTGTGTATACATGTATATACATGTGTATATACATGTATGTATATTTAGGTGTGTGTGTGTGTTGGGGGCTGTGATTCCTGTTCTCAGGAAACTGAGAACAGCCCCCCCCCCCCCCATTCCTGTCCTGCCATTTCACTCTCTCTCACTGTTAACTATCTCTCTCTTTCACTCTTCTCACTATTCACCTCTCTCTCTATTTCCCTCTACATATACATATATATATATGTTATATATATATATATATATATATATATATGTTATATTATATACAACTATATATATTGGTATATATATAGTTGAGGGTATATATATATATGGGTTTATATATATATGAAAATGTATATATATGTATGTAGGTTAGCTATCTATATATATATGTATATGTGTGGGTATTAAATATATAGTTGGATATATAAGTGGGCAGTAGATAGTTGGTGTATATCTATATATATAGATATATGTATATATATATGACTTCTAGATATAGGTTAGATAAAAACCTATAATCAATAGCCTATGGCCAAGGTGACTAGCCTATGGCTTTGGGGCTAACCCAATTAACCTAATGGACCTAAAAAACACTACTTGTGACCCTTGTTGACTAAAGGTTGACCAAAGTCAACCTTAGGTCAAAGTTGACCTAGTTAACCTAGAATTGACTAGGAATGACCTAAAACAACTAGTTTGACTAGTTTGACTAAAACCCTAACTAGTTTGACTAGTGTTGACCTAACTTTGACTAGTTTGATTAGAATGTTGACCAAGAGTTGACATTAACCTAGATTTGACTAACCTTAACTTGTTTGACCTTGTTTGACTCTAATTGACCTAGTATGACTTCCTGTGACCTAGTTTGACTATTAGAATTGACCAAGAGTTGACTTTTGACCAGATTGACCTAGAATCATGTAGTATGCATTGTATACTTATTTTTACCATTGTGGTTACATTGTGACTTGTATTGCTCTGATTAGGAGCCATATACCTCTCCTCAGACAGTATATCTTCTTCAGACATTCAGTTATCAGGCGAGTACATTCTCTGACCGTTTCATATTTGCCAGGATTTATATTCTTGCTCTAGATTACTTTACTTGATGCTGACACGATTGTTATCACGGATTGGTACTAAATGGATCTTTTTATGAGATGTTATCCCCTCAGGAGCATCAGATACAGCATGTTTGTTCTTTTCACGAATCATCATGTATCTCTATGCTTTCATAGATTTACGAATCGCTTGTGACTCATGTACTCTCATGCTCACAGAGCCTCTCATGAATCTCCCATTTATGGGCTTATCACGAATCTTAACATAACTTGAATGGATCCTTGTGTATTGATTGGGGATGGGGGAGTGGAAATAGTCATGTGGATATTACCCCAGTAGCTATAGTCATGAATCACTCTTAGCTGTAGCCATGAATCTTCTATGCCATTTCACATGTCTATATTTTACTCTGACTCACTAGACACTGCTAGTTCTCTATTATAGTAGATATTTTATTACAGTTATCTCTTTTGCTACATGTATCTTCTTTCAGCGTTTCCTGTATTTTACTCTATTGCATGCTTTATATTTCCTATCATACTATGCATTGCGTGAGATGTATTGTGCTCGTTCCTGTCCTGACTAGACCTGTTGAAAATATTACAGAGGATGAGGATGAGGCCCTGGTGTCTACCTATTATGGAGCAGGACTAGATGATACTTATGTTGTGGACCCTCAGCAGGATCCACCTGCAGCTGAGGATGTTGCCCCAGTAGTCTAGGCTAGTTTAGCTAGACAGTCTTTTCTGTATTATCTTTTTGTCTCACATTCTGAGTTGTATTTTGAGATGTGGAGATGTATAGACTCTTAGACTTATTGTATTATGAGTTGACATTCTGATGTTAAGTTATCCTAGACACTTGGACTTATTTCATCTATTCTACTGTTCTCTTTGAGTTACTGTCTATCTATCTATCTTTTATTTTTCTACCTAGATGTGATTGAGATTGTTTTCTGTTTGTCACCTCCATTCGGAGAGTATAAACTGTACAGGTACTTTATATTGTTAGATGATTGACCTAGGACAGCGTTCTACCGTCGACACTGCGGCGTAGGCTGGACGTACCCACTTCTCGTGCCCTTACTCTAGGGTGCGGGTCGTGACAGCGGGCGACGCCTATGACTTAGGCTAACTCATAGTTTGTGACGAATACCAACTTTCCTTCTCCCAAGCCACGGAACGAAGGACCGAGTGTCATTTTCAAAGCACGCCATGCACCAACTCTAATCCGACCGTAGGACGTTTTCCATGTTCTAAACTCGATTCGACACGTCAGGATTATTCTCTTAGCTATGTGGATTCGTCTCTTTTATTATCAATCCTATTGTGCAAGTTGAAAACACAAGATTTATTAAGTGAAGGCTAAGATAAGGCAAGTTCATCAAAACTACCCCACCTGAACGATGTCTCCGAGCAAGCCATTGCAAGGCTAAGTTCGAACGCCGTCGGCGTTTCGATTCCTCCGATTGCCTGAGCGGGACGGGGCACTACATCATACACCACTTAGAACAAGTCTCGTCCTCGAGACTTTTCTGAAGGTAATCCATCCTACTATTTCTATGGCCAAGACATAACCATGCCTAGACACGAAATTATAATAGTCGTACGGGGTACGCCTACGCGTTTCTTCGATTCCGAGCCACGCTCGCACGACTATCAATCTTTTTCCTTAACACGATCTCAAATTCTCGACACTCTTCCATTCCTCAAGTCTTGCTTGAACACAGAGTATCACTTGGTTTGATTCGTACATGCATTCCAGGCATCCCCAAAATACATGCATTCAGCCAAGCCGCATGATAAAGAATTTATCATTCTCGTTCGAGTCGCATCATGCACATACCCAGGCGTCCCTGAAATATATACATGTCAGCCGAATCTCATGAGAGGTATTCCTATACTCGTGATTCTCACGATCCATCCATGCCAATCCTCAAGATCAATCTTTCGATTGCTAACACTTGGAACAGGGCGTCTCGCCTAGCCGCTAGGCCATCTTTTCGAGGCTAAGTCAATGACAGGATTGGTATCATCGTTCCCCAACAATAATGCCAACACTGACCCTAATCCTAGGGTCAAACCAAAGTCGGAAGTACGAGATTTTTTTACCCAAGCTCGCGTCACTCAGATTTCTAAACATCGAGCACGATCACCTATTCGCATCAATGCATTCGTTACATATATTCAAATCCATTCAAATCTCCAATTCTAACCAATTCATGTATTCGATTACAAAGTCGTCTAGCTCGACAATATGTTGTGCCCCAATCTTACGTGAGTCCGATTATCCACAGTGGTTCATGAATCACCATGCAACGCTCCTGCAGAATAATCATTCTCATTGGAGCGTAACTCTTGTTTGAATCTAGACTAGTTCATTCTCGATACGCAGATTGGACCTACTCAATCCTCAAGTTTGATCATCAAGCGCCCTGAGTCATTCTCGGTCCACCTTCGCGTCAAACCATAAGTTGATGCATCAAATTTCTACACCATATAAGTTCGATCACCCACGCTGTATAAATTACCATACCAGCACTCACGCGGAGTGATTTCCCTAATCTGCATGACGCATGTGCTAGGCTGGAGTTACGCTCTCATAAGACAAGAACGTCAACGTTGTGGTTATCAAGGAGCAAATCCAAATATTTTTATTTTTCATCTAAGCCAAGATCTCGGTTCGATAGTCTGACCGTCATTCGTTCAACTAGAAAATCCTCAAGCCAAGTCTATCTTTTCTTCGACACATTTCAATATCCCGAGTATAACATCCATCGGAACAATGACATTTGTATGATCATCATTCGCCGAGTCAGAGTACCCCCGAGTTATCACATGTTGATCTTTGCTACGCCTCAAAACCATCGACGATATGCGTAACCTGACGATCTTCCTTTGCAACCAATTTCGAGTCGTACGACTGATGCTATTGTCCGAACTGGATATACCATAATTCCTCAATATTCAAGATCATGTTCGATCGCTATTCCTCAAGGTAGTTTCAATATTGTTCTCCAAAATGCAAGTCACATTTTATTTGACTCAATCCGAAATCGCACGTGTGATTTACTAGATTTTCTCGATCAAGACGTTCACTTGTTTCATCGTTTTCGAATCGTTTTCTAACTTGCGTTGCTCATTCACAGTTGTTCGAACGACATCTCGTTCGGGACATCTAAGTTACGACCCATTAAGCGTGACGCGTTCTAAGGCTATGCGCGAACGCATCGCCTCGCCGACGTACTCGTTTTTATTTCTAATCCTCAATCTTCGCTTGAATGATTTCCAAGAAAATCCATACACCACTTGGATTCGAGCCATCCGATCTAGCCTACAATCACGTTCGCATCACTCGCTAAGACATCATTCTGATTCGTTCGACGAATCTCTAGCATAATCGCTCACGTCGCAACGACGTACTAAGTCGTTCGTACTATTCCCTCAAAATCCAAATTATTCTTCCATGCACGCCTAAGCGTTAGTTCGATAGCGTTCCTATCGATATACACTCTAAGTCTAACGCCATTCCCGACTGAGTGATACTTGATATTGTTTGCGATTGTTTTTACCAAAAAGTCGAGGTGCGCGACACGGGGCACAACTTAGCCAAAAGGCCGTGTGCATAGCTATCCCGTACGGACTTCTATTCGAGTTTGTATACTCATTTGCTAATGTCGACGTAAGACTAGTTGGGCACGCACGCGACTTGCTAACTTTAGCACATGTTTTCTATCAAGTCAAGTTTGACACCGTTCGGCACAAAGGCCATTGCCTATCGATGCGTTCGATTGAACGCTTGAACGAGCTTTTGAAAATATTTAGACTTATTGTATGGTCATGACGAGGGACATTCGAGAGAGAGCGCACACTTATTTTTTCCAACGATGAGCTTTCAAAACTGAGAGATTCGACGTGAAGTCCAAGGACGTAAAGCCGTGCTCTGATACCATTATGTCATGTCCCGCTCCCGTAGGAGTGATCGTCCTCGCTAAGGCATGATGTCGCATGAGCCTAGATTGCACTCGTGCAAGGCAGTTTAATAACGGTCGATTATATCGGCGACGACGGGGTCGTCACACAGAAGTCCCAAGCAGAAATATTGAAACATACAGCAAAATTTAAAGGCAAAACACAAGTTATTCAAAAGAACTCTTTTATTGATATTGAACAATAAGATTACAATGGGCACAAGGCCATGATGACAAGTCTCTCGTGCTCACTTTTCTCTCGATTTACAAGTCACTCTGCTCACTCTCATCTCTCGATTACAATGCTTGAGCCAGCGGAAGCTTCGGAAGACGACGTCCATACATTATGTCCTGTATAAGTCTTGACTCCAAGTGGCTGCATGCTTCGAATCACCAAGGAACTCTATGCCTCGACGCATCCAAGCGAGCTCCACACCACGAGCTTCTACCTGTGCCTGCACATAAAAACTATATGGGTGTCAGTACTCAATTATGCTGGTGGAGTGAGCTCCTCGTCCACCCATACAAAAACCAACACGTTAATTTACTTTTGTGCAACGTATCCCTTTTACGATTGTCTTTCTATTCTTACCTTAGGATCAGTTTTAGGACCGACGCCTTGGCCTATTTGTGTTTGTAGACCATCCACGTGCTATCGTACCAATATCTTCCTTATCCTTGCCTCAAGACCCTTCTCGTGCTTGTATTGTCATTGCACCGACTTATACGTGTATTTCGTGCCATACTCTGGGATGTAACGATTCGGTCGTGCCATGAACTCGAATCGTGCTTCAATATCTCTGAGACAGTGCCTCCGCGCTAAGTCTTGCCTATATTTGTGTTGGGATAATGTGGCCGTGCCTCACTTCTCGAGGTCGTGCCTCACAGCATAACCTGACTTATCCAAACTCGTCTTACGGCCCTTCCAGACTTTAACTCAAAACGTCTAATACGACTTGTGGAACCAGTGTTGAGAACTCAAGTACGATGCCATATCTCGTGGCGAAACACATGTCTTTACGTATAACCAAATATTAGGCTCATATTACCTTGGATGCATATCGTGTACGCTTTCTACAACACATCACATACAGTGCTTACGTTTTTTTTGTTACGATTGACACCGTGCATGCGGATTCGTCGCGTAGCATGCCAATTATCTATATGAAAGGCCTCTGGCATGATAAGCCATCGCGGACATAGCTCGGGTAGGCGGCGGGTCTTTTGATGCAAGGTAGCTAGCCCCATAGAAATCCTCCGACTACCCACGTAATTCGTGCGCTGCTATAACGTCTACCCCCTAGGATGACTGGGCCCGATGCCCCGGCGTATAACCAGTATAGGCAGAAATCCTTGTCGACAAGTTGTCCAATGACCACGCACCTACGAGACATCTAGACTCACATAAATGAATGGCCTAATTTGTTGATATGACTGGAACTATACTTAGCAACTCGTATTCTGAACCACACTTTACATAACGTGCATAGGAATGCGAGACTCCCAACCGAGGGACCGCCTCATACTTCTTAACGTGGATAGGAACGCGAAACTCCCAACCGAGGGACCGTCTCGTACTTCTTAACGTGGATAGGAACACGAGACTCCCAACCGAGGGACTGCCTCGTACTTCTTAACGTGGATAGGAATGTGAGACTCCCTACCGAGGGACCGTCTCGTACTTCTTAACATAGATAGGAATGCGAGACTCCCAACCGAGGGACCGCCTCTAACTTCTTAACGTAGATAGGAACGCGAGACTCCCAACCGAGGGACCGCCTCTAACTTTTTAACGTACATAGGAACGTGAGACTCCAATGTATTTCGTACGACACTATCATCCAAGTCACACTCTATGTGACGAGCCTTAAGTCTGTGGTAACGAATGGCTATATGCAGCCATAGAACTGTGGGACCAAATGGCTATATGTAGTTGTAGAACCGTAGGACCGTGCATACGCTCAACTTGAACAACCAAATTCTTTTGGGTACCTAGACTTAATCCATAAGCCGTGCGATACAACTTAGCTCGTGGGACGATCAAGGCTACGCCGAGCCTTGCATTCGAGGAAAAGTGCATGCTTTATCGAGCATCTACGCGGGCGACGCCTATGACTTAGGCTAACTCATAGTTTGTGACGAATACCAACTTTTCTTCTCCCAAGCTATGGGACGAAGGACCGAGTGCCATTTTCAAAGCACATCGTGCACCAACTCTAATCCGAACGTGGGATGTTTTCCATGTTCTAAACTCGATTTGACACGTCGGGATTATTCCCTTAGCTATGTGGATTCGTCTCTTTTATTATCAAGCCTATTGTGCAAGTTGAAAACACACGATTTATTAAGTGAAGGCTAAGATGAGGCAAGTTCACCGAAACTACCCTACCTGAGCGATGTCTCCGAGCAAGCCATTGCAAGGCTAAGTTCGAACGCCATAGGCATTTCGATTCCTCCGATTGCCTGAGCGGGACGGAGCACTACAGTGGTCTTCTGGTCGAAAGTTGCCATTAGGCAGACGTTTGATGTATCTTAGGGAGTGTCCTCTTCTTCTTTGAGTCACTGGCTTCGCTTTCGTGCCAGATGCTTGTGTTGGCATACTTTCGAGAGGATGGCCTCTTGTATGATTTGTCATATCGGCTCCCTTTCTTTGCTGCAGGGCAGTCTTTCTTAACATGCCTTATCGTTTTTACAATCGAAGCAGATAGGCTCTTTATCGTCGTCTTTGTGTTGTTCCTTCTTCCTTTGGTTGAAGCGTTGGAACTTCTTAAAGTTGCGAATCATGAGCGCTTGATCACCACCTTTGGAGTCATTATCGTCTGTTTTATCTGGAGCAGCCTTTCGAAGATGAACTCTTAGAAATTTCTTTTTCCTTTAGAGCAGTTTCTTCAAAGTCCTTGAGGTCGAGCTCATGCGTCATTAGTTTTTCCATTGGAGTCTCCAGAGACTTGGTAGTGATATCGTTGCCTTTGATGATTGTCGTAGCTTTGTTGTTCCAGTTCTTCATTAGACCCCTTAGCAACTTGCGTATCTTCTGTCACTCCCACTTTTCTATATTATAGGTATTTTAGTAATTGTGTGATAATTAGAATTTTGATTATTTTATTATTAAATTGATTGGTGTTTGGTTTAGAGTAGTACTTTTGGTAGTAGCATATGGTTTAACCTTAGTCAACCTTGACTAGAAGACAAACTATGTGCTAGTTAGCTAATTAGATTTTAAATTAGAGCATTAGTCCAATTTAGGAAATAATTTAATGCATTTTTAGGCTATTTTAATATGAAGCTTTTTGGCCTTTTTGCTAATGGGCTTTACATGGACTTTAACTTGCATGATGGCCAATAGCAAACCCTAACCTAACCCTAGCTAACCCCTGGCCGGCCACAAATAGCAGCCCCCCTTCTTTATGTGAAAAACATTGTAGCTGTCAAGTTTTAAAACCCTAAAATCTTCTTTCTCCTCCAAAAGTCCAACTTTCTCATTTCTCATCCAAATCCATCCAAATGAAGTGTGTTGCAATCATTGGGAGGAGAGGAAACTGCTGGAGACTTACTAACAAGGAATCGGCGGCGTTGGACCGGAGGAAATCGGCATCGACGCGTTTGGAGGCTCGTTTCATTGAGATATTGACTCTCAATAGGTAAACACCTGTAAATTCTGATTTTTCTTTGTAAATGCATCCATATAGGTACCTCAGACATGTACATGAAGTTTGGTAGGTTTTCGTAGCCATTTGATAGGCGTATCGAATGCGTGTCGGTGTATTGGAACCTGCGTTCTACGAAATGCTGCTTAGAATTGAAATTTTGTATTTTTCGATTCCATTTCCACGAATTTGTTGCTGTGTATATTTGAAAAAACTTTCGTGAAGACGGATCTGGATTTGACACGTTTTTGGTGTCCAAATCGGACAGGGACACGCGTGCACGAGGCCCGTGCACAGCCCCGTGCATGTCCTGCTATTCGAGTGTCATAACTCGACGCACAGGAAACAGTTTCACGTGAAATTCAATAGACACGTGGAGGAAACCTCTGTCCATGTGCTCCTAAATTGTCACGGGGTTTCGTGGAATGTGCGTGAAAAAATCCAATGCGTACTGGTCGGCTGGACTTTGCACGCGTGTAAGAAATTGTCGCTGACACGGCCTTCGTTTGCAGACACGACACAACGAGGAATCGTTCCAGGAGCACGGACACGAAGCCCTAGACCTAGGCTACCCAGGTACTTGACCCCTTGACACGATATAGTATCCTGTGACACGTGGACACGACGTGGTGACATGTCAGTGTGTTGTACACCTAGACCTAGACACCGCCTAGCTACGTGCACGAGCACGAGGCTCCTCGTGTTGCATGTGGCATTCTATTGAGCGTGACTCGTTCCCACGAGCACATGTCAATATACGCATGTACGGACTTTTCCGATACGCACTGACTGGACATGATACGAACACGGGTTCGACCCTATGAGTACCCGAGAATGACACACATGTGTATACCTTCGTGTTTGCCAAGTTTCGCGAGTTCTAGTTGTGTGTATCAGATTTTGTGCGTTGAGTTGAATTTGGGTATTGGGTTTGAATTCAAAGTTGAATTTTGAATTGAGTTTCAAACTCAATTTCTGAGTTTGAGTTTGGGTGTTCAGTTTCTGAGATTTATATCGAGTTTAGGACTGTGTTCTAGTCCAGTTTGAGAGGTTGGATTTGAGTTAGGTTGATAATTGATTATATAGTCCATATATATATACATATAACTAGTAGGTATATGTATATAGTTATATGTGTAAATGTGAGTTTAGTTTAGATTTTGAGTTTAGGTTTGAAATTGAGTTGTATCTAAGTTTTCCTGAGATGGAACCTAGGTGTGGGTTTACATGTTACATTGGGATTAGATTAAGTTTTAGGTGATAGTTGTATATATAGTTTCTATGTATATAATTATACATTGGAGTATACATATACAATAGAGTTATACACATATAGCTTGTGTATACATAGGCTTTACTTGGCCCTCTAGCCAATCTTAGTTTTCGGAGATTTAGCACCACAGCAATCCCTACACAATAGTACATACACACACATGATTTCATCTATCTCTGTATTATTTATATATATATATATATATATATATATATATATATATATATATTTATCCTAATGTAAATATTTTGAATGTAAATGTGTATATATATTATCGTAGCTATAGGATATTAGCCTATAGATTTGTGAGTCAGTTTAGAATTGACCCAATGGACCTAACTTGGTCAAGTTGACTAGCAAGTTGACCAAGTTGACAAAAGTCAACTTTGGGTCAAACTTGATCCAAATTGACTCAAACGGACTTAAAATGGTTAGATAACTTAAATTTGACCTAAACTTCAATTGACTAGTTGACTTAGGGTTGACCTAGTTTGACCAGAATGGTCGACAAGGGTTGACCAGAGTTGACCAAGGGTTGACTTTGACCTAGAAGGACCTAGAATCATTTAGAATGCATTGTAGATTACTCCTATTTCATATTAGACACTTTGTAACCTGTGGTTGTTCTAAATAGGACTCAGATACTCCGGTTCGGACTCATATTGTCATCAGACATTCGGGATATCAGGCAAGTAAATTCTTTGACCATTTTATACCTGCTAGGAATTATATTCTTGTTATAGACTAATTTACTTTATGCTGACACGATGTTATCACGAATTAGTACTATATGGATCTTCACATGAGATGTTATCCCCCTCGGGTGCATCGAATACATCATGTCATGTGCTTTTCACGAACATCATGTATTTTATGGACTCTTATTATTTATGTACACTCATGTGCTCTCGTGTAATCTCATGATCTCATGAGCTTCATGTATAAACTTTCATGTATAATAACATAACCTGTATAGATCCTTATGTATTGATTAGGGTACGGAGGAGTAGAAGTAGTCATGTGAACAATTCAAAGTATTATAATCATGTATAAACTCTGTAGTGTAATCATGTATAAACTCAAGCCGTTCACATAACTATCTTATACTCTAAATCACAGTCACTTACAGTTCTATATTATCATATATAGATAGCTTTTGTTTATCAGTTTTTTCTTTCTTTTTATGCTTATTTCTTACAGCGTTTCACGTATCTATTCTATCGCATGCTTTATATTTCCTATCATAATATGAACTGCGTGAGATGTATTATGCTCGTTCCCATCCTGATTGGTCTGTTGAAAATATTACAGGTGATGATGAGGAGTTCTGCCCTACCTATTATGGCACTGGCTTAGATGACACTGGTGACTTGTACCCTCAGGAGGATCCAACAGTTGTTGAGGACTTGCGCATTGTCTAGTTTAGGCTTCTAGACTAGTTTCTTTGTTTAGATGTTTGTCTTTGAGATGTACTTTAGTTATTTGGATTTTGATGTTGTTTAAACATTCAGACTTATTAACTTTCAGTTATAGTTCTTTTTATCCATCTTTTATTCCTTCATTCCATCTTAGATTCTATGATTGAGTTGTACCTTTTATGTTGTCCTCCTTTTCGAGAGTATATCTTTGTACATGAACAGTTATATATTGCTAGATATTGTGACCTATGACAGCGTTCTACCGCCGACACTGCGGCATAGGCTGGACGTATCCACTTCTCGTGCCCTTACACTGGGTGCAGGTCGTGACACATTTTTTGTGGAGGCCTATGCAGATCGAGAGTCGCAACTAGTGCGATTTTGTAGTAGTGCTCGAACTAGAGTATCACTATAGCCTGCAGTAGGATATAGGATATAAGTTTAAGGTACTCAATCATATTAGAAAAAACTATTATCTAATTCTTGCTGCAAATTGTCTTCTTTTGAAATAGCTGTCCTCCTTTGATTATATCGCTTCCTTCTGAGTAATTGATTCTTTGTTTGATCTGTCTTCAGGATGGTGGAGACACGATCATATCGCTCTGGCCTAAGAGATACCACTGAGAGGTCTGCCACTTCTTGCCCGACTCAGCAGGACCCTGGGACCGCAGCACCTCTCGTTCCTGCTCAGGTGGGACCATCTACAGCTTTTGGGGGTGCTCTTCTACCGATTCTGAGGACTACCCTGGGGATTCAGGAGATGCTACTGCTACCGCCTCAGGGGACATATGATATGGCGCAGTTCTTTTTCTTCTTCCAGTATATGATGGAGGCTCAGCGGTGCCAGTCCGAGGATATGAGGCAGGGCATTGACAATGCCCATCAGCTTGCCATGGTAGCAGTGGAGAAGGTGACTGCCCAACCGCAGGGAGGGCTGATACTGCCATACCAGCCGAGGACCTCGGGTATTTAGGAGTTTCAGAACATGCGACCACGAGACTTCAAGGGTACTGAGGGTATCTTATATGCTGACGACTGGATCGAGCATATAAAGGATATCTTTTGCCTCGCAATGATACCAGCTAGATTTCAGATAGAGGCAGCAGGCAGCCAGATGCAGGATCTTGCCCGCACATGGTACCAAACCGACCCCAGGGTTGGTACAGAGGGACATATATAAGAGTATTTTAAGAAGCTCTTTAAAGAGAAGTTCTTCCCTGACACAGCACTTGGCGTCTTGGAGACTCAGTTCGAGAACCTGGTTCAAGGGAACCAGATAGTAGAGGAGTATGCCAGAGAGTTCTATCGTCTGGGCAGATTTGTTGAGGGCCTTAGCGAGACGGCGAAGGCTAAGAGGTTCAGGAAAGGCTTGGTCAAGGAAGTCAAGTCCTTGACCAATAGTGACAGAAATGCTACATTTGAAGAGATTCTGTCAGGAGCTATGGCAGCGGAGGATGACCTTGAACTAAAGTTTAAGAGAGGTCACGATTCATATGGAGCCGACGAAAGTGGAGGCCTGGCCAAGAGGCCCCATTTTCAGCAGCAGCATCAGCATAACCCGTTCCAGCAGTAGCAGTTCCAGAGTCAGGGTCATACATCTTTTCAGCAGAGGCAGATACAGCAGGCACCTAGATAGTAGCTAGCATCAGTTGTACCTTCTGTAAGAAGCCAGGGTATGGATGGAACAATTATAGGAACCGGCTAGGCAAGTGCCTACTTTGTGGTTCAGCGGAGCACCAGCTGAGGGACTGTCCCATGTCTTCGGGACGTACAGCTCAGGGAGCAGGAGCCAAGGCTCCGGCAGGTCAGCAGAAGGGACCATTACAGACTCAACAACAAAAGTTCATTCAGCACCAGTAGCAGGACAGAGGAGGTCAACGGGGGCGAGCTTTTGCCATGTCAGCAGAGGATGCAGAGGCAGTAGGAGATCTGATAGCAGGTTTTATTCTTTTCGACTCTTTTCTTGCATTCGCTTTGTTTGATTCGGGGGCTTCCCATAGCTTTGTGTCTGTATCATTTGCTATTAGACACCATCTTTCTTCTGAATCGTTGCCTAGGACTTGCAAGATCATGACTGGGGGTAGTATCATCCTCGTCAGTAATATTTGTAAGGATCGGAGAGTAGTATTGGGAGGCCGAGAACTGGATGTGAGTCCGCTCCTAATACCATTATCGAACTACGATATTATACTCAGGATGGATTGGTTGAGCAGGCATCATGCCAGTATAGATTGTCGCGGTGGTAGAGTTCTTTTTAGAGTGCCAAGAGAGCCAGAGTTTGAGTTAACCAGACGGAAGGCAGAGCAGAGCAGCGGAGTCTTCTGCTGAGTTTCAGTAGAGGAGCAGAGCGTGCCGTATCCATTGATAGTTGAGTTCATAGATGTTTTTTCGGAGGAATTTCCAGGGTTACCTCTGCACAGAGATTTGGAGTTCTCTATAGATTTGGTGCCCGGTACAGAGCTGATATCTCAGCACGTTTATAGAGTAAACAACAACGAGCTGGTGGAGTTGAAGAAGCAGGTCGATGAGTTGCAGGACAAAGGTTTCATCTGATGGAGTTCTTCACCATGGGTTGCACCGGTACTCTTTGTGTCGAAAAAGGATGGGTCGATATGGATGTGTATCGACTACAGGGCTCTCAACAGCCTCATGATCAAGAACAAGTACCCGATGCCGAGGATCGATGATATGTTCGATTAGTTGAGCGGAGCGAAGGTATTTTCCAAAATTGATCTGAAGTCAGGTTACCATCAAGTGAAGGTGAAGAAGGAGGACATTTCAAAGATAGCATTCAGGACATGGTATGGACAATTTGAGTTTATGATGATGTCGTTTGGGTTAACTAACGCCCCGGTGGTGTTTATGAACTTGATGAACTAGGTGTTCCACAGTACTTAGACAAGTTCGTGGTGGTGTTCATCGAAGAAATCTTGGTGTAATCAAAGACCCCAAAGGAGCATGAGGAGCACTTGAGAGTGGTTCTGGAGACTCTCAGGAAGGAGAAGCTTTATGCAAGCTCTCGAAGTATGAGTTCTTCCTGGATCGAGTTGATTTCCTAGGTCATGTTGTGACTGGGGATGGGATCTCAGTCGACCTGAAGAAGATCAGAGCAGTTGAGGTGTGGACCTCTATGAGTTCAGTTGCAGAGATCAGGAGTTTCCTGGGCTTGGCAAGCTACTACAGGAGGTTTGTTCAAAATTTCTCCCGGGTTGCAGAGCCATTGACTAGGCTGATCCAGAAAGACGCAGAGTTTATCTGGTCAGAGGAGTGTCAGGTCATTTTTGATGAGTTGTGTCACGACCCGCACCCTGTATAGGGGCACGAGAAGTGGGTACGTCCAGCCTACGCCGCAGTGTCGGCGGTAGAACGATGTCCTAGGTCAATCATCTAACAATATAAGGGTACCTGTACAGTATATACTCTCCGAATGGAGGTGACATAACAATATACAGTCTCAATCACATCTAAGGTAGAAGAATGAAAGACAGATAGATAGATAAATAGTAACTCAAAGAGAACAGTGCAATAGATGAAATAAGTCTAAGTGTCTAGGATAACATAACCTCCAGAATATCAACCTAATATACAAAATAAGTCTAAGGGTCTATACATCTCAACATCTCAAAATACAACTCAGAATGTGAGACAAAATAATAATATGAAAATGACAGTCTAGCTAAACTAGCCTAGACTACTGGGCAACATCCCCAGCTGCAGGTGGATCCTGCTGAGGGTCTACATCACAAGAGTCATCTAGACCTGCTCCATAATAGGTAGTCACCCATGCCTCATCCTCGTCCTCTGTAATATTTTCAACAGGTCCAGTCAGGACAGGAACAAGCACAATACATCTCACACAGTTCATATCAGGTTAGAAAATACAATACATGCAATAGAGTAAAATACAGGAAATACTGAAAGGAAATATGTACTGTAAAAGAGATAGCTTGTAAAGGAAATATCTACTGTATATAGAGAACTGTAAGTGGCTAGTGATGTAGAGTATAAGATAGGCATGTAAATGGCTAGAATTTATACATGATTACACTACTGAGTTTATACATGATTACACTACTTTAGAATTATTCACATGTCTACTTCTACTCCCCCGTCTCCCCAATCAGTACACAAGGATCTAGACAAGTTACGTTATTATACATTACTTCACATGAGGCTCATAAATGAGTATACGTGAAGTTATACATGAGGGCTCAGAGAACATGAGAGTACATGATCACATGAGTATACATGCATGATGGAAGCATAGGAGTACATGATGAAAGTGAAACACACGTAACATGAAGTACCCGATGCTCCCGAGGGGGATAACATCTCATGTAAAGATCCATATAGTACCAATCCGTGTTACCAACGTGACAGCATCAAGTAAAGTAAACTAGAGCGAGAAAGTAAAGCCTGAACAAGTATGAAACGGTCAGAGAATGTACTCGCCTGATGTATGAATGTCTGTAGAGAATATGCTGTCTGAGGAGAGGTGTCTGGCTCCTGATCAGAGCAACACAAGTCACAATGTATTCTAAATAGTAAAAATGAAGTTTACTATGCATACTGCATGATTCTCGATCTATCTGGTCAAAAGTCAACTCTTGGTCAACTCTGGTCAACTCTAAAAGTCAAACTAGGTCAAACTAGTCAAAATTAGGTCAACCATGGTCAACTAGTTAGGGTTTAGTCAAACTAGTCATTCTAGGTTATTTCAAGTCAAATCTAGGTTAACTAGGTCAAGTTTGACCTAAGGTTGACTTTGGTCAACTTTAGTCGAACAAGGGTCAAAAACCTAACCTCATAGCCATAGGCTCATAAATGAAATACCATAGGCTAATATCACATAGAATCTATCTCTATACCATATATATATACAACTCATATATCTAACATTACATATATATACATACATCTATACATTATACATATATATATATACAGTATATCATACATAGGCCTATAGCCTACATATTACTTATATACCATAAATATAAATATATAGATACAATATCAAATTCATATATAAAAACATACATATATACAACATATATATATATAATATACAATAAATATATATATAGAGAGAGAAAAGTGAGAGAGGTGTGAAATAGAGTGAGAGAGAGAGTAAGTGAATTAGAGAGAGTGCATGAGAGAGAGGGAGAGATAGTGAGACTCACTGGACACAGGGGGAGGGGGTGTTCTGAAATCTTAGAAACTGAGATTTGGGAACACACTCATACACACAAAACACACATATATACACCTATGTATATATACACACATATCTACACAAATACCCATGTAAATACACCCAATTCCCACCTACACACACACATACATATATACATGTATATACAATACTAATACATATTAATACATGTATATATAACATTAAAAACCATTTTGAAATTCGTTTTAGAAATCTGGGAATTAATCACAAAACTGGAAAATGTTCACTGAACAGTGGGTTGGGGGTAAACCTAAAAACATCCTCAAAACCCGACTAAGGTGTCCAACCAACGGTTGGTAATGGTGTCCCTAGGTGTCCTCTAGAGTCTAGGGGGCCTGACACAATGTCTAGACACGACACGACATGTCAAACTTACTGGAAACCCAATCGGGTAAACTGACACAGGCCACACTCTACACTGTGTCGTGCACGGGTTCCTCGCCCTCGTGGACACACCACGAGACACGACACATCTCGTGGTCATGCACACAGGTCGCCTAGGTCTAGGGCTAGCTTTTAGACACCCTAAAATGTGTCCAAAACGTGTCGTGTCCGAGCTACGTGCGCGTATCAGAGGTCAAAATAGTGCATTTCAGACCGCGTCGTGCACGGATTCCCGTGTCTCGTGTTCGTGACACAGGACACGACACGTCTCGTGATCGCATCCATGTGTTCGCCCAAGGGTAGGCTACCTCATGTCATCACGAGATGCCCACGTGGCGTGTCTGTGCGACACGACACGTACAAAGTGTCCACTGTGCGGTGTGCACAGTTCAGTGTAAATCTCGTGTTCATGTCAGAACTTCCTCGACACGACACGAGAAGCCGTGATACTTGAGGGGGGGCATGTCAGAGGTTGCCCCCACCTCTGTGCCAAATGGCATGTGTCCACGTGTCGTAAGGAGAGAGAAAACAGGGTCGAGTAGTAGAGGATTTTTTGTGTCTGTGCACAGTGTAAAAAAGTGGGTTCGTATCCGATTTGGACACAAAAAAGAATCTAAATTGTGCTCAGTCAAGTGGGTACATGTTCTACTAGTCTAGGGCTACAAGAATATGTAATTTGTTTTGCAAAATAACAAAGTTCAATCCTTTGGGGCATTTCATCAAACAAGGTTTTATAACCTAGGATACGCGTCCGATACGGACACCAAACCAACCCTAGATTTTACCAAACTTGACCCACAGCTAGGTAGACCTATATGTATGCATTTATGAAGAAAAAACACAATATTAACTAGGTTTATAGGTATTTACCTATTGAGTGAAAACTCAAGATTTTAATAGAAAAGGGGGGGTGTCATTCCACTTGGTGATGCCCAAAGCTTTGTGTCCTTGATTGCTAGCCTCCCTTAGCACCCTCAATGTTGTAGGGTCCCAATGCAAAATACTAGAGGTAATTTGGATCAAAAATGATCAAGTTATGGTGGTTTGAAGGTGGTGGGTTTTTCAAGGTTTAATAAAATGTAAAGGGCATGTAAATGAGATGGGTAGTGACTATATAGGATGGGGGGTGTTCTGTGGCCGGCCAATAGCAGGGGATGGGTGTCCTTGGGTTGCTTCCAAGTTAAGGAAGATTGACTTCTATGTAAAGGTAGCTTAGATCTTTAGGTTTTCAAAGAAATATCACAAAAGTAAATATCTAGATATTTTCTATACCTTGACTAACATGTAAATATCTAACCCCTTAGTTTCTAGGTTAGTAACTAACCTCTAGATTAGGGTAAACTAGGTTAGGGCTCTCATGACACTTAACAATAATTAAATAATAATAAAAACACATAAATACAAATAATTCCAAATAAATCCTAGAAAATTACCAAAATACCCTTCAGGCTAAAAAGCCCTAATTTGATGTTCTAAACCTATGGCTAGGCTCATATGTTCATGGTTGGTCTCTAAGACAAGAAATCTCTAGGGTTCCACTAGTTTAAACCCCCATTCAATAAATCAACAATTTAGCTAGTTTTAAACTAACTAAAAAATCATCTAAAATCTTAACATGCATTAAATATCACTAATAAATGATTATAAATACAAATTTTCAAATAAACCCTATTTTTAGAAATATGGGTGTTATAAGTTGAATAAGCGGCTGACGACAGTTCCGATTCTGACATTGACATCAGCATCAGGCGGGTTCACTATCTACAATGACGCCTCAGGGAAGGGTTTGGGTTGTGTCTTGCAGCAGCATGGGAAGGTAATTTCCTATGCATCCAGGCAATTATGTCCGCTTGAGAAGAACTACCCTACCCATGACTTGGAGTTGGCGACAGTTATATTTGCTCTTAAGTTGTGAAAGCACTATCTATACGGAGAGCGTGTGGAGATCTTCACAGACCACAAGAGCTTGAAATATGTGTTTACACAGAAGGAGCTCAACATGAGGGAGAGAAGATGGTTGGAGTTGATGAAGGACTTCGACATTTTGTTACAGTATCATCTAGGGAAGGCCAACGTGGTTGTCGATGTCTTAAGCAGGTATTTGGTAGCTATGTGTTTGACGATGGATCGCCACTTGTTAGCAGATCTGAAGATCCTGGGGATCGAGGTGATAGTGTCGGGAGTTGGGATACAGATGTGGGGACTGCAGATCCAATCAGACTTGATGGAGAGGATCAAGTCGACTCAGTTTGACGATGTTGCTCTGTTGCGTATCCGAGAGCAGATTCGAGTAGGACTTGCAGATGAGTTTGTCTTTGCAGAAGGTGACGCATTGAGGCACGGTTCCAGACTGTATGTGCCTAGTAGAGACCTTCGGGAGCAGGTTATACAGGAGGACCACCGTTCTTAGTACTCTATGCATCCAGGTGCTAGCAAAATGTATAGGGATCTAAAGGAGCATGTATGGTGGTATGGGATGAAACGGGAGGTAGCACGCTTCTTAGCCAGATGTTTAGTCTGTCAGCAGGTTAAGGCCGAGAGGCAGAGGCCAAAAGGACTGTTACAGCCATTGCCCATTCCCGAATGGAAGTGGAAGCACATTACGATGGACTTTTTTTCGGGATTGCTACATACACCAGGAGGAAAAGACGTGATTTGGGTCATCATAGACAGGTTGACCAAATTAGCCTATTTCTTGCCATTCAAAGTGGGTTTGTCTACAGAGAAGCTAGCAGAGATGTACGTGCGCCAGATTGTCAAACTTCATGGAGTCCCGGTGAGCATTGTCTCGGATCAAGATAGTCGTTTTACTTACCATTTCTGGCGGAGTCTGCATACTAGTTTGGGCACTCAGCTCAAGTTTAGTACTGCATACCACCCTCAGACGGACGGACAGTCAGAGAGGACTATTTAGACACTCGAAGACATGCTACGGACTTGTGTCCTAAATTTTGGAGGTTCCTGGGAGGATCATTTGTACTTAGTGGAGTTTGCATACAACAACAGTTTCTAAGCCAACATTGAGTTGTCACCATTCGAGACAATGTACGGGCATAGATATCGTACTCCCTTGTCTTGGGATAACGTTGGAGACCGAGCTTTATTGGGACCTGAGATGGTTATTAACGCATCCGAAAAGGTGAAGCTCATCAGAGATCGACTTCGTATGGCGCAGGACAGACAGCGGCATTGCGCCGATAGCCACCAAAGACCTTTGGAGTTTGAGGTACAACTTAGACTTAGGATTAAGATTTTTTTATTTTATGATTTTGTTTGATCATGTGATTGTTATAGTTAAGTTTAAGACCATGTTTATGCTATGTTGGAGATCTGGTATTCCTGAGGATAGCTCCGACACGAGGCACTATTCGCTTCGGTGGAGGTGGAAAGCTTAGCACGCGCTTCATTTGACCTTTCGTTATTAGCGGAAGAGTCGGTGATGTGTCATACAGACTGGACTTACCACCTGTATTAGAGGGAGTCCACAACGTATTTCACATATCGCAGTTGAGACGGTATGTGGCAGATCCCAGCCATGTACTGGATCATTCTGAGATCGAGGTAGGTCCTACTCTTAGTTATCTAGAACAGCTAGTAGAGATTCTGGATCGACGGAAGAAGGTGTTGAGGAACCATACAATACCTTTGGTTCGCGTCGCATGGAGGCATCACTCTCCAGGTGAGTCTACCTGGGTGAGGGAGGATGAGATGCACGAGCAATACCCTTATCTTTTTTAGTCTTGAGGTATAATTTTTCTATCCTTCTCATCTGTTCAGTTTGTCTTTAATTTTGAGGATGAAATTATTTTAAGGAGGGTAGATTTGTCACTCCCACTTTTCTAGATTATGGGTATTTTAGTCATTATGTGATAATTGGAATTTTGATTATTTTATTATTAAATTGATTGGTGTTTGGTTTGGAGTAGTGCTTTTGGTAGTAGCAGATGGTTTAACCTTAGTCAAACTTGATTAGAAGACTAACCATGTGATTAGAATCCTAGTTAACTAATTAGATTTTAAATTAGAGCATTAGTCCAATTTAGGAAACAATTTAATGCATTTTTAGGCTATTTTATATGAAGCTTTTAGCCTTTTTGCTAATGGGATTTACATGGAATTTAACGTACATGATGGCCCATACCAAACCCTAACCTAACCCTAGCTAACCCCTAGCCAGCCACAAACAGCAGCCCCCCTTCTTTATAAGATAAACATTATAGCCGTCAAGTTTCAAAACCCTAGAATCTCCCTTCTCCTCCAAAAGTCCAACTTTCTCATGTCTCATCCAAATCCATCCAAACGAAGTGTACTGCGATCGTTGGGAGGAGAGGTACCTGCTGGAGACTTTCTAGCAAGGAATTGGAGGCGTTGGACCAGAGGAAATCGGTATCGACGCATTTAGAGGCTCATTTCATTGAGATATTGACTCTCAATAGGTAAACCCCTCTAAACACCTGTAAACTCTGAATGTTCTTCGTAGATGCATCCATATAGGTACCCTGGACCTGTATATGAAGTTTGGTAGGTTTTCGTAGCCATTTGATAGGCGGATCGAATGCGTATCGGTGTATTGGGACACGTGTTCAGTTTCTGAGCTTTATAGCGAGTTTAGGACTGTGTTCCAGTCCAGTTTGAGAGGTTGGATTTGAGTTAGGTTGATAATTGATTATATAGTTCCTATATATGTACATATAACTAGTATATATATATATATATATATATATATATATATATATATATATATATATATATATATATATATATATATATATATATATATATATAAGAAGGAGGGATGAAGGGTCCGGCTAGAGCCCTCTTGCTCGCCACCCCCCTTCCCCTTTTCCAGGGGGTCAGACTCCCTGGGCCGGTCGGCTTCCTGAGTCCAGCCGCGCCGCCGGGCGTCTTTCCCCGTGGTTTCTTACCGTCGCCCTTCGTCGGTTGGTCGAGCCCCAGCGGAGGCCAGCTCCCCCTCCTTTTGTGGGCAGTCTCCTTTCCCCTTGTCGGAGTGCCTCCATCGGCCGTTCTCCCTCCCTTCTTCTCACCCTTCCCCCACCTCGGCGTCGCCGTCGCCCTCGGCGGCCCCGGCGTCTTCGGGCCCCGCACCGGGAGTCCGTTCATCCTCCCTCTCCCTTGGAGGCTGTCACGCCCCGATCCGAGAGGATCGAAAATAAGCCACTGGGCGTGATACCGTACAAGTCTAGATTGCACTTGTACAAGGCAAAACCATTACAGTTCCTGGTAATTCTCAGAAAATATCGACAACGCAGCGGAACCAAGCAGATAAATTGAAGGCACACAATTTATGAAGAAATGTATCTCTTTATTGATATTCAAAATGGATTACAAGACTTGCAGCAGACTACAAAGTTTACAACTGTTTACAAGACTTTTGAATAGCCAACTGAATGTATACACTTGCCCCTTTTAGGCTACAATGAATATATCGACTTCTTTACAATGACTTGCCAATATGGCTACAATCTCACTAGTACAACTGAGTTCCACTGTTCCATACATTATGTCCCGTATAGCAGAAGACATCGTCTTGAAAGAAGAGCTTCTGCACACCCATCCGATTCATCGATGCCAAGCACTGATTCACAGGATTTCCCCCCAAGCAAACACCTGTAATATTGCCCACAACGTGGGTCATTACATCATCAATGTACTGGCGAGCGGTGCTGGCCCAACTCACCTAAGAAGACAACACTAAGTAATCATGTTATAGAACATTATTAACAGTGGTCTTTCTCGTTGCCTTAGGGTCAATTTCATGTTATAGCCGACAAGAAGTAAAGCATGCAAATCTCATAGCTAACATAATTTTAAAGCATGCAGTTATCACCCTTTGGTGATTCTTACCCACGGTCGTGTAGCCATCCCTGTATATTTATAATACTTACTCTGCCTGCACAAGACATTGTTAGGAACAATATCATGATTCAATATGAATATCACCGTTCAGGTAATTCTTACCAACAGCCGACATCCTTTCCTGTATTTGAGTAATAACTTACTCTGCCTGCATAAGACATCATTAGCACCTGACCTATCTATATGAAGGTCACTGGCGACACGCCATCTTGGATCATCTTCTGGTGAACGGCTAACTCCAAATGGGGTACGAATCCATGGGAGGTTTCCGAAACACCGTGCTACTACTTCAGCACCATGGGATTTCAGCGTCCTTTCAGTGGGCGGTAGCAAGCCCCCACTGCAAGTCCTGCAATCCCGATGTCAGTACATCGACACCGTCCTTGTTCCCCCTAGGACGAACCGGGTTCCATGGCCCAGGAATACCGTTCGAGGAACGAAACCTTGTCGACAAGTTATCCATGACCATGCAACTTATATGCAACTTATCTAAGAAGAAAACATATAATGCATGATAAGGAAAACTAAGCAAAACCATCATTCTCATCCATCTTGCCATCTAGCCATCTTGCCTTGAGCCAATGCTCACATTATCATCTGCCCATCCAGGGTCTTAGTGAAACCAACATTCTACATCGGCACAGGATAATAGAATGTTGTTTTCCAATCTCTTTGCCACATCTTTGATATCATACCTCTTTCCAACCAACTCAATGTACTTACCGCCCAGTTCCTGGGACTTAGCATATGTTTAGCATTCATTCATTTGAATGCAATTTAAGCATACTCACTGCCCAGTTCTTGGGTCTTAACATCTGTTTTGCCATCTATTCATTGAGCCAAAGCTCGATATACTCACTGCCCAAGTATTTGGGACTTTGCCGTCACCTGTCATGTAATTTATCGCAACAGCGTACAAGCATACAATTCACTTAGCCACAACAGTTTACGTTAATGTGATTATTATCTTTCATTATCTTTTCAAATTCTATGCAAGGTGTTATTGAGCAATTCAATAAGAAACATAGCATACTATCCTTATTTTAAGCGTGAAGCTAAAGGATCTTTGAAGGGTTCAACACTACTCACATTCATAGGACGATTCCCGCCACGATCGCATAGTCTTCCAAGCGATCCTTCGTATAATCCCAAGTCCAATAAGGCTTCATCGAACCAACCATCTATCATAAGGCATCTTGCGGGTCGGGGCACTACAATATATACCACCCAGAAAAAGTTTCGTCCTCGAAACTTAAAACAAAACTCATCCCCAAAACTTCAACCAAGCTTTTCATGAAACTTCTCAACAATCAACTTGCACCATTTAATATTCTTCTGCAATCTCTCGATTAATTTCAAGTAATGTGTCATCTCGTTACAGCATCCCAATTAATTCAACATAGTTTACCATCTTTGATCTTTCCTCCGACACTCGTGCAAATCCTTAGCACATGATAATCCTTCCCGTGGCTTCGTTTGAATTCAGCATACCACTTAGTCGGAATCATACACATATTTTAGGCGTCCCCGAAATACATGCACTTCAGCCAAGTTCAGTGATAGAGAAAATGAACGAGCTACGGTGTACCTTCCTTTCCTGAACATCAGTAATTCGTTGAGCATCTCGTATAATCCCACTTGTTCATTCAATATCCAACCAACTAATAACACAACCGATGTTACCAATTCCAACTCAAGCAATTATCCTCAACCGATCCAAAATTTCCAAAATATTCAAACTTAGATGTATCAAGTATTCCTTTCAAGTTCATTGTCATCCATGCCACCAAAGTTGATAAATCCCATAGCAACATTTTATTTCGATACCCCGATTCTCATCGGTCAAATCTTGTACTCATCATCGATCGCATCTATACACATTGTTTGCAACTCATAAATTCTCTCGATCCTGATTCATCCATCAAATTGTACCATCATCCCACTCTAGTAATATTTCTTGCTGTCCTCCAACATTTTCTCGTATTGATCAAGCCAACATATTTATCCTCTCGCATAGGCAACTATCATATTCCAGCAACATTAATTCTGAGGGTCATTCATATTCACATTCGCCGATCTCGGCTACATGCACTATCCAATTCCGTCATTACACTTATCCTCAATCTTGATCCGGTCAATGAAATTATTCCAACTATCTCAAAGCACTACCAACAATTTTCGCAGCTCAATATCAATCAACCAATCCAACCAGTTCTAACAATTTCCAACATTTCAACCAAGGCAACTCAATTTCCGAAACCAACATGATCCGTCATCCCATCCAACATTATAACATCAAAATTTCCCAACTATCTATTCCATTCCAAAGCCTACCTTCCAACACATCTTATTCATTCCAACTATACTCACGCAACACCAATAGGGACATCCTACGGTTTTCCAATAGTCAACTTAGCATACAATCAAGTCTCTACGGTCAGCTAATCTAAGCTAAACCAGACATTCAGCTAACCCATATGAGATAAGTAGCTATCAGGGACATACTTATCTCTTATCT
Organism: Iris pallida; assembly: GCA_029216955.1. Taxonomy (NCBI): domain Eukaryota; kingdom Viridiplantae; phylum Streptophyta; class Magnoliopsida; order Asparagales; family Iridaceae; genus Iris; species Iris pallida. Next base: position 11,104,803 of record JANAVB010018797.1, read on the forward strand.
TAGAAGCAACCAATTCTCAACATAGGGGCAACTCTATGGTCCGACCAACTTAGGGACATGGGACACCACCCCAATCTTATGAACTTATATCCAACACGGACAACTGAAGAACATAGCCAACCAATCTGAGACTTAAGCAAGCAACCAATAATCTAGGCAACAAACCGACACTCTAGGCAACCAGCCAACAATCTAGGCAACCAACTGAAAATCTAGGCAACTAGCCAACAATCTAGGGTCAAGTCTTTCTACCCGTACTCATACTTGAGTCATACCCACGAAGTCTCATTCTAGACTTACCCGCAACCGACCAAATCTATCCGACAATCCATCCAACAATTCTATCCCACAATTCTATGGGTCAATCTTGAAGCTATCATATAAAACTCCTCAATAGAATATTCAACTTTCAATTTCCATTTGCAAAGACATAGCATCACTTGTTCAATTCGACTTGCATCCTCATATCGTACTCATATGTCTATTCAATCGGGTCAACTATTCTGAATCATCATCGGACATTGTTATTTCAATACTTTATCACTTATGATCTCTTCCTACGGTCTCTCCGGGACATAATCGTTTCCCACATTCTTAGATCATCGATACGGTCCGTACTCTTTTAACCAACAAAAATCAGGCAACTATAATCATATTTCTTCCGAGGCATCATTTATAAATTTTCTAACACCAACACGGACATCTCTTAGCAATTCACGTTAACCATCAATATTAGTTTTGTATCATCTCCTTCTGATTCCATAAGAAGATTTACTATTCATGCACCAATCCAATCTCTATAGCACCAATCATCTCGCATCATATATCGGTCATCTTAGTGGACATGACATAACTTATCGGCTAAGTCATAATCCAACAATTCTATATTCCACCAAACTTGTTATTCAAGCGACAACATCATCTACCGACATGGTCTATTACATATCGCTGCACCTCGATACTTATTTGTGTTCCAGCCATTCGACTCTCGTAAGGAACATCTACTCTTTCGTACGTCAAGGGACAAGTACCCATTCTCTGTGCCTCAAAATAGTCAAGGGTCATAACTTGTTAATTCGGGACATCAATTTCCTTCAAGCACACTACACCACGTGCTAAGATCATCTATTCCACAAGCCCATTCTCTAACTTTTCGGTCGTCGATGCAACTCTCTGCATCTTCTAAATCATTCGCAACATCCCGATAAGCGTCTAACATTACCATCAGTTCTATCGATATCCAACATGCAATTTCTTTAACTCAATTCCAACATTGTTCAATATTCGGTCCATAGTTATTCTCGCAAAATCATTCGATAGCAACACCACACTATCGTTACCAAGCCTACAATCCTTCTACCCACTGATTCAAGTACTCGCCTGAATCTGAAATTCTTTTCTTTCCCAACCAAGGCATCATTTCATATTCTCAATTCTCTTATTACCCAACTTAATGCTAACCGACAAGGTCTAGCGATGGTTCATCTGAACACATTAAAATCTCACAACGGTCATCCAACTTAACAATCAAGGAACACGCCTAGCCAACATGTATCAATCGTAAGCTCAGCTACGATTCGATACCACCCACTACCTTATAGGTAAAGCAATCACAAAATCATAGACACATCAAGGGTCAAGGGACATCTTATCACGATAAGGGTATATGTAATATACCACCCAGAGCTCAAGCCATTCCAAACAAAATATTCCTTCGTATCAAACCGACATCCAACATGGACTATCCATCCTGCAGTGGTTATGCTGACCACAAATACCGACTCAAAATTCGGTCGATTCCCATTCACTGAAATTCATGCACATTCTGTTCCAACATACTATGCCATCACCCACTGTCGATTGCTGCATAACAATCGACTCCAAAGAATCCCACACATAAGACATCCAGCATATATCACAAACTTATTATAGCATCGCATCATTGTTAATCTTTTTGGTATCTTTTAGAAATTCAACAAAGCACACATATCACAGCCCACATATTTAGACTTATTGTATGGAACACCCAGTGAGAGGTTAGAATGATCAACGGACTTTCAGTCAAGGGAACAACTTAGAATAGTTTAGAAGCAACACAGAACAATCGCAGAAGCACTATGAATCATCATAGAGACAACTTTGATTTCATCGCAAAAGCAACTTTGAGTATTCGCGGAAGCAACTTTGATTCACCGCGGAAGCAACTTTGAATAATCGCGGAAGCAATCTTTGAATCATCGCGGAAGCAGCTTAGAATCATCTTAGTAGCAACATTGATTCGAAACAAATCGAATAGGAATCCAAGGACGTAAAGCCGTGCTCTGATACCATTATGTCACGCCCCGATCCGAGAGGATCGAAAATAAGCCACTGGGCGTGATGCCGTACAAGTCTAGATTGCACTTGTACAAGGCAAAACCATTACAGTTCCTGGTAATTCTCAGAAAACATCGACAACGCAGCGGAACCAAGCAGATAAATTGAAGGCACACAATTTATGAAGAAATGTATCTCTTTATTGATATTCAAAATGGATTACAAGACTTGCAGCAGACTACAAAGTTTACAACTGTTTACAAGACTTTTGAATAGCCAACTGAATGTATACACTTGCCCCTTTTAGGCTACAATGAATATATCGACTTCTTTACAATGACTTGCCAATATGGCTACAATCTCACTGGTACAACTGAGTTCTACTGTTCCATACATTATGTCCCGTATAGCAGAAGACATCGTCTTGAAAGAAGAGCTTCTGCACACCCATCCGATTCATCGATGCCAAGCACTGATTCACAGGATTTCCCCCCAAGCAAACACCTATAATATTGCCCACAACGTGGGTCAGTACATCATCAATGTACTGGCGAGCGGTGCTGGCCCAACTCACCTAAGAAGACAATACTAAGTAATCATGTTGCAGAACATTATTAACAGTGGTCTTTCTCGTTGCCTTAGGGTCAATTTCATGTTATAGCCGACAAGAAGTAAAGCATGCAAATCTCATAGCTAACATAATTTTAAAGCATGCAGTTATCACCCTTTGGTGATTCTTACCCACGGTCGTGTAGCCATCCCTGTATATTTATAATACTTACTCTGCCTGCACAAGACATTGTTAGGAACAATATCATGATTCAATATGAATATCACCGTTCAGGTGATTCTTACCAACAGCCGACATCCTTTCCTGTATTTGAGTAATAACTTACTCTGCCTGCATAAGACATCATTAGCACCTGACCTATCTATATGAAGGTCACTGGCGACACGCCATCTTGGATCATCTTCTGGTGAACGGCTAACTCCAAATGGGGTGCGAATCCATGGGAGGTTTCCGAAACACCGTGCTACTACTTCAGCACCATAGGATTTCAGCGTCCTTTCAGTGGGCGGTAGCAAGCCCCCACTGCAAGTCCTGCAATCCCGATGTCAGTACATCGACACCGTCCTTGTTCCCCCTAGGACGAACCGGGTTCCATGGCCCAGGAATACCGTTCGAGGAACGAAACCTTGTCGACAAGTTATCCATGACCATGCAACTTATATGCAACTTATCTAAGAAGAAAACATATAATGCATGATAAGGAAAACTAAGCAAAACCATCATTCTCATCCATCTTGCCATCTAGCCATCTTGCCTTGAGCCAATGCTTACATTATCATCTGCCCATCCAGGGTCTTAGTGAAACCAACATTCTACATCGGCACAGGATAATAGAATATTGTTTTCCAATCTCTTTGCCATATCTTTGATATCATACCTCTTTCCAACCAACTCAATGTACTTACCGTCCAGTTCCTGGGACTTAGCATATGTTTAGCATTCATTCATTTGAATGCAATTTAAGCATACTCACTGCCCAGTTCTTGGGTCTTAACATCTGTTTTGCCATCTATTCATTGAGCCAAAGCTCGATATACTCACTGCCCAAGTATTTGGGACTTTGCCGTCACCTGTCATGTAATTTATCGCAACAGCGTACAAGCATACAATTCACTTAGCCACAACAGTTTACGTTAATGTGATTATTATCTTTCATTATCTTTCCAAATTCTATGCAAGGTGTTATTGAGCAATTCAACAAGAAACATAGCATACTATCCTTATTTTAAGCGTGAAGCTAAAGGATCTTTGAAGGGTTCAACACTACTCACATTCATAGGACGATTCCCGCCACGATTGCATAGTCTTCCAAGCGATCCTTCGCATAATCCCAAGTCCAATAAGGCTTCATCGAACCAACCATCCATCATAAGGCATCTTGCGGGTCGGGGCACTACAGAGGCCCCCCATCTTCCTCCCTCCTTGGCCCCCAGCCGGCGCCATGCCTGGCTCTGCCAGGCCCGCATCCTCTATCCCCGGCGGCTCCCCTTCCCATCTCCCCTCCTGCCGGGCCACCCCCTCCCCTGCCGGCGGCTTTCGCTTCCCCGTCGCGCCCCCTCGCCGCTCCACTCCTGTAGTGGCCTCCCCCTCCCCCCCTGGTCGCTCCAGCCCCCGGCGGCCTAGGTGTCTCCCCAGCCTTCACCGCAGGCTCTGCGGGATCTCCTCCCCCTCCCCCGCCTTTGGCTCCCATACCCCTGGCGGTCCCCGGCGCCCTTGCGCCTCCCTCGCTGGCAGTTCTCTCTCCCTCGAGGGCTCTCGTGGCTGCTCTGCAGCCCCCGGCGCGCTCGCCGACGACGTTCCTTTCCCCTGCGGCGACGTCGCCCCCACCCCTACCCCTGTTGGCTTCAGTGGTGGCACCGCCCTCTGGCCTGCGTCGCTCCCTCCGCCGTCTCCGTCCCATCCCCCTCCCTTTAATCCATTTCTCCCGTTAGCCGTCCTCGTCAGCCGCCGGAGGCTACTCGACTTCGGGCGCCGCCCTTCTGGCCTCCTCCCCCGTCCTCCTCCGCCACCTCCGTCGGTGGCCCCCCTCCCGGTTGCTCCCCCTCAGTCGAGGACCTCCCCTCGCCTCCGCCCACTCCGGGAAGGCCTACTCCGTCGGCATCCTGCGCCCCGCCCCCGCCGGCCGCCTTTGCCGGAGTTTCCCCGGCTGCGCTTCCCCCCCACCCCCCTTTCCCTCCCCCGGGTTCTGAGCCCTCCACGCGCAGCGCTCCCCCTCGGGGACAGCGCACCCTTGGGCCCCGCGCCCCAACCGCCAAGACTTTTTGGTTTTCGAATTTTGAACTCTGCCGAGTTCGTTCTCGGCGCTACTGTTTCCAAAAAAAAAAGCAGACAACAAAGTTATATATATATATATATATATATATATATATATATATATATATATATATATATATATATATATATATATATATATATATATATTAATGCCGGTTAATGACGGCTCCTAGTTAGGATCTTTGCTAAGGGCTCCACCCTCACCTTGTAGGAACACTTGGGCTATCTACCGGTTCCATCCTCTAGTTTCCTATTTTAATGAAGGCTTCAGCCATTGTTAATATATATATATATATAAATATATATATATATATATATATATATATATATATATATATATATATATATATATATATTTTAATATATATATATATATATATATATATATATATATATATATATATATATATATATATATATATATATATATTAAAATATATATATATATATATATATATATATTTTTTAATATATATATATATATATATATATATATATATATATATATATATATATATATATATATATATATATATATATATATATATGTGAGTTTAGTTCAGATTTTGATTTTAGGTGATAGTTGTATATATAGTTTCTATGTATATAATTACACATTAGAGTATACATATACATTAGAGTTATACACATATAGCTTGTGTATACATAGGCTTTACTTGGCCCTCTAGCCAATCTCAGTTTTCGGAGATTTAGCACCACAACAGCCCCTACACAACAGGTACACACACACACACATGCTTTCTTCTCTCTTTGTATTTTATATATATATATATATATATATATATATATATATATATATATATATATATATATATATATATATATATATATATATATATATCCTAATGTAAATATTTGAATGTAAATGTGTATATATATTATCGTTGCTATAGGATATTAGCCTGTAGATTTGTGAGTCAGTTTAGGATTGACCCAATGGGCCTAACTTGGCCAAGTTGACTAGCAAGTTGACAAAAGTCAACTTTGGGTCAAACTTGATCCAAATTGACTCAAACGGTATATATATATATATATATATATATATATATATATATATATATATATATATATATATATATATATAATATATATATATATAAATATTTTTTTTATATAAATATATATATATATATATTTATATATAAAAAATATATAAATATTTATACATATATATATATATATAAAAAAATATATATATATTTAAAATATATATATATATATATATATATATATATATATATATATATATATATATATATATATATATATATATATATATATATTTATATATATATATATTTATATATCCTAATGTAAATATTTTGAATGTAAATGTGTATATAAATTATCGTTGCTATAGGATATTAGCCTATAGATTTGTGAGTCAGTTTAGGATTGACCCAATGGGCCTAACTTGGCCAAGTTGACTAGCAAGTTGACAAAAGTCAACTTTGGGTCAAACTTGATCCAAATTGACTCAAACGGACTTGAAATGGTTAGATAACTTAAGTTTGACCTAAATTTGGAATAATTGACTAGTTGACTTAGGATTTACCTAGTTTGACCAGAATGGTTGACCAGGGTTGACCAGAGTTGACCAGGGGTTGACTTTGACCTAGAAGGACCTAGAATCATTTAGAATGCATTGTAGATTACTCTTATTTCATAATAGATACTTTGTAACATGTGGTTGTTATAAATAGGACCCATATACTCTTTTTCAGACTCATATTTTCATCAGACATTCGGGATATCAGGCGAGTACATTCTCTGACCGTTTCATATTTGCTATGAATTATATTTTTGTCATAGACTAATTTACTTGATGCTGACACGATGTTATCATGGATTAGTACTGTATGGATCTTTACATGAGATGTTATCCCCCTCGGGTGCATCGAATACATCATGTCATGTGCTTTTCACGAACATCATGTATTTCATGGACTCTTATTATTCATGTACACTCATGTGCTCCCATGTACTCTCATGATCTCATGAGCTTCATGTATAAACTTTTATGTATAATAACATAACCTGTATAGATCCTTGTGTATTGATTGGGGTACGAGGGAGTAGAAGTAGTCATGTGAACAATTCCAAAGTAGTGTAATCATGTATAAACTATGTAGTGTAATCATATATAAACTCAAGCCGATCACATGACTATCTTATACTCTAAATCATATAGTCACTTACAGTTCTCTATTATCATATATAGATAGCTTTTGTTTATTAGTTTTTTTTCTTTTTTTTCATGCTTATTTCTTACAGTATTTCACGTATCTTATTCTATCGCATGCTTTATATTTTCTGTCATGATATGAACTGCTGAGATGTATTGTGCTCGTTTCCGTCCTGATTGGACTGTTGAAAATGTTATAGGTGATGAGGAGAAGTTCTACCCTACCTATTATGGCACTAGCTTAGATGACACCGGTGACTTGGACCCTCAGAAGGATCCAACAGTTGTTGAGGACTTGCCCGTTGTCTAGTTTAGACTTCTAGACTAGTTTCTTTGTTTAGATGTTTGTCTTTGAGATGTACTTCAGTTATTTTGATTTTGATGTTGTTTAAACATCCAAACTTATTAACTTTCACTTGTAGTTCTCTGCTGAGATTTTATCATCTTTTATTCCTTTATTCCATCTTAGATTATGTGATTGAGTTGTACCTTTTATGTTGTCCTCCTTTTGGAGAGTATATCATTGTACAGGAACAGTTATATATTGTTATATGTTGTGACCTAGGACAGCGTTCTACCGTCGACACTGCGGTATAGGCTGGACATATCCACTTCCCGTGCCCTTACACTGGGTGTAGGTCGTGACATCTTCTCATGGTTGTAGTAGTTCTTTCCAAGGAAAGATAGAGGGTTGACGATGTCAAGAAATTTGGTGAATATTTGTGTGATTGTCTCGTTGGGCTTCATCTTGAATGCTTCATACTCCGGTGTTAGTCGACTGATTTTTGATTCCTTGACTTGAGTGGTTCCTTCATGAGTCACTTCTAGAAGTTTCCATACTTTGTGTGAAGTGGTACACATAGATATCCTGTTGAATTCAGTCTTGTCTATTGCATAGAAGAGAGCATTAATAGCACTAGCATCTAGACTAGCCTGTTTCTTTTCTGGATCAGTATATTTGTCATGAGGTTTCTCTTTGAGGTTCCCATCGACTACAATTCTAGCAGGCTTCTTATAAACATCTGTAACTATGCTCCATAAGTCAAAGTCTAAAGATTTCAGATAGAAACTCATTTGTGTCTTCCAGTAAGTGTAGTTGGTTCCATCAAATAGGGTGGCCTATTTGTGGACTGTTCTTCACCGTAGTTGGTGAAAGTGAGTTGTGTGGTTACCATAGATCAACTCTAGGATGTTAATCCTTTATCAAAATACCAGAGCTCTGATATTAATTGGAGTAACGTGTAAGCAACTCTAGAGGGGGTGAATAGAGTTTGTGTATATAATGACCAATAAAAAAATAGCTCTATTGCTATGTCCAGAAAGCAACTACCAGGAGAATATATAATCAGATTAATAATGTGGAAATTAAAAGATTTTAAAAGAGCAAACACAAGCACAGCGATATATCCTGGTTTCCCTCGTGGAAGACTAGTCCAAGCTCGAGAACGCTTGTTCGGAGTTAAAATCCACTATTTGTGAAATAGGGTACACATACACCTTTAGTCAGAAGAGCAAGCCAACTTCTTACAGACACAAGCCTTGAAAGCGCTCGACTACTTAACTTCGCAGATACGAAACTTAGAATTTTCTAAGTGACTTTTTTTTAACTCTTGCATAGAACTTCTAGCTGAATCGCACTGAGCACCTTGGGACTTAGAAAGTTTTGTGGCTAGGAGATTTGGAAGAGTAAGGCTTAGAGTATATAAGGCTTAGAAGATTGAAATCTTGAGAGTGAGAGATGATTTGAAATGAGAGGAATCAAGCTCTATTTATACTAGTCATGGGAGGCAGAGTTCGGCCATAGTTCTGTCCCAAATATTCAAAAATTTGACCGTTGGACAGCTCGTAGCAAGGTTTTCCTAAAAATTAGGTCGCTGATTTTAAGGAGGCCGAGTTCGGCCCGAGTTCGTTCTACCTCAGACTAGAAGCCCTATATACGTGAGGGTGGTTTGGTTTGGTTCAGGAATTGGTCTGTTTGTATGGTGGAGTTTGGATAGATATGTCTAGGAGTTGATATGACACAGTGCGACTCAACATACACATTTTTCTAGACTCAGTAAATTAAAAAATTACAGACTGAGAACAAATATATGTGCAATACAATACAACAGCTTGTAGACGACGTCTGTCTTAAACTTTATGCATATTATTGGATCATAGATGATATTTTATCTTGGACTTGATGTATCGTATTGGATCATATCAGATATCAGTTGTTAATTATCTAAATCAGGTTGACTATGATCCAGTTTGGGTTAACACCCTCGCCCCTGGTGTAGACTTGTAGGTTGAGAAAAAAAGAAAACAAGATATAGAAGTTCAGTTATAACGCACTCATTCTACAACACGACTCCATCAAGCATATGTGAAAGAACAGGTCCAATAAGAACTACAAGGCTAACTGTGACAAGGACTGTATATCAATGAAATAAACAACTAGTATACATGATATGAGCAAAACATATGTCAGCAATCAAAAAGGAAAAACTGGATAATGAGAGGAATAAGCAAGTGAATAAAACTGTAAAGATTGGCAAGGTATATTTGTCGTTGGTCCTGAGCTGCGGGTACAGTTTAAGTGCTGAGTCAAGTCCAATGAACCTATTATTTAGAATTTAACTAAATTAATAAGTTAATTTACATGGTTAAAGCCATTTCCTAACTATCTCCTATTAGACTTATATTTGTTCTATATTTTCTTAGTCACCTACGAGTTAGATGTCTTCCATGTCTATTATAACAATCCTATCTCTATTATAAATGATGGCACTACTCATTGTAATCTCAATTATAGCTTAAAGCTTCTTCTTTAGGTCCCTGACTACCATAGATATCCAACTGATACCTATATACCAAACTGATATTACCTAATATCCCTGCCTAATTTTTCCTCTTCTGCTACTATTTTATCCAATCCATCCCCTTGGTATTACTGTTCTGAACATGGATAGTTGCACATACCCCTTGTTTCATCTAAGCCCTTAGAGCATCATTAATAAGGCCCATCCCATTTTCTAGATTCTAGATTTAGAATGTAGGAGCTCATTTTGTAGAATAATAAGACTCATCCCTAGTTCCAATTTCTACAATTTCGGTCCCAACCCATCCATGGGTGCTAAGGGTTGGGCCTCTCTATTTCTAGATTCTAGATTGTAGAAACTCGTTTTGTAGAATAGTAAGTTCCAATTTGGAGCCCAACTTTCTAGATTCTAAACTTTATATTATTTTTTTCCTACATTAATTTTTGACCACACAATTTTTGGGATCGGAGCTCACTTTATCATTTCCTACTATTCTCATACAAACCCAACCCATTCTATATTTATCTTTTTTTTGAAATTTTGGGCTCCAAATTGCATTGGAGAGTCCCAACTACTAATGATGCTCTTACAAGATTCTCATATACACAATATACTTCGTTTAGAGGACTGAACCCTGCTTTTACTTCCCTATCTTGTCCTTACCTGGCCACATAACTTATTCAGTTATGACTTTTCTGCATCCAAGATACCCTGACTTCCTATACACCTGCTACCTACTAAGATTCCTGATGCACTTATATTGATACATCTGATACTCTTAATTGCATCACCATATCAGTTATTTATTTGGCCCATATATGTTAATTTGAAGCCCCGATTACTGTTGCTATGCCTACAGCAGTATGCAGTAACTGTTCATCTAAACGCAAATACTCCTTATAGTTATGGTATCATTGATACCTTATTTCCCCTGCTCTCTGCACACATGACCCATGATACTCTGATCTTGAGGTCTTGAATTTATAGAGCACTGCCCTTGGTTTATTTCTACTGTCATAGGCTTCCTACATCACTGTTACTCATAATTAGACACCCAAGTTATCTGTCCTATACTTTGTTTGGTCAGACATTGCATTACCTACTGATCTTACAGCATGTTAGGACCTACCTGGACTAGTACATGAGAGCTAACCACTCATGTGTATGCAACACCTATGTATGAAATCAACAAAACTTTGCCTCTATATTTTACTTTATGATAACTGATACATGAGCATCTTATGTTAACTGATACATGAGTATCTCCGTTAATTAATACCTGAATGTACCTAAACACGACCTGTGGGTATTACCTATAGATGGGACACCACATCTATGTGACTAATTGATACCTGGTTACTGCGGTCAGCCTTCTCATAGTACTATCGAATTACTGATACGCTGATACATGAATGTATCTCGTGTTAAGTGATACATGAAAGTATCCCATGCTGACTGATACAATTAAGTACCTCACAGGAGTCTAGCCTGTGGCAAGGCTTGTGCAATCGACACTCCTAACACCTCTCCTTATAGTAGGATACCTATATATATTACTTGACACAGACTCCTACTACTCTGATTTGAGACACCCACGTGTAATCTACATGTGTTGACTAATACTTATACATGAACCCTCCTTTTTATACTTGACCCGACAATTAGTTTGATGTTATCCTCGTCTTCCTGTATCTGACTTGAAATATCTACACTATTGATCACAGGGACTTGCCAAAGCAAACCCAAAAACTGGTACTCTCTTTAACTGGTATAACCACATCCACCTGTTATGTACATCTATGGTTGCTATAAGGTACAATATACTTAAGATACCTACATAACGGCATCCTATCCTATGTTGTTTTGACTCTTGGTTACATCCTTCTTGAATAGCCTATGCGATTTCCTTCTTGGTACACGCTATGTTACACATCCCACCCATATTGATATGCAAGATATGTATCTGTCAACCCTTAATCACAGCTTCCTAGGTGTTATTAATGGCCAAGGTCACCTCCATATTAAACACATAGCCTTGACCCAATACCCTTAAATCCATGATACTCATATGGCTGTAGTTTCTCGATACCCCGATTGAACTCATCTATTATTGACCCTTCTCTAAATCTCTTTTAGGCATTAAAGCAAACACCATCTATTTTCTATTTATTGACAACAATTAACAGGTTTAGAAGATAAGGATTTACCTCTTTAAATTGGAAGTAACTTGACTTCTCCTGCACCTTCTTCCTCGGCTGTTCTTGTGGCAAGGATGAAATTGAGATGCTAGGGTTTCAAGGGGAAACGTTGCGGCTGCAACTCCCTTTATATAACCTAACTGGAGATATATACCGATCTTTCTAGGGATTAAGAGGAATCAGGTTTGGGATGAAGTCGAATTTGAACACAGGGGAGGGTCGACAAATACTCAACAGTTTTGAATTGAAATCCAATTCTTATCTAGTTGACCGTTGGAGATTTGAATGGGAAGTTAGCAATTTACCCCTCCTCTATTGGCCTATTTGCTTAACTAAGGTGTAGGGCCTTTATATATATATATATATATATATATATATATATATATATATATATATATATATATATATATATATATATATATATATATATATATATATTACCATAACAAAGTAATAATAATAATATATATATATAAAAATTGATTCAAGGGCTCACACCCCTAGTGTAGACTCGCGGGTATGAAACAAATCACTAACCATCGTCCTTAATGTAGACTCGCAGGTTAGTTCAAGGCAATCACCATCTCCCTTAGTGTGGACTCGCAGGTAATTTCAAGCGTTCAACCCTCGCACCTACTGTGGACTCATAGGTTGAGAAAATCGAGAACACGGTATAATAGTTCAGTTATAACGAACTCATTCTACGAAATGACTTAATCAAGTACAAGTGAGAAAAAGGTCCAATATGAACTACAAGGCTAACTGTGAACAAGGACTATATATCAATGAAGTAAACAACTAATTTACATGATATGAGAAAAACACATGTCAAAAATCAATAAGAAGAAACTGGACAATGAAAGGAATAAGCATGTAAATAAAGCTGTAAAGAAAGGAAAGGTATACTTGCATGTGGTCCTGAGTTACGGTTACGGGCCCGGTACCAAACTTGAGTCAAAGTAACCTATTTTTAGATTTTACAGAGTCAATAAGGTAAGGAAAGAAATTAGTAAACTATCTACTCTCTAAATAGATTGCTAGATCATTTCCCATTTCTATTTGTACCTTAGGTAGGTAGGCCATTCTGGTTTGTTCTTATCCAATGGGTGAGCTAATCTTATATTCATACTTGTGAAGTTGCTTGTAGACTTTATTACCTATGTATGTAATCTACCACATATCAATACTCACATTTTCATAACTTAATTTAAGTTACTTTCCTACCTGGTTCCCTTTTAAAGGTTTACTGTCACGTTGCGGCTACTATATATGTGCAGTCACTCTTCCTGAGTACCTACTTCTGTTGGATTACCATAACTCATGGGTCAATCCAGCTATAACATCTGTACCCATACTTTAGGATGGATGTTATTGGCCCTCCTTCCAATTCGATTATTGATACTCAAAGGATACACTGAGTTTGGAGACTTCCTACCTATTTTCCCCAGGCTACGAATGCCAAACATCTCCCTGCACTTTGGGATACCTACAATATAGCGCCCATGCACAAGTTGCTATCAGTATAAGTGTACTCCTGGCAACTTGTGTTGCCATTACCTGTTAACACATAGGTACTTGTTTCACATGGCTACTGGATATTGATCCCTTTAATCCTATACTCCTAATGATGCTATATATATGTATATATGCTACTGTTACCTGATATTTGACTAACATATCAGTGAATAATTTATAACCTCCTGTACAATCTCAATGTGTCAAGCAACAATTAACTCTGAGTATACCCAACTGTTACTTATATACTTAGCCTATAACAGATACTATAGTTCCTTAACAATCTAACATGGGAAAACCCAAGCTTTTCGGATACTTTACATATCCTGCATCCAATTACCTAGTATACCCCTGCACATTAGCCTACATATCTTACCAACCAGTATTCTATCCCTGCATCTGTGCTATCTATATCCGCTGACATGTGCATATGTGGACTGCTCCTCAAGTAGCAAGATACTCTTGCTATTTTGCCTTGCCCCGCCTGCTCTTGGATCATTCTTCATTATTCCTGACATCTGTGGATTAAAAATACTAATGAAATTAGCAATCAATATCAAATGCCTCCATATATGGTCTTATATATATCAATAGCCACTTGATCTTATTGTACCATGGTCATTTGCTCTCATCACTTTCTTTCCCATCATCATTGTTATCATCATATATTGAGTACAAAAAAGAAGTCTTAGCAGGATTAGTGTTAATGTTGATAGGCATAATAGAAAACTTTCAAATATTAGATTGGGTCTAAATAGGTATATAAAGAGAAAATCCAATAAGCAGTTGGTGTCTTGGCAATATACTTCACATCAAAAATATAATAATAAAAGAATGCCTATAGCCATCAATACTCAGGTGGGCTGCCAATAGATCCTTCATTGCTACTGTTAATAATCCTTATCCGTTTACAATCTACTTGCTAAGATATAGGCACATAACCCACCCATCTAAATTACTGAAACCATCCTATAACCCACTACTGATACTTGGGTTTTTTTCTAACGTCATTGATATCCCTATATGTATATAGGACTAAGTCTAATCCTCTTTCTGTTATCTTATTAGCTTGCCCTCATGCATCTTACAGAGAACATATCTTCCCATGACATGAGGGTCCTGCACTCTATCTCGCTTTGAATACATATATCCACCTGTGTAGGACCGTTGAGCACCTCTAGAGGGGAGGTGAATAGAGTGTGTGTGTGCAGCAGAAAATAATTACCAATTAAAAAATAAACTATGGCAGAGATATAAGAGACAGTAAATAAAGATAGAGAATTCAAACTCAGTAACACAGCGATATATACTGGTATCCCTCTGAGAGGACTAATCCAGTCTCGAGTACTCTTGCTCGATGTTAATCCACTATGGCACAAGCTTTAACTGAGAGCTTGCAGTCTCTTACAACACCGTGCTTGGTGACGAGCGCACGACCAGCTCCACAACAGGAAAGGTTGTTGAACTTGGAATGACCTCTTTACAACTCTTGAAACACCAAAAGATTCTAAATCAACTCTGATAGTACTGGCTTTTGGCTAAGAGGTGTATAGGTATGATTTAAAAATCTTAGATCGTTTGAAAACACTTGAGTAGTAGAGAAGAGAGAATGAAGAATGAATTGATGATTTGAAATGAAAAGTTCTTCTCTATTTATAGGTGTTTTCTCGAACCGAACTCGGGCAGAGTTCGGATGCAAATATCTCGTAAAGAGACGTTGCTCGCTGATTTGGAGGCAACAGAAGTTTGAATCATTTTTGACCGAACTCAGTCAGAGTTCGGACCGAACTTGGGCCGAACTCGGTTACGAGTTCTGTCAGGAGATATTTGAAAATCATTTGTAAAAACAATTTTCAAAATATGTTTTTGGTTATTTGTAAAATCCTTTGTAACGGCTAATTTCAAAATATGTTTTTGAAAAGTTTTGTAAATGAAATACGAAATGGTAAATAGGTAGGCTTTTGGAATGTGGACAGTTTTAACCCTAAGCCAGTATTACCAAAACTGATTTTACAAAATAAATCCTAGACTCAATAAACTATAAAATACAGAATAAAATGAGAAATAAGTCTTCTGAAGATTTGATGATGTTGACGCTTTGTTTGATGCAGTACATCATCCGTTGAATTTGATTTCATGTATCCTGAAATGATTAGCAGCATTTTCTATATTTTGTGTATTGACTTAAGTGTATGTTGATTATCGAAATCGGATGTGACCATGGAATGGGCCAACAATCTCCCCCATTTTGATAATTGACAAACTTGAGTCTATACCAAAATATATTTATATGAAATAGAACAAAATACAAAGTACCTTTAAAAAATGAGATGTTTTGATTTTGGATTTGTATATGCTTTGCTTTTTGGTATTGTACTCTTTTTCTCCCCCTTTGTCAAGTAGTAAAATGACTTGGCTCCCCCGTAATATGTGAAGCCAACAATAGACAAACACAAGACAAAGTGAAGCAAAAAGACATAATCACAGCATAAACATATGGAAACAACTAATATAGAAAGGAACAGCTCATAATAAACTGAAATAGTCATGAAAATTTCCACTAATAATCCAAAAGTACAACTGAAAAATGTCTAACTAATCAGTTTAGACATGAAATAAAAAGAAAACTACATCAACTGATCATCATCTAACTAATGTCCACTATCCCATAGCTGAATCCACGTCACATCGTGGGGTCGTCCGCACCAGGAGCCTCAGGAGGAAAGTAGGCTGTAGTCGGGTCGAAAAACTGAAAGGAAGCCTCATCATTAAATCGAGGACCCGGAAAAGCAGGGTGAGGTAAGATGGTGACTGGATGGACAGGATCATGAGACAGGCTGTAGTGGAGGTCAGCAATGCCATTTCTCAGCACCTGGGCCTGAGAAATGCGTCGGAACTCCAAATCCAGATGACGTTGCGTAGAGACAGCAACAAAGTCATCAAAGCGCTGAAAGAACGCCTGATCAAATCCTGGGACAGGGGCTGAAGCAGGATGAGCATCAGCAGGAGGGACCTCAGCATCAGCAGCTGAAGCAGGATGAGCTCCACTAGGCAGAGGTGGAGCAGAAAATCGACGAGATCGAGTCAGCTCGACAGGAGTAGAGGAGATGGCACACGTCTCAAGATCAATCTCGAAACGTCGAAAGATAGAAGCTAAGTGCATTGGATATACTAGATTCCTACCTGCATTTTTGCAGTTAAGCATCCAGGACATCACAGTTTTGGGAATGGAAAATGGGATGCCAAAGTGAATATGATATAAAGCAGATAGTTCCATAAAGGTTACTTCATCAGTAGAACCTTTCTTTGGAAGGAGTACGGAGAAAACCATACGATGAAGTTCATAAAAAGTTTGGCTCAAATTTTTGGCAAAAATTCTACGGGGAACAGGGTTAGGTTGACAGATTAGTTCCCTGAAGGAAGCAAGAGTGACATCAGCAGGAAATTGAATATGATAGATGTCAACTAAAGCATCACCAAGAACAGGAATATGGAAAAATTCGCTGATGTCGGTGGCGCTAAATTCCAATTCTTGCCCAGCAACGCAAGAATAGAAATTCCTGTTTGGTTTTACTTGCAGGTTGCAGTAAAACATACGGATGGCGTTGTCATAAATATTGTCTTGTACCTCGAAGAAATCTCGGTACCCAAGTTGGTCAAAAGTTGGAGCGTACTCAAATAAAGTAGTAAAGTTTACGAAAGCTCCATTACAAATACGACGATCAGAAAAAGAGTCGAACCAGAGATCCGAAAAATCTTTGTCCGGGAACAAAGTAGAGTCATATTCATCGGGATCTCTAGGTCGTGCTGGACTGAATAAACTATCAGGGGTGTATTCAGAAGAAGAGGAGGCACCTTGGGAAGTGGTTCCTCTTTGACGCTTGGGGGCCATGAGAAAATAGATAGAAAGTACCTTTTAAAGAAAAAGGAAGGAGGAACAAGATGATCGCCCACTAGATCTCTTCGGAACCTTGCTAGGATGAAGGAGGAGAAGCTTCTAGGAAGAGAGGAGTGATTTCCATGAGTTGTTGTGTGGAAAAAGTGGAGGAAAAGATGGAATTTATAGGCACTAGGGCCGGCTGTTCGTTTCTGGAATCATAACAGCGCCGACCGAACTCGGTCCGAATTCGGTCCGAACTCGGTCATAGTTCGGGCCGAGTTCGGCCACTTGCATTCCCGAGACAGTCAATGCATTCTGGTAGGTTTAAAAGTAGAATTTAATAACTTTGACTGTAATGTAATATTAAATAACGAATGTTATTTTTGGGTTAACTGTAGGGGTTGTCCCAGCTAACGGAGGTTCACCGGGGAACTCTTAAATACCGCTTCGCTTCGACCGTAGTCGTGGTGACAGACATACCCTTTTTAAGTTTGTGCCCAAAAACCATTTTCGTTAAATAAATAATAAAGTATCAAGTCATAAATTCAATTTTAATTACCATATACATTATGAGTCTGAGAATTTAAGAATGCCGAGCTCACGCCTCAAAATGTTAAAACGGTCTTCAGCCAATGGTTTAGTGAATATATCTACTAGTTGATGATCAGTGTCAATAAATTCTAGGCAGATATCCCCGTGTTGTTGATGATCACGAAGAAAATGATGTCTAATTTTTATATGCTTTGTCCGTGAATGACAAATAGGGTTCTTAGTCAGATTTATAGCACTAGTGTTGTCACAATAAATAGGAACATTAGTGTAGTGCAGATTGTAGTCCTCTAAGGTTTGCTTCATCCACAAAATCTGAGTACAACAACGTCCTGCGGCGATATACTCAGCCTCAGTTGTTGATAATGCTATTGAATTTTGTTTCTTGCTAAACCAAGAGACTAAGGCCTTTCCTAAGAAATAACATGTGCCACTTGTACTTTTACGGTCCACTTTGCATCCAGCAAAATTCGCATCCGAGTAACCTATAAGGTCAAAGGATTTGGTTTTGGGATACCATAAGCCAACTGTAGAAGTTTATTTAAGGTATCGGAAGATACGCTTAACGGCACTAAGATGTGATTCCTTAGGGTTTTCCTGATAACGTGCACAAATGCAAACGCTAAACATAATATCAGGACGACTAGCAGTTAAGTATAATAAACTATCAATCATACCTCGATACTTACGCTGATCAACAGGTTTGCCACTTTCATCAGCATCAAGCTTTGTAGATGTAGCCATAGGCGTCCCGATTGGCTTTACATTCTCGAAGTCGTACATTTTCAGTATGTCCTTCGTGTATTTAGCTTGGTTGATGAATGTTTCGTTCGAGTGCTGTTTGATTTGAAGTCCTAGGAAGAAGTTTAGCTCTCCCATCATACTCATCTCAAATTCACTCTGCATACACTTGGCAAAATCTTGACAGAGTTTTTCATTAGTAGAACCAAATATAATGTCATCTACATAAATTTGCACTAGAAGAATATCATCATTCATGGATTTGATAAATAAAGTAGTATCTATCTTTCCTTTCGAAAATCTATTATCAAGTAAGAAGGCGCTTAGGCGTTCATACCAAGCACGAGGTGCTTGTTTGAGTCCATAAAGTGCTTTCTTAAGCTTGAAGACGTGGTCAGGTTTTTGAAAATCTTCAAAACCAGGGGGTTGTTTCACAAAAACCTCTTCTTTCAAAAATCCATTTAAAAATGCGCTTTTCACCTCCATTTGAAAAAGTTTAAAATCATAAAACATGCAAATGCACAAAACATGCGGATGGCTTCTAGTCTAGCAACAGGAGCATAGGTCTCATCATAATCAATTTCTTCTTCTTGATTATAACCTTGTGCCACTAGACGTGCTTTGTTGCGTAGAACTTGTCCATCTTCACTGAGTTTATTTCGGAACACCCATTTGGTACCAATTATAGATTGACCAATTGGTTTAGGAATAAGTTCCCAAACTTGGTTTCTCTCAAATTGATTAAGTTCCTCTTTGCATGGCAGAAATCCAAAACTCATCAGTAAAAGCATCATCTACATTCTTAGGTTCTATTTTTGAAATAAATGCTACATTTGCTGCTAATTCAGAATCTTTAAGAGATGAACGTGTACTTACACCTTTGGATACATCACCTATAATGAGAGTTTCTGGATGATCTGGCTTGAATCTCAATGATTCAAATCTTTGGGCTATATCTTTCACAAGGCTCTTCTCAGTTCCTGCATCTTCGGAACTTTTATCAGCCCTTGCCTCTTGGGTCAGATCTTTCTCAGAACTCTTCTTAGTCTTTGTATGTGTATCTTCATCATCACTGTCGCTAGATCTGTGACTATTTAACTCATCAAAAGTAACATTAATAGTCTCTTCAACAATCATAGATCTTTTATTGAAACTTCTATATCCCTTACTCTTAGCAGCATATCCGAGAAATATCCCGTCATCTGCTTTGGAGTCGAACTTTCCCAAGTTATCCTTGGTGTTCAGGATAAAACAGCGACAACCAAAAACATTGAAATAAGAAATGTTTGGAATTCTTCCAAACCAAAGCTCATATGGTGTTTTCTTCGATATTGGTCGAATTAACACCCTATTTAAAATATGACAGGCTGTACTAACAGCTTCTGCCCAAAAATATTTAGGAAGATTATACTGATTCAGCATAACTCTAGCCATTTTGCTTAGAGTTTGATTCTTCCGCTCCACAACACCATTCTGTTAGGGAGTTCTAGGACAAGAAAATTCGTGGTAATATCCACTATCATCACAAAACTTTTTGAAATCAGAATTTTCGAATTCGCCACCATGATCACTTCGGATACGAGTAATCTTGAAGTCTTTTTCGTTTTGTACCTTTTTGCAAAATATCAGAAATTTAAAAAATGCATCACTTTTGTTTGATAAGAAATAAATCCAAGTAAATCGAGAGAAATCATCAACAATAACAAAAGCGTAGAGCTTACCACCAAGACTAGCGACTCTACTAGGACCAAATAAATTCATATGAATTAATTGTAAAGGTCTCGAAGTACTTACACCGTTGATGGATTTAAAAGTAGATCTATGTGCTTTGTTCTTTTCGCAGTCAGCACATACCATATCTCTCTTAAATAGAATTTTAGGGAGTCATCTTACCAACTTCTTCGTATTTAGACGTGAGATAGTATCCATGTTTGCATGTCCTAGTCTCATGTGCCATAGCCGGCTTTCATCTTGATTGGCTACTAGGCACCTTCCTGCAATATTAGTATTCTCCAAAAAGAAAACATAAATGTTGTCTTCTCTAATCCCTTTATATACGGGATCACCAGATGACATATCATATATGGTACATTTATCTTTCACAAAATTGATACCATAACCATTATCTGCCAAATAACTTATGCTCAATAGGTTATGTTTCAATTCAGTTACTAGACAAACATCTTTTATTATTGGATAAGGAGAAATACCTACAGTACCATTACCTATTATATCACCTCTCAAGTTATTTCTGAAGGAGACATATCCTTCTTTCTTCATCGATAGCGTAGCGAATAAAGATGCATTACCAGTCATATGTCCCGAACATCCGCTATCGAGGATCCATTTGCTTCTAGCATGAGAGGGTTGAGGGTCCACCTACAAGACAAGTAGATGAATCCTTTGGTACCCATTTTCTGAAGGGTCCACTCTGATTAGCTGTAGGTCTCCATATTAGAGTGTGATTGTCAACAAGCTTTCTTGCTAAACAATACTATGATATATGACCGTGCGTGCTACAATAAGTGCAAGTCAATTTAGTGGTAGAAACTGTGTTTGCAAGCTTGTTTTGTTTGGAGAACCTATAAGTAAAAGCATGATGATGTTCGTGTTTCTTCTGTGCTTTCTTGTGTTTAGTCCTTTTAGGTGTATGCTTAGCATTAGGACTAATCTTAGGCTGTGTCACAGGTATTGCCTGTTTGCCTAACTTGATTTCTAACTTTTTAGAAATTGCAATAGACTCTTCGTATCTAGCAGTCATATCTAGGAGTCTTTGTTCAGTTACTAAGTGCATCTTCTTCTCTATGTCATAAAGCTTTTGTACTTTGACATAGTCCCTTTCTTTCTTTTCAATATTGAGGATAGCCTCATGATAGTCTACCTTGAGTTTGGCTATCTCTTCCGTGTTACCGGTAGTAGATGTCTCTTTAATATCTTCAATCAGATTGGACAGTCTAGCTATCTCGGTTGTGTGTGCCTTAATCTCTTTTCGAGATTGCTTATACTTGTCGAGCACAGTTTTGTGATCTTCAAGTAGTTCGCTAAAGGCATTCTCTAATTCATCGAAAGTGAAATCATCAAACAAAGGATTAGATGATACCTTATCAAATGCCATGAGACAAATATTTGCATTACCGCAGGGTCTGTCTTCTTCTTCTGTATCACTGGCATCGCTTTCGTGCCAGATGCTTGTGTTGGCATACTTTCGACTAGATGTTGCTTTTCTGCTTGATCTTGATCTATCGTATGGACTGTTTTTCTTGGTGGTTGGACAGTCCTTCTTCATATGCCCTGACTTCTTGTATCCAAAGCATATAGTTTCATCTTCGTTGCTTTCTTGGACATCTTTCTTCTTTCTGCTTGTGAACTTTAGATATTTCTTGAAGTTCTTCATAAGTAGGGCTCGTTCATCACCACTTGACGATTCTTCATCGGAATCGTTGTATATTGATTTTCTTGCTTGAGCTTTGAAGGCAATAGATTTCTCCTTTGGTGTTACTTCTTCAAAATCTTGCAAGTCGAGTTCATGGGTCATAAGTTTGCCCATCAGCGTTTCCAGAGTCATAGTGGTGAGATCGTTTCCTTCAATGATTGCTGTGGCTTTTGGATTCCAGTTCTTTGTTAGAGCCCGCAGCACTTTTCTGATCTTCTCGTGATTGCTGTAATCTTTGCCAAGAGATTGTAAAGGATTAGTTATATCAAGGAAACGAGTAAACATCTGTGTAATTGACTCACCGGGTTTCATCTTCAAAGATTCATACTCCTGTGTCAGTCTACTAATTTTGGATTCCTTCACTTGGGAAGTCCCTTCATGGGTTACCTCAAGGAGTTTCCAAATTTTGTGAGACGTCTTACAGGTTGAAACTCTGTTGAACTCGATTTTGTCAATTGCACATAATAGTGCATTGATGGCACGAGCATCTAGGCTAGCTTTAGCCTTTTCAGCTTCAGTGTACTTATCATGGGTCTTTTCCACCAGCTGGCCTTCAACCAATGTTGGTGCTGGTTTCTTATAACCATCAATGACTATTGACCAAAGATCAAAGTTGAAAGACTTTAGAAAGAAAGTCATTCGTGTTTTCCAGTAGGTATAATTTGTTCCATCAAATAGGGGAGGTCTATTTGTGGATTGCCCTTCACCGTTGAATATAGATTTTACGGCTGCCATATATATATACTCTCTAAGGTATGTTATATAAGAATATAACCTGCTCTGATACCAATTGTAGGACCGTTGAGCACCTCTAGAGGAGGGTAAATAGAGTGTGTGTGTGCAGCGGAAAATAATCACCAATTAAAAAATAAACTATGGCAGAGATATAAGAGACAGTAAATAAAGATAGAGAATTCAAACTCAGTAACACAGCGATATATACTGGTATCCCTCTGAGAGGACTAATCCAATCTCGAGTACTCTTGCTCGATGTTAATCTACTATGGCACAAGCTTTAACTGAGAGCTTGCAGTCTCTTACAACACCGTGCTTGGTGACGAGCGCACGACCAGCTCCACAACACACACTGTGCTTGGTGACGAGCGCACGACCAGCTCCACAACAGGAAAAGTTGTTGAACTTGGAACGACCTCTTTACAACTCTTGAAACACCAAAAGATTCTAAATCAACTCTGATAGTACTGGCTTTTGGCTAAGAGGTGTATAGGTACGATTTGAAAATCTTAGATCGTTTGAAAACACTTGAGTAGTAGAGAAGAGAGAATGAAGAATGAATTGATGATTTGAAATAAAAAGTTCTTCTCTATTTATAGGTGTTTTCTCGAACCGAACTCGGGCAGAGTTCGGGCAGAGTTCGGATGCAAATATCTCGTAAAGAGACGTTGCTCGCTGATTTGGAGGCAACAGAAGTTTGAATCATTTTTGACCGAACTCGGTCAGAGTTCGGACCGAACTCGGGCCGAACTCGGGCCGAACTCGGTTACGAGTTCCGTCAGGAGATATTTGAAAATCATTTGTAAAAACAGTTTTCAAAATATGTTTTTGGTTATTTGTAAAATTATTTGTAACGGCTAATTTCAAAATATGTTTTTGAAAAGTTTTGTAAATGAAATACGAAATGGTAAATAGGTAGGCTTTTGGAATGTGGACAGTTTTAACCCTAAGCCAGTATTACCAAAACTGATTTTACAAAATAAATCCTAGACTCAATAAACTATAAAATACAGAATAAAATGAGAAATTAGTCTTCTGAAGATTTGATGATGTTGACGCTTTGTTTGATGCAGTACATCATCCGTTGAATTTGATTTCATGTATCCTGAAATGATTAGCAGCATTTTCTATATTTTGTGTATTGACTTAAGTGTATGTTAATTATCGAAATCGGGTGTGACCATGGAATGGGCCAACAACCTGTAGGTAAATGCCCACGTTAATAGTCTATGCTCACATGGTTTTCCTCTTGTACCTGTACACGACTTGTAGGTATTACATATAGAAAGCACGGTTGGAGTTTTGGCCTTTCCTTTAGAAACTTTAGTCCCACATCGGATAGGCCAAAGAGTTTGTATCGCTATATATTAGCTTTGCTATTATTGGAGATGCACATGTGGTGTGGAGGTGCACATGGGTTTGCCATGTGGGATTATTTTTCTAATGGGAAAAAGGCTTAAATCAACAATTAATGCATTCATGCTTTTTGCTCTTGCGAAATTTATTTCCATAGGAGCAACGACTCGGACTCGGACTCGGGCTCGGGCTCGGGCTCGGACTCGGGCTCAAGGGCTCATGAGGCGTAATGTGGCATTTTGTTGGCGCACTTTGCACTTAGTACGTCAGCATCGTCGCTAGGAGCATAGTACGCTTTAGTTGCGCGAGCCACTTGCGCGACCACGTTACGCGATCCCAGTTATGTTGGCCCAGTTACGCATCCCAGTGCGTGCAGTGTGTGTAGCGTGCGTAGAGTGCACAGAGTGCACAGTGTACGTAGCGTACGCAGCGTACACAGTGTGAGTAGAGTGCGTAGTGTGTGCAGGTTGCGTAAAATAGCTGTGTGCGTAAAGGGCAAATTACGCTGGTTACGCGAGTGGCACAACTTGCAGCAGAACGTGTCTTTGCATGTTCTGAGCGGTTGCTCCATGTTCGGGGTGGGTACTACCACGTCCCTAACATTGTGCTAACCGGACAGTTGTTGCAGGGGCCTATAAAAGGTCTCCTCCTTCTCTCTCACAGGTTAGAACATATACACAAGTAGTAGACAGAAAGTTTACAAGTGCTTAGATGCTGTGAGAGTGAAGAGTGGTTTTGTACCAGCATTGAGTTTTGTACGGGAGTTCGTGTTCATCCGAGGAGTCAGAAGAGCAAGAGTGTTCCAAGTTCTCCGACGAACTTGCTGGTTCCTGGAAGCTATTCGTGTGGGGCGAATAAAGCTTTGAGCAACGGTGATCATTCACCCCAGCAGGAGTTATTCCATCTTTCGCCAGTCACCTTCTTTGTTGGTATTATCAGGATTCTATTAGCGTACCTTCGGTGAAGTGTTTACGTTGATATTATCAGAATTCTATTTGTGCACCTTCTGTGAAGTGTAGCACTAGTAAAATTTCTCTTACGTACCTTCTGTGAAGTGTTATGTTCTGTGCACCTTCTGCGAAGTGTAGCACTAGTTAAAATTTCTCTTACATACCTTCTGTGAAGTGTTACGTGATAACGATTGTTTGTACAATTGTTACGAAATTTCAGTTTTTCATCGAAAAATTGTGCCCCGGCACTAACAAGCACATCGCATCTATATGACTAATTGATACCTGGCTACTGTGGACAACTCTCTGATAGTCCATGGCACTATCGAATTACTGATACTCAGTGTGTCGATACTCTGATACAATAGATGGGTACATGTAACCATTCCAGGATAGGATACCAGATGTAAACAGGACACCACACATATTTGTTCAACTCAATGCAGCCCGACTTCTTTTGGACACAAGTATGCTACAGGGTAACCAACTAGTACTCGTGAGCGACTGATACATCGCGTATACTCTTCAATAAGATGTGCAATTGTACATCAGTCGTCAACTAATGCTTTATGCATAACTGCTATCTCAGTCCTAATCGGTTCAAGATATGCATTGGACAAATCAGTACAAACTGATACAAGAGGTGTAAACTGCTACCTATCTATTCTACTATCAAAAGGTATACTTCGTATCTTACTAACTTTGATACCATCTAATGTACATTGTTTTTACTGCCATCTACTCCTTACCTAAATGGGGCCTACTGATTCCTAAACCATGGGTAACTTGCCACAACTTTACACACAACTCAAATGTACAACCACAGTAAAATTAGGATACTAAAAAGTCATCTCTGAAATGTGTAGTATTGACACACAATAAACCATGGTTGCATACAGTTGAAACTTTAAGGTATAGAATCTCCCTTCTCCAAAGTCGGTACATAACTCATGGTTCCCTATTTGTATTCCTCACAGGAATTTAATCGAATGTCTTTAATCTTTATTGAGTTATGAACAAATAACTAAAGTAAGGAATTATATCATGCAGTTATGAAGAGGGGATTACCTGTTTTGAAAGGTTCGAAATCACCTTCTCTACAAGCAAGCTCTCGATCATGCAGGTCTCTACGAACTCAAACTGGTGGCGTAGGAAATTAGGGTTTGGGGTGAAGGGGTTTGGTCGATTATATATATATATATAAGCAACATTTAGATAGGATCGAATTCCGATTTGGATTAAGTGAAGGATTTGGAGCATATCTCTAGTCGAACTGGGAGTTGTATCACAGGGGATTTGGTTCTGCAGGGGTTGGCTGCTGACTCTATATATATATATATATATATATATATATATATATATATATATATATATATATATATATATATATATATTATATATATATATATATATATATATATATATATATATATATATACTAGCATATTTGCACGTGCCTTGCACGTATTTTAATATTCTTTTAGTTAATTTAGGAAAACTCTTTAGGAAGATCAAGGAGTAGTCTTCATAATTATTAAGCTGTCCTTATTAAAACTAGCATATATGCACTTGACTTGCACGTATTTTAACATTCTTTTAATTAACTTAGGAATACTCTTTAGAAATACCAAAGGATAGTCTTCGTAATTACTAAGTTGTCCTTATTAAAATTAATGAACCATTTTTAATTAGTATAGACATGTAAGGGTATTTTCGGAATTCAAAAGTTTCACCATCAAGTTTTCCTATTATATAGTAGAATAGATTAAAAAACCATTTTTAATTAGTATAGACATGTAAGGATATTTTTGGAATTCAAAAGTTTCACCATCAAGTTTTCCTATTATATAGTAGAATATATATATATGGGAGCGGATCAAAAGTGATCAAAAGTCCCCCTTAGAAAACCTCCTAAAAACTCCCTCACTCTCAGTCGTCCATTTAATGTTAAAATTAATATTAATGTTAATATTAATGCTAATATTAATGTTAATATTAATTTTTATTTTTATTTTTATATTAATGTTAATGTTAATATTAATGTTAATGTTAATATTATTTTTAATGTTAAGTTTAATATTAATTTTAGTATTTAACATTAATATAAATATTAATATTAACATTAATATTAATATTAACATTAATATTAACATTAAATGGACGGCTGAGAGTGAGAGGGTTTTTAGGAGATTTTCTAAGGGTATATATATATATATATATATATATATATATATATATATATATATATATATATATATATATATACATATATATATATATATATATATATATATATATATATATATATATATATTTTAATATATATATATATATATATATATATATATATATATATATATATAATATAATATATAATATATAATATATAATATATAATATATAATATATAATATATAATATATAATATAATATATATATATATATATAATATATAATATATAATATATAATATAATATATATATATATATATATATATATATATATATATATATATATATATATATATGATGTTTGATTTTATGGGAGGAGATAAATGGGTTTGTTTGAATTTCCGATTTGGGTTGATCTCTGATCGGACTATGGATTAGGGAGAAATCTTCCCTCACTACAAGAAAAATACCTTGTTATAACGTTTGAAATGAAGCTATTACAATGTTTCATATATAAGTTGTTGACACAAAATCACAGTCAACCAAATATTAATAAAATTGACAATATGATACTTGTCATAATTCAATATGACACATCAAGATAGATCTCAGTGCAAGACGGACGACGGCTTTCTCCTACAGCATACTCAGTTTTTGAGTCTGTATTTTTACATTTATTGAGTCTAGATAAATGTAAACTGAGTAGCACTAAGTAGTTTGGGCCTATACCTATATCCAAACCACAAACCAAAAGCTTCACCAAACAAACTAGTCCGCAAAGCCCATTTGAGCAATTCTGTCCTCTGGAGACAGAGTTCGGGCCGAACTCTGCCTCCACACAGAGTTCGGATTGAACTCTGTCCCCTAAATTACAAGACCCTAATTTTTAGGATTTGTTGTATGCTAGTTGTCCAACGGCTAAAAATTTGAATTCTTGACACAGAATTCTGGTCGAATTCTGCCTATCCCAACTGGTATAAATAGGCCTTGAATTCTCTCATTTTCAATCATCAAATCTTCTCTTCTCTTCTCTACAAAGCCTCATACAAGCCTTAACCTTCTCATCTACTAGCCACAAGCTTCCTAAGCCTCAAAGTGCTCAGTCCTATTCAGTTAGGAGTTTGTGCAAGAGTCAAGAAAGTCGCTTGGAAAATTCCAAGCATCGCCACATAGATCTTTGTAAGAAGTTGACGTGCTCTTTTGAAGAAAAGGCATGGGTGTAACTACTATTTCACAAATAGTGGATTTAATCCTGAGCTAGAGTTCTCAGGCCTGGACTAGTCCTCCACGAGGAAAACCAGATTAAAATCGGCTGTGTTTGTGTATGCTCTTTGATCTTTATATTTCTGCATTTACTCCGATTATTTACTGTTAGTGAAAAGAGTTTAATTTTTATTTGGCTATTATTGTCATAAACTTTATTCACCCTCTCTAGAGTTGCCTACATGTTCTTCAATTGGTATCAGAGCTCTGTTCTCTCAACAAGGACTAACATCCTAGAGCTGATCCATGGCAACAACACAACCTATGTTTTCCAATCATGGTGAAGGACAGTCCACTCATAGGCCACCCCTATTTGATGGAACAAACTATACCTATTAGAAAACAAGGATGAGTTTCTATCTCAAGTCTCTAGACTTCGACCTGTGGACCATTGTCACCATCGCAAAAAGCCCGTTAGAATAGTTGTCGATGGAGATCTCGTCGAGAAACCAAGCGACAAATATTTTGACGAGAAAAAGAAACAGGCGAGTCTAGATGCTAGAGCTATTAATGCTTTGTTTTGTGCAATAGACAGGAATGAATTTAACAGGGTCTCGACATGCACCACCTCGTACGAAGTATGGACGCTTCTAGAAGTGACGCATGAAGGAACCACTCAAGTCAAGAAATCTAAAATCAGTCGTCTTACTCAAGGATACGAGGCGTTCAAGATGAAGCCAAATGAGATGATCACCCAAATGTTTACAAGATTCCTTGACATCATCAATCCTCTGTCATCTCTTGGCAAACAATATACAAATCATGAGAAGATTTGCAAGTTACTTAGGGGGCTACCAAAGATTTGGAACCCTAAGGTAATAGCTATCATAGAAGGCAATAATCTCACCACAATGTCTATGGAAACTTTGATGGAGAAGCTAATGACCCACGAGCTCGACGTCAAAGATTTCGACGAACTTGCTCCAAAGGCCAAAAAGATTGCCCTAAAAGCTCATCGTTGAAGGACTGATCCTGAAGATATTGATGACAGCAATTCGGAAGGTGATGATCAAGCTCTTTTATTCTGCAACTTTAAAAAGTTCCTTCGTTTCAATCGAAGAAAGAAGGAATAACAAGAAGACGATGAGGAAGAACCAACGTGCTACAGCTGCAAGAAGACTGGAAACGTTTGAAAGGACTGTCCCTTCATAAAGAAAGGCAACAGATATGAGAAGCCCTTCAAGAAGTCTTCCTCAAGAAAGTATGCCAACACTAGCATTTGACATGAAAGCGAAGCAAGTGATTCCGAGGAGGAAAAGGACTCTCCTCAAGACACCGCTAATATCTGCCTAATGGCGACATCCGAAAAGGTATCTAGCGAAACTCTCAATGACTTTACTTTTGACGAACTTGGCGATGCATTTAATGATTTACTAAATGACCACAAGAAAGTCTTTAGTAAATATAAGCATGCCAAGGAGAAAATCAAAAGTTATGAAATAGATATTCAAAATCTTTCTTCTTTGCTTGATAATGTTAGAGACACTCCACCCACAGAAGTCACTAATGAGGTGTCCAAGATTAAGTTAAGCCTACATAATACCGAAGCACTTAATGAAAAGCAAACACGTGAGATCACAGCACTCAACAATGAGCTTACTGAAGAAAAGAACAAACACAAGATCTCGATTGCTAAGATTGATGGTTTAAATGCTAAGTGTAATAAATTGTATGTTGCCTCTAAGAAATTAGAGATTAGATTGGGAAAATAGGTTGCTCAATCTCAAACCCAATCACACAAAACACACACAAAAACCACTCATAATAGTAAAACACGTCACCCACATGCAGCACGCAAACATGCTTACATATACACGTACTCCCATGCAGCACATAAACCACATGCACATAGATATTATTCTCATAACTATCATTCTACTGCTACACATAGTCACTATCCTGCTAACTATCACCATGCTACACACAGACATAACCATCATCCTGCTGCTACATATAGTCATTATCCTGCTGTTCCACACAACTATCACCATGCTACATATAGACATCACTATCACCCTGCTCCCAACACAGATAGGCATGCTACTTGCACCTACTATGGATTACATGGTCATATCTAACCACAGTATAGGATTAGGAAATTAGTTGATATCAATCTATATGCATGGGTACCGAAGACTAACATTTTAGGACCCACAAGAACTTGGGTACCAAAGGTCACATCTACTCGTAATGTAGGTGAACCTTCCTCCCTCAACTAGAAGCAAGTGGATTCTCGATAGTGGATGCTCGTGACATAAGACGGGAGACGCAAATCTTTTCGTATCACTATCGATGAAAAGGAAGGGTACGTATCCTTCGGTAACAATTTAAAGGGCTACATCACAGGTAATGGTACTATTGGTCATCCTCGTTCTCCTGTAATAAAAGATGTCTGCCTAGTGACTGAGTTAAAGCATAACCTGTTCAGCATATGTTACGACCCGCTCCCAATTTTGGGATACGAGTACGTGGCCAAGTCCAGCCTACGCCGCAGCATCAGCGGTAGTACGCTGTCTATGATAACAATGGTCCACAATAAGCACAACACGCATATATATCATCCACAACTAAGCCAGCAAAAATTACTAAAATATCCAATAGTCTCAATATTATAAATATGAAAAATCTACTACAACTCAGAAAGTCTCGGGAACAAACCCGGATAACAGAAAATAAAATAGACAACTAAACTCCATAACTATAACTACTAACTAATACGAATCCATAAGGAAGAAAATACGCTAATTCGCATCAGTGCTGGAACCGGGTATGCCAATGACGTCAGTGTCTCCAACATACTCACCGTAGACCTCGGGGCAAATCTCTTCGTCTAAAGCTGAAAAATAGTTATCCAATCAGGATTGGAGCAAGATCACTATAACACTACATTACACAATATATTATACAAGCATGAAGGAAAGATAAAAAGGAATTTAACTAAAGATAAGTATAGACATGACATTGTATGATAAGAAAGTACCTTTGAGACGGGATAACAATATGAAGGTAGACTTTGACATACCACTATGACATGATGACAATAAGAAGGTAGACTTGACGAAAGAAGAACAATAGACAACAGAGCAACAATAATTAAGTCACGTGTACTGTGTGTTTTAGAATACCAACTTTCAGCATGTAGACGGCTTGGGATATCCGTCAGTCATACGTGTGGTGCATGACTGATATTGTGCAATCAATGTATAGGGGGTCTGTATTCAATTCGTTGACCACATGCTTACTTGTTGTATTCCTCCTCCCGACTCACTCACAATACATGTCCACTACGATAAATATTAGCAATACGATAAACTGTAAACAATTGGAAACAATGAGTAAGGCATGAACATGTATATATATCCAACCGATTCTAACTCTCGTGCACAATAGTAATCATGAACAATGACAATTATGAGCCATAATGGAGTAATAGTGAAAAGACGACACGAAGATACATGCAGTATAAAATAAAGAAAACATAGGTCATAGTGATACTTGCCTGCTCCGATAGATGATAAAGTCACAAGTCAAGACGTCGTAGCCCGATCTACCCCGACACAAAAATAATCGCAAGTTAGATCAACGATTCCCACTCTAAAAATCCTAGACAGTGGCTAATGGGTTAAATCAATTAATACTATTCTAATCCTGGAATAAATCATCTAAATTCCTATTTTAACCTATTTAATTCTGAAATAATAATCTACACAAAAATATTTGGCCAAGGAAATTCACGGTTCCAAATTCGGGACTCGTGGCACGTAAACCGAGACATATTATTGACTAAATAGTCAAACATTATGAATTCAAAGTTTGAGTGCATGATAGATTTCAGCGTCATGAGTGCACTGGAATCGACCGTGCCGTAAAATCACGACTTGGTCAAAAGTTATCGCCATTATGGCTAACTATGACCAAATCGATGAACCGTCGACCAAATCTGACTTCTATGAATAAAAAATAATAATAGATGAAACTCTAAATTTCTGAAAAAATTATATGTTGTAGAGCTCGGTGTCAGCTTTCTAAAACCTCAAACGGATCGCAAAACGGAGTTCGTGATCGCTTGAAATCTCGAAAACCGTACGACGTGTTAATTTTTGGACAACCGACACTCAAATAATTATTCAGAAATTCGAGATCAAAATACCAGAAAAAAATTATAAAATCAGAAACCTAACCTCAATACGCTTCTAATAAAAAAAAGGCGTGCCAAAAGGATGTCTAGATCAACGGCAATCGCTCCGCGAAGTCGAAGATCCCAATCAAACTCTCCCACGAAAGCTGCTGAAAATAAAATAGGGTTTCGGAATAACCTAAATATACTAATATATATATAGGGAATAGAGAGAGTCGGTGGCAACCTTGAGTCGGCTGACTCTGCCATGTGGCATGATCGTGTGCGCCCAGAGCTAAGATCGAACGGCCAGACTAAGTCGAGCTCGGCTCGGCTCCAAGCACGGCTCGGATTAGGAATACGTGGGCGGCTCAGAGACCGAGCCACACCCACCCGCGCTGACGGGTGGGCCTGCCACCCGCGCCCAAGTGGCTGACGGGTGGGCCCGCCCGCGGCTGACTGTGTAATGACTGGGAAAAAGGGTTTTTAAATGCAGAAAATTAAATAAAAATTCAAGAAAAATCCTAAAAATTCCAAATAAATCCCAAAAAATTTCTAAAAATTCCTAGAAAAATATAGAAAATATTTTAAGGGTTCTAGAGCCCAAATAAATTATTTAACCTCAAAAATACCCTTGGGTGCTCTCACAGTAAATTCTAGAAGCTTAGAAAATTAATAAAATAATATATAAAATTTATCTAAAAATTTCCTAAAAATCCAAGAAATTCTAAAATAATAAAATGATGCTCTAGAAGCTGTATGGGGACCCTAGGGACCACATATGTCCTACTTTTACTATACTTAAGTTATAGGCTTAGGTAAAAATCTTACGATCCCAAATCAACAACCTAGTAAATAATTGATTCTAACTAAAATAATAAAAAAAATCTCCAAAATAGAAAATAAATTCTAGGAACCTAAATGCTACAAACTATTCCCTTTAAAAGATTTTTTTTCTCAAAAATCAAAACATCACAAATAGCATAGTGTATTACCTAACTCTTACAAGCAATAATTTCTTAAGCTAAGTCACGGAGTGATAATGGCTAGGAACATAAGGGAACTGATCGATAATAATCCTACTACAAACTAACTAAGCATGCATAACGACTAAAACTAAGGAAGGCTTTCAAGGAAACATATTTAAGTTACCTATGTCTTGGGATTGAGTCAAAGCCACAAATGCTTGTCCTTGACGTTGTGCTCCTCCAGACTGCTGTTGTGAAACTGGCCTATGAGCTGGTGCTGCGGGGCATTCTCGTACTTTGTGGTCTGGTGCTCCACAAAGGAGATAAAGTCCTAACCTCTTTCTACAATGGTCCCACTTGTGTCCTTCTCTTCCACAATAATTACACTTAGGCTTGGGTGGGATAAGCTGCTGTTGTGGCTGGGATGATACCACCCTAGTTGGAGGTTGATGCTGGATTTGAAGGGTCTTCTGAGAATTATTAGGACGTTTTGATGGTTCTTGATGACTACCATCTCTATCTCTCTTTTGGGAAGCTACTTTCTGCCTTAGGATAGATTCTTGACGCCTAGCTACATTCAAGATAGCTATATAGGATGTTGGGTCTACTGACGCTGTTAAACTCTGCAACTTATAATTCAGCCCAGAATGGAACTTCTTCGCCTTCTCTGTAATGCCTGTGGTTCGTATCACGTATTCTTGGAATACGTGTACGTATTTATTCTTTTATTGCATGATTTCCTGGCTTGGCATTTCCTTTTTGGCTTGGTCTATTACTGGTTCGGGTTGGTTGGTTCGGGTTGGCTTGGTTTTGATTGGGTTCATGATGAACCCAAGGTGAACCCCTACCTACCACCACTATTTTGTATTTATTAGCCCTCTTTATTCTCTCTCTTCATTTATCATCTTCTTCTTCCTCATTTACTTCCCTACCTACCAGAGAGAGAAGAGAGAGGTCTAGGCAAGTGCAACTTGCTTCATGGAGGAACTCCAATTTTATTACTTCATTCTCTTCCTTACTACATTCTAAAGCACTTTAGTACTTGGCATTTTCACTTTCTATGGCTAGATTCTTGTAGATCTAAGTTTATTTTATTTCAAATTTCTTGGGTTTTGATCTACTTAATCTTGTTATTTCTATGTTTTGATGGTTCCATGTTGTAGAGAATTTCGTTCTACCCTATTTTGACCTATGGAAGTTCGGATTTGGGCTCCGGATGATAGAGTTATGCAGCTTGGAAGCCATGGCTTATGGTGTACTTCTTCTCAGAAATTTGGAGAAGAAGCACAGTTTCGAGCCGCATGATAGCACTTGACCGCATGAATATTTATGCGGCAAGTCAGCTTCGAAACCGCATGTACTATCAACTGGACTTGGCCGCATGACAAGTTCATGCGGCAAGTATTTAGTTCGGCCGCATGAGGCTCTTGTACTTCTAGCCGCATGGGGCCCTTCTTCCCGAACCGCATATGCACCCTTGCTCCCAGCCGCATAGGCATTGCTCTCCGCTGCCGCATGGGACTTCGCCCATTCCGAGCCGCATGAACTCCAATACTCGCGAGCCGCATAGACCGCAGTCTCCCGCTGCCGCATGAGGACCCGAGTCCTCTCAGCCGCATGACTGACTGATCCCGAGCCGCATAGACCCTGATTCCCTTCAGCCGTATGAGACCCCTCCATTCCTGACCGCATAAGCTCCTGCAGCCGCATGCGTCGCACGCCCGTACTGCCTTGAGACCGACCTTTTCGAGCCGTATGAACTCGGATTTCGGGCCGCATGAACCCATATCCATTCAGCCGCCTGGGCTGTTCTTTTCCAGCCGTATGTGATCATTCCTGGCCGCATATGCCTTAGCCGCATGGCGCTTCTATAGCCCTGAATATTGATATTTTATTAGATATTTTACGTCCATTTTATATCCTTACGCCTTTTGTCATGAACTTGATAATCATGGATTTGTTTAATATATTTGGAAATGATAACTGAGCACGACCTAACAGTGACCCGTAGTGGTGCACTCCTGACATGACTAACATGGCCTGATAGTGGCCCGCCGTGGCGCACTCCTGACAAAGTACACTTGACATGATATATCTGATAAGCTGTTGCGACGGCTACCTGACATGACATGACTTGTATAATTAATCCTGGACACCGTGGGTGATTGTGCTTGTACAAATAATCCAGTCCTGTCTTGCATCATGTCTAGGAGGGGACTTCTGAGTGCCACGGTCAGGAGTACCTACTGAAATGGACTAAGGCTAATAACTAAATTATTACAGTAGTCATGAAGATATTTTCCAGCTATAGGCAATCCCGTTACCTGGGCGCGCCTGGGATCTGTAGCCTGCCGTCGAGTAGGGCACATTTCCAGTATACTGTCATGTGTTGCACCCTTCAAGCTACTTAAGGATACATGCGTTTCCTGGACGATGTACCCACCTGAATTCAACCCTAATCTTTCGTCCTGGGTAACCTGGATGGTCTGCAGGGCTTGTGGCTGTGGAATAATCTCATTGCATCTTGTTAGTAATTAGGCTTGTGACAACCCTAGTTAGTTAAAGTATCAAGCCGTAATTCTTGCTTGGCCGTGAAATGATTGGATGGAGTCTAACCAGTCTAGTCTTGCCCTGATCCTGTTCCAGATTATTGAATGACCAGAATGCTTGTAATTATTTTACCGATAAATGGTAAGAATTCCAAGTTCTGTTCAGACGAAGGGTTACAACCCCGGTCCTTGTTTGGTTTACGGGTTGTAACCTGGTTCTCTGAATAGTCCCATGGTTATCTCGTCGTATATCATCCTGATGTATTTCCTTAATTTCCAGTTCTTACTTTTATTTATATCTTGTGCTGATTGCTGGTTTTAGTTCCTAAGTGAAGCTTCCTTTGTGGCACTTGCTCTTTCTGGGATCTGACCCAGCTGGTTTTGTATGGCCAGATTTCGGAGCAGCTCCAGAGGATCTACCGACTTTCCAGCCAGATGGTGGCCACTAGACGGAACCCTGGCAACGAGTGGGTATATTTTTGATCTTCCACTTTATTGTAAAATATTCTTTTGAGGCGTTTAGCCGACGAGCACCTGTTTAGCTCGATTGCACTTTACTTACTGTCTGTCTACGGGCTGTAACATGATTGACAGATCCTAGGGTTGATCATGTATGACTAAACTCTTGCTAGTCCTCACATTTTGTAACGACTAGCTTCATGATCAGCTGAATATGTAATATTTGGGATGCCTTATTATTGTATATTTAATGATCATACATCTTGTAACATTTACTTTCTTGCTTGTGATTGAGACACTAGGCTTGTTCATGACCATAGGAGACTGTTGGCTTGTAGTAAACCCACATGTATCTAGACAGCCGTGACCGTATAGCGAGATGGAATCCATTTTAATATACGTAGCTGGCTATGTCTGCCCCCGCTCTCCAGTATTCTGGTTCTGGGGTGTGACATTCTCTTCTTCCGTAGATACAAGAGTAGGAGCAAAACGACTCAAGCGACTAAATTCTGCATCATATTCGTCCACTGTCATGCTCCCCAGCTCTAGTCGTATGAATTGAACCCGTAGCTCCTTCCGAACAGTGGTGGGGAAGAACATGGTATTAAAGAGGTCCGTAAACTCTTCCCATAACACATTCTTGCCCAACCGTCTTTCTTGTGCTGCCCACCAATGATGTGCATTGTCCTTGAGCTGCAGCTTCACTGCTTTTATCTATTTCTCCGGTGGCAGCTCCGATGCCTCTCGTAGTGTCTCTATCTCCACTAGCCAGTTGGTGACTTCTATGGGTTTCTCCGAGCCAGTAAAGGGAGGTGGGTTCATCTTACGAAACCCATCGATAGTACCCACACGATCTTGTCGTGCTTCTACGCTCCTCTCTAGAACATTTGTATGTCTCTGCTGAGTCTCCATCATGCCCTGGAGTAACGTAAGGAGATGAGCTCCATCCTCAGCACTAACCCTATCTTGTTGATGGTTAGAAGGCTCTACGAACTCGGAACTCTCTGTTGTCGATCCCTCGGGTTCGGGAGTAGCAAAAGGGTTTGCTACCCTTTTCCCCTTACGGATCGCACTGTGCCTTGTCTCAACCATAGTGAACTAAAAGGAAAGAAAGGATATGGTTAGTACGGTAGATACAAACATATCGAAGAAATCACAGACGGAATCAAGCAGGATGCAAAATAAGATACAATAAGATCCTAAGATAAAATAGACTCATAAGGTTGAAAATCCTATTTGTGGATGATATAACCTCCTAACTTCAAATCTATTCGCAGGCTCGTAGTAGTACAGCTAACTTAAGCACTACCACGAGTTCGCAGTCGTTTGCGAAATTGGACCTGCGTGGGCCACCATAAAAACTTGTCATGACCCGCTTCCAATTTTGGGATACGAGTACGTGGCCAAGTCCAGCCTACGCCGCAGCATCGACGGTAGTACGCTGTCTATGATAACAATTGTCCACAACAAGCACAACACGCATATATATCATCCACAACTAAGCCAGCAAAAATTACTAAAATATCCAATAGTCTTAATATTATAAATATAAAAAATCCACTACAACTCAGAAAGTCTCGGGAACAAACCCGGATAGCAGAAAATAAAATAGACAACTAAACTCCATAACTATAACTACTAACTAATGCGAATCCATAAGGAAAAAAATATGCTAATTCGCATCAGTGCTGGAACCGGGTACGCCAGTGACGTCAGTGTCTCCAACATACTCACCGTAGACCTCGGGGCAAATCTCTTCGTCTAAAGCTGAAAAATAGTTATCCAGTCAGGATTGGAGCAAGATCACCATAACACTACATTACAAAATATATTATACAAGCATGAAGGAAAGATAAAAAGGAATTTAACTGAAGATAAGTATAGACATGACGTTGTATGATAAGAAAGTACCTTTGAGACGGGATAACAATATGAAGGTAGACTTTGACATACCACTATGACATGATGACAATAAGAAGGTAGACTTGACGAAAGAAGAACAATAGACAACAGAGCAACAATAATTAAGTCACGTGTACTGTGTGTTTTAGAATACCAACTTTCAGCATGTAGACGGCTTGGGATATCCGTCAGTCATACGTGTGGTGCATGACTGATATTATGCAATCAATGTATAGGGGGTTTGTATTCAATTCGTTGACCACATGCTTACTTGTTGTATTCCCCCGCCCGACTCACTCACAATACATGTCCACTACGATAAACATTAGCAATACGATAAACTGTAAACAATAGGAAACAATGAGTAAGGCATGAACATGTATGTATATCCCACCGATTCTAACTCGCGTGCACAATAGTAATCATGAACAATGACAATTATGAACCATAATGGAGTAATAGTGAAAAGACGACACGAAGATACATGCAGTATAAAATAAAGGAAAGATAGGTCATAGTGATACTTGCCTGCTCTGATAGATGATAAAGTCATAAGTCAAGACGTCGTAGCCTGATCTACCCCGATACAAAAATAATCGCAAGTTAGATCAACGATTCCCACTCTAAAAATCCTAGAAAGTGGCTAATGGGTTAAATCAATTAATACTATTCTAATCCTGAAATAAATCATCTAAAATCCTATTTTAACCTATTTAATTCTGAAATAATAATCTACACAAAAATATTTGGCCAAGGAAATTCACGGTTCCAAATTCGGGACTCGTGGCACGCAAACCGAGACATATTGTTGACTAACTAGTCAAACATTATGAATTCAAAGTTTGAGTGTGCAACATGATAGATTTCAGCGTCATGAGTGGACAGGAATCGACCGTGCCGCAAAATCACGACTTGGTCAAAAGTTATCGCCATTATGGCTAACTATGACCAAATCGATGAACCGTCGACCAAATCTGACTTCTATGAATAAAAAAACACTAGATTAAACTCTGAATTTCTGGAAAAATTATATGTTGTAGAGCTCGGTGTCAGCATTCTAAAACTTCAATCGGATCGTAAAACGGAGTTCGGGATCGCTCGAAATCTCGACCGTACGACGTGTTGATTTTTGGACAACCGACACTCAAATAATTATTCAGAAATTCGAGATCAAAATACCAGAAAATAAATTATAAAATCAGAAACCTAACCTCAATACGCTTCTAATAAAAAAATCGGCACGCCAAAAGGATGTCTAGATCAACGGCAATCGCTCCGCGAAGTCGAAGATCCCAATCAAACTCTCCCACTAAAGCTGCTGAAAATAAAATAGGGTTTCGGAATAACCTAAATATACTAATATATATATAGGGAATAGAGAGAGTCGGTGGCTGCCTTGAGTCGGCTGACTCTGCCATGTGGCACGATCGTGTGCGCCCAGAGCTAAGATCGAACGGCCAGAGTAAGTCGAGCTCGGCTCGGCTCCGAGCACGGCTCGGATTAGGAATACGTGGGCGGCTCAGAGACCGAGCCACACCCACCCGCGCTGACGGGTGGGCCTGCCACCCGCGCCCGAGTGGCTGACGGGTGGGCCCTGCCCGCGGCTGACTGTGTAATGTCTGGGAAAAAGGGTTTTTAAATGCAGAAAATTAAATAAAAATTCAAGAAAAATCCTAAAAATTCTAAATAAATCCCAGAAAATTTCTAAAAATTCCTAGAAAAATATAGAAAATATTTTAAGGGTTCTAGAGCCCAAATAAATTATTTGACCTCAAAAATACCCTCGAGTGCTCTCACAGTAAATCCTAGAAGCTTAGAAAATTAATAAAATAATATATAAAATTTATCTAAAAATCTCCTAAAAATCCATGAAATTCTAAAATAATAAAATGATGCTCTAGAGGCTGTCTGGGGACCCTGGGGACCACATATGTCCTAGTTTTACTATACTTAAGTTATAGGCTTAGGTAAAAATCTTACGATCCCAAATCAACAACCTAGTAAATAATTGATTCTAACTAAAATAATAAAAAAAATCTCCAAAATAGAAAATAAATTCTAGGAACCCAAATGCTACAACATAAGTCACCTTGCTGATCATGGATATGATATTAACTTTGGATAAAATAAATGCTATATTTATGATAGGTCAACGGGAGACATCACTTTTGAAGGGATAAGAGAGGATAACATTTATATTTTCTATCTATCTAGAAATACTAACAGTGCAGGAAGATGTCTCTATGCCCACAAGAATGAGAGACTATTGTGGTATCACGACCCGCACCCACCGTGAGTGTACAAGTACGTAACAGCGCCCAGCCTACGCCGTAGTATCAGCAGTAGAACGCTGTTCTAGGTCATGAACTATAACTAACTAACATGAAATACTCTCCAAAAGGAGGCCAACACAGAGGTACAACTCAATTACAATCTAGAGATAGAATATGGCACGATAAAATAGATAAAAAAATCCTCAACGAGGTACAACAGAAATGAAATAACAAGTTAACAACTACTAGTCTCAACATCTCAAATTATACAACTCTGAAAATAAGGACAACAACTAAACATGAAAAAGAAACAATCTAGACTATCTAAACTATGCAATGGGTATCATCCTCAGCAACTGCCTGAACCTCCCCAGGGGTCCAGGTCGCGAGTGTCATCTAGGCAAGCTCCAAGGTAAGGGGTGCAGGGTTCCTCATCATCCTCTGTAAAATTTTCAACAGGTCCAGTCATGACGGGAGCGAGCACAATACATCTCACGCAGATCATAACAGGTTAGAGAATATAAATATGCAACAGAGTACGATACATGAAACTGAAAGAAAGTACATAATGTAAACAGAGAAAGAACTATAATATAAATATCTACTATATGTATAGCGCTACCAGTGACTAGTGATTTAGAGTACAAAGTCGACATGTGAATGGCTTGATTTATACATGGCTATACTAAAAAGGCGTACATGGCTATTCTACTTTGGAATTGTTCACATGACTATTTATACTCCCTCATACCCCAATCAATACACAAGGATCCAGACAAGTTATGTTACGTACATAATTTTTACATGAAGCCCATAAATGGGTGCACATGAAGTATACATGAGAGCTCATATATGAGTGGACATGAAGTTCACATGGGGGGTCCATAAATGGGTGCACATGAAATTTACTTGAAGGCTCATAAATGAGTGCACATGAAGTATAGGTTATACATGAGAAACATGACCAATCATGATAGCACATGAGAGTACACGAGCAAGCACGAATGAGCATGAAGCACATGATAAACATGAATAACAAGAGAGCGAGGAATACATAATGTACATGAAACACACGACATGATGTATCCGATGCTCCCGAGGGGGATAACATCGCATGAAGGGATCCATATAGTACCAATCCGTGATAATATCGTGACAGCATCAAATAAGGTAAACTAGAGCAGGAATATAATTTTATTCAAGTTATGAAATGATCAGAGAATGTACTCGCCTGGTATCTGAATATCTGAAGTAAATGTACTATCTGAGATGAGGTACCTGACTCCTAGTTAGAGCAACACAAGTCAAGATGTATATAGGGGATGATAAATGTAATCTACACTGCATCTGCATGCTGTCTAGGTCAAACTAGACTAAAGTCAACTCTTGGTCTACTCCAGTCAACTATACTAGTCAAGGCTAGGTCAACTAGGTCAACTTAACCCAAACAAGTCTGATAAGTCTCACTAGGCCTAACCAAGCCTAGTCTATCAATCACACACCAATCACAAGGCTATACAAGCCAACACAAGCACACATCAAGGCACATCATATTCATGCATATTCAACATTATATATATATATATATATATATATATATATATATATATATATATATATATATATATATATAAAGTGGAAGGAACTAACATGTAAGCTATGTGTGTGTGTGAACATGGAAGTGTACAGGAAAAGTAAATTCAACACTAGGCCCTATATCTTTGTACCCACATATATACATATCTATATACACATATATGTATATATATAACTATAGGAAATCTCTATTTACCACATTAACACATTTAGCCATGTATAGTATATATATAGAGAGAGAGAAAGAGGGGGATGGAGAAGAGCATGTAATGTGTTCATGTGTGTTAGTGAGAGTGTACAAGAGTGTCCATAGGAGGGTGTGAGAGGGTGTGGGTAAAACAGTGTGTCAAGAATGGCAGTTAGCTACTAGGGTATTGTATATGGAATATGAGTAACTATCCACAGCTAACAGTGCTAGTGCACATGTACTCAGGACATGCCAAATCAGTCCTGGGTGAGTGGTTTCAATGTAGGGCTGTTCTCTGATTTCAGAATTGGTATGAATGTGTGTACAGGAATAAAAATGATGTGTGCAGTACAAGTGAATTGATTGAATTGGAGGTGTATCCAATTTTGGCATTGAAGTGCAAAGAATGCAGTGAAGATATGTGGGCACCATTGTGAATGAAGTACAATGAAGGATACAATATCCTGGTGACTAACACAATCTAATAAAAGGATGGACAAGGAGATCATGTAAGTTTGAATTATTATAGTAGGACTCAACATAATTAATACTATAAACTGAACCCATAAAAATGGACTTGCTACAGTACAACCAAGGAATTGAACAAGTAAGGTAATAGGTATGCAAGATATGCAATGTATGTAGTGAAGCAAGAAGGGAAGGACCAATGTGATATGCCATGATTTGGGTGAATGCAGGGTTTAAGTGAAGGTGCAGTTGGTGGTGTTTAAAGGAGAATATGTGTGGGTATGCTCACAGAGTTGTATGTGATAGGATATGGGGTTTTAGTGTTCAGGTGGGGTACATGTGTGTCTACATTACAAAATGTGTGTGTGTTAGCAGTGAAGTAGTGTCCCAGTGTGTGTTAATGAGGATGTCAACATACCATGTGTGTGTGATGTGTGTAGGAACATAGAGTGTGTGGAAAATGGACAACCAGTTAGCAAAACAGGAATTTAG
This sequence comes from Iris pallida, assembly GCA_029216955.1. Taxonomy (NCBI): domain Eukaryota; kingdom Viridiplantae; phylum Streptophyta; class Magnoliopsida; order Asparagales; family Iridaceae; genus Iris; species Iris pallida. Next base: position 11,148,774 of record JANAVB010018797.1, read on the forward strand.
TAAACTATTCATTGATAGAGAGTATGTGTATCAAGACATCCTAAAAACAGGAATACAAAACAGTGGCATCAACTATTGCAAAACAGTGAACAGGGAATACATTTGTGTATGGCATTGAAAAATAGTAAAGTATTTTAGGAAAACTCAGTGCAACATTTTATGCTCATGTGTCAATGCAAAACAGTGGATCATTGTTACTGTGTGGAACAAGAAAAACTAGGAATGAATGAAACATTCAGATTGGTAAACATGAGAAGAACATCTCAGGAATTAGGAATTTGAATCAAGTCCATTCTGTTCCAAAGGAAGGACAGGAAACCAATTCCCAGTCATAAATTTTGAAACCCAATACAAGTCCAAATTCCCATTCTAAATCCCTAAAGCCCAATTGAATTGAAATATTGCATTAACATAAATTAACAATCATGTAGGAGCAATTAATCAGTGAAGAACATCACTTAAAACTAGGGATTAATGTTCAGAGTATTAGAAAACCAAGTATCTGCTACATGTATCAGCTAACATGAAATTTGCCCTAATCTATTTCAATTTCACATCAAACAACCTAACTAACATGTAAATCTAATCAAACATATATCATACAACATATTTAGGATCTAATTAATAATTAAAATCACAAATAAAATCATTTAAAACTGAAATAAACAGAGCATCAAAATAGCACACTGATACGCACAGTGCATTCCCCATGCACGCGCGATTTCGTATCCGACACAACATGAGAGGTCGTGTCACTTGGGGAACCTCGTGTCAGTGGTTGCCTCAACATGCATGTCAAATTACACATGTCCTAGTGGCGTGTACTGCACGAAATCTACCCCGAGTAACAGGGGAGCAACAGTGCTCGTGCGCGCGTGTGTGCAACCGCGAGTTCCCGTGTCCTTTGCAACACGACACGACACCAATAACATCCCAGGATACTAGAATCCCCTAAGCAAGGTTAAAATCTAAATTTCTATTCAAACAAAATCCTGAAATCAAATCAAAATGCCCTTTGGGGCATTTCATCAAACACCTACCTACATGGACTGATACGTGTCCGATATGGACACGTAATGGACTCAAAACCTAGGGTTAGCTATACCTTCAGTTAGGGTAGGCCTAGGGCTTCCTAGATATGCAATAAAAACAACAATTTATGGTGTGGTTTAGAAATTACCTATGGGTTTGCAATGGCCCAAAAAGCCCCTTTGTGAGTAGATCCTCAAGCTTCCAAAACTCTTCCAAATTATTTCTCTCCTAAAATTTCTCAATACCAACAGTAAGTAGAATAAATTTAGAACCTATTGCAATTAGTTTGGGTGAAAAAGGAATTGAAATGGATTTTCTATGAATTTATGAAGTTGGGGACTTACCTCTTTCTCAAACTTGGAAATTTTCTAAAGGAGGCTAGCCCTAACTTCTAGGAGGCATTAAATAGATGGGGGGAGACCATAAGTGGCTGACCAAGGGTAGATTAGGCTAGGGTTAGGGCTCTACTAGTGGTCTATGGGCCTCTATGGGCCTAAGTCACAAATCATGACTTGTGAAATCACAAGCCATTAGCTAGCTTAATCAATTCCTAATCTCTCCAAATAAATTCTAATCGGTTGGATATCACTAATTTAGGTCAAGTCTTCTAGGATAGTCTCCATAGTCAACACTAGTCAAAGTTAAATACTAGCACCAAATCAATTATACTAAAAATCGCTAAAAATTCTAATAATTATAATTAATACTAAATAATTCCAAATAATTTCCAAAATTACAAAAATGACAAAAATACTCTCAAGCTAGAAATGATTCATGAATACCCTAATCACATAGCTAGGCTCTAGGTCATCAGTCTCTAAGGTTACACTAGCCAAACACCAAAATCATAAGTCATGATTTAAATAGTTAAAAAATGATTAAAAATTACCAAAAAATTCATATTATTATTTTAATATCAGAATTAAATATAATTAAATACAAAAATTTAAAATTATCCTTATTTTAGAAAACTGGGTGTTACAAGTCTAGCTACCTTAGAAAAAATTTTGTCCTCAAAATTTAAGATGGTAGTCGTCCTTCTAGGTCAACACCCCACAATCAAAGTCTCAAACATACCGTCAGATAATCATATGCGTCTGCCCAAAATTATGATACTCAGAATCTTCGTCATGCTAGTGAGCAAGGCTACGATAATCACAGAGTCCTCGACTAAGGCATATACCTCTAAAATCATGGTATTTAAAATTTTTGCATTGGCGCATGCTTGGCAGCGAAAACCTTAAATTCCCACACCCGAGAAATACGTCCTAAATTGACTATATGTCCTCACTATGCCAGCTAAACACGACCATCGAAGATTCTAGATCCCATAACTGAGGTGACCTAGCCCATATGATTCATCTCAGAAAAAAATTGAACATAACACAAGAACAACAGGACAAAATTGATAATTCAACAAGGAATAGAGGGAAACGAATTTTCACGGCAGTTATAAGAGGAAATTACGGAAATGAAATCAAAAGAACGGAACCTGCAACTAGATCTCCAACGGCCTGAGCATCCTCGACTGTCCTGGCGAAAGCTAGCTCCTGCTGGCCTCCTCTGGCCTGCTGCTGATGCTGTATGTACCTCTGCTGTTGAGTCGGTAAGGGTAATCCCTTCTGCTGGCCTACCGGAGCCCTAGCTCCTGCTCCCTGAACTGTCTGTCCCGACGACTCGGGACACTCCCTCAGCCAATGATCGGATCCTCCGCAAAGTAAACATCTGCCCAGCCTCTTTCGGCATTCGCTTCAATCGTGCCCTGGTCTCTTACAAAAAGAGCAAATGATAACAAGCTGCTGTCCCGGGGCCTGCTGCTACCTCTGTGGCTGTTGTGCCTGCTGAAAGGGTACACGGTCCTGAAACTGCCGCTGCTGAAAGTAGACCCTCGTCTGCTGGTACTGCTGCTGAAACTGTAGAGGTAGCACCTGCTGCGAATACTGCTGCTGAAACTGTAGATGGGGCCTCTTAGCCGGGCCCGTACTGCCACTAGCTCCCTGAGTATCTCGAATCCTCTTCTCCTTCAGTCCAAGATCTTCCTCCGTTGTCATGGCTCCTACCAGAATCTGCTCGAAAGTAGCGTCGCGGCCGCTCTTAGTATATGACTTGATCTCTCTGATCAAACCCCTGCGGAACCTCCTCGCCTTCCCGGCCTCAATAAGATCTTCGACGAATCTGCTCAAATGGTAGAACTCTCCTACGTACTCCTCAACGGTCTGGTTCCCTTGAACCAAACTCTCGAACTGCACCTCCAAAGCAGGGAGTACTGTATCGAGAAAGAATTTCTCCTTGAATAGTTTCTTGAACGCTGCCCAAGTCTGATCGGCTATACCGACCCTCGGGTCCGTCTGGTACCAGGTACGGGCCAAGTCCTGCATCTGACTGGCGGCTGCCTCGATCAGTAATCCTGCTGGTATCTGTGCCAATCGGAATATCTTCTCAATGTGCTCTATCCAATCGTCAGCGTATATGATGCCCTCTATACCCTTGAAGTCTCGGGGTCCCATTTTCTTAAAGGATTGGATGTCTGGAGTCCTCGGCTGATACGGCTGCATCTGACCTCCCTGTAGCTGAGTAGCTACCAGCTCTACTGTCGTCCTGACCAACTGGTGAGTATCTTGTATGCTCTGTCGGATATCAGTAGACTGGCTCTGCTGTATCTGCTGCTGAGACTCCAAGAATTGCTGGAAAAAGGGCAAATATATGAGCCGTATCTACTGTCCTTGAAGGTAACTGCTGCTGATACATATCTGGAATGACGGGGAAAGACCTCCGGACAGGTGGAGGTGCACTCCCAAAAGCTGCATATGCTCCTATATGAGCTGAAATAGGGGGTGCTGTGGTCCCAGCGTCCACAATCGGGCAAGGGGTAGTAGGCCGCTCACCAGCGTCTGCTGGGCCAAAGTGATGCGATCGTGTCTCGATCACCATCCTGGAGACAGATCAAACAAGGAATCAATACTGAGATAGAAACGATAATTCAAGGGAGGACAGTTATTCCAAGGAAGTATCAGGAACTTAGATGGCAGGAATCCAGTTAAGAGTTTTTCCTAATGTGATTGAGTACCTCAAATAATCCTAATCCTACTGCAGGCTGTAGTGGTACTCTAGTTCGAATACCACTACACAAACTCGACCTGCATGGGCCACCACTAAAAATGTGTCACGACCCGCACCCACCGTGAGGGTACGAGTACGTAACAGCACCCAGCCTACGCCGTAGTATCGGCGGTAGAACGCTGTTCTAGGTCATGAACTATAACTAACTAACATGAAATACTCTCCAAAAGTGTAGCACCCAATTTTCCAAATAAGGGTAATTTTGAAATTTTGTGTTTATAATTATTTTAATAATGATATTTAATTCATGATATGATTTTTGGTGATTTTAAATTATTTTAAAATTATTTAAATCAATGACTTGTGGTTTTGACGTTTTGCTAGTGAAACCCTAGAGACTGTTTGACCTAGAGCCTAACCATGTGATTATGATATTTTAATGTCATTTTTGGCCTAAGGATATTTTTGCATTTGATCTCTTTGAATTATTTTGATATTGTTTTATTATTATGATATTGTTTTGGGGTTATTTGAGTCGGGTTCGAATTTCAACTCAATCCGACTTGAAACGGGGACCCGGGGGTAGTTTGACTCTAGTGGGACCCACACACTAGTTAGGCATGGCCCACATGATATTAATTTTAGTCCACATGATAGAAATATTTTAGTTAGTGGTTAGACTAATTATTATGGATAAGGTTAGTGTGATTAGAGACTTTAGAATGACTAATTTAGCCCCAACCAATTAGCCCTTTCCTAATACTCATAGAATAGGTTAGTGGGGGCATTTTGGACCTTACCATAATAGGACAAATAGCCCCATATGGCCAGCCAATTTGGGAGAGGATAGGCTCAAGTTCATTTCATTATTCTCATCCACACACTCTCTCTTGTTCTTCTCCAAATTCCTAGAGAGCAATACCTAGCAATTTCTCCACCAAATCCTTCCATTTCGCCACCAAATCTTCTTCTTTCCTTCTCCATTCTAGCAAAGGAGGAAGCTACCCAAGTTTGGGAGGATTCGGAGCTCGTTCGTGTCCTTTTGGAATCTCTACGTGTCGGTGTCGCTCCGGAAAGGTTTTTCTTCGATTCGATCTACCGGGAGTTATAAATCCCTTCTCCTTTTCATTTTCTCATGCATATGTCTATTTTGAACCCATAGAAATGACCCCCATGATTGTATGTCCATTTGTGTCCATTTTGTGTCCATTTGGAGGTCATAAGAGTGTCCTTTGTGTTGTGGTTGTGTCCATGTGGAAAAATCCCAAATTTGGACACACTATGTGTTGTTGTTATGTATGAATGAATTATTATAATCTCATATTTTTGTATTGGAGATGTGTTCTATAGTGTCTCATATATATATATATATATATATATATATATATATATATATATATATATATATATATATATATATATATATATATATATATATATATATATATATATATATATATATATATATTAGTGTAGAGAGTGAGTTCTTGATATATTATGTTATATACTTGTGTTCTTTTGTCTCAAACTACCCAAATCTGTCATGATTTTTATCCACATTTTTAATTTCAGCCCTAACTTAGAAATGTCATAACTTCTAGCTCAAAGCTCGGTTTAATCTCCCATTTTTTTTACAAGAAGCGTATTGAAGTTAGCTTTCGAAAAACATGTATTAATAGGCCTAATTCATTCTATAACTTTCTGGAGAATTATTTGAGTGTCAGCTGTACGAAAGACAAACGCGTTCTCGGTGTTTTCGCGATTCCGGGAGTTTCCGGAAACGAAAACGCGATCCGTTTGAAGTTTCGGAAAGCTAACACATAGATCTATAACATACTTTAATCATAGAGTTTAATTCATGCTGAGATGGTACAGTATTGATTATTAGTAAAAGTTGCTATTCGGCATATGCATTTTGTGCACCCTTGTGTGTAATATAATGTTCCATTTGATTTTAACCCATGTTAATGTATATACATTATGTAACTAAATAGAGAATGCAAGCATGAGTAAATGGTTAAATAAATGATGTATGAGGTGTAAGTATCCTATCTAATGTAAGCATGTATAAGTATGGCTTGTAGTGAATATGTAGGTTCCATAGTATGTAATGTATGGTGCATATAGTAGTGCAAGAGAATAAATGAATGATGAATGAATGCAAGCATGAATATAATATAATAATAGATGTAATGTATGCAATATACAAGTTAATGAGATGTAATGTTCTATGTTAACACAAATCCTATATTACCTCATGTACCCCTTACACTATGTTGACACTATCACACTTGACACTTTGTTCACTTACACTTTGACACTCTTTGATATGTATACACTATGTATGCCCATTTAACCCTCACTTTCCCCTTTGCCATGTTCACATACACACACATAGCCTCTTAAATAAGTATTTATGAATATAGTTAACTTGGCTATGTATGTATATTATATATATGTTAGCATATTGTGTTGTAATATATAAGTTTATATAACCATTTGAAATGCCATGATTATAAACCTAATGTTGAATACCAATATATGCATGTGTATATATGTGTAGACATATATAGCTTAAAGTAATAGATTACCTAGTGTATATCCAATATGAATTCTTGCTTATTTGAGTATTGAATAATTGCATGCTATATAGAGTTGGGTGTATGTTAGCTTGTATAGACTTGTATTGATGTGTGCTTGCTAGGATAGCCTTGATTAGGCCTAGTAAGACTTGCTGGGTTAGGACATGACCTAGTTTGACCTAGTTTGATTAGTGCAGTTGACCAGAGTTGACCAAGGGTTGACTTTGGCCTAGTTTGACCTAGATTCATGTAGAATGCATTGTAGTGCTTTATATTACCATTCTGGACATGTTGTGACTTGTGCTGTTCTGATTAGGAGCCAGACACCTCTTCTCGGACAGTATATTTACTTTGGACATTCAGACACCAGGCGAGTACATTCTCTGATCATTTCATATATTGTTTAGGATTATATTTCCTGCTTTAGATTACTTTACATGATGCTGACACGTTGGAAACACGGATTAGTACTATATGGATCTTGTTATGCGATGTTATCCCCTTAGCGGATACATCGGGTATTCGTGTTCGTGAACTTTATCGTGAGCATCGTGTACTCCTTGTATTCGTGACATTTGTGTACAAATCGTGTGAAATCGTATATATTCATGTATTCACACGATCTCATGTGCGACTATACTTCGTGTGCAATAACATATCATATCTAGATCCTTGTGTATTGATTGGGGCGGGGGAGTAGAAGTGGTTATGTAATCAATCCAGTAGATTACTCGTGTACAACCTCTGTAGATTACTCGTGTACAACATCGTGCCGTTTACATAACCATCTTGTGCTCTGAATCACTAGTCACTGATAGTTCTCTATATAGTGTAGCTATTTACTTACAGTCTCTCTCTTTTTCATCATGTTATTTCTTCAGATCCTGTATCTTACTCTCTAGCATGTTTATATTTTCTAACCTGTTATGATATTGTTGAGATGTACTGTACTCGCTCCTGTCCTGACTGGACCCGTTGATAAATTTTACAGATAGCTTGGAGATTGCCTGCTAGCCTAGAGGAGACACATTAGAGGTTGTTTAGTTAGCTATTTTCAATTGTCTGGAGTTGTATTTACTTTATGGATTATTGTATCTGAGTTTGGAGATTTGAGATATATTTTTGGATTTGTGTATATTAGACACTTAGATTTCTCTCTGTTGTACCTCTTTTGGATTTCATGTTTTATCTATCCTTATCATGATCTACCTTAGATGTGATTGAGTCTGTATCTGCTATGTCACCCCCATTCGGGGAGTATAAACTGTTTAGCCTTATACTGTTAGATGCATGAGACCAAGGACTGCGTTCTACCGCCGATACTGCGGCGTAGGCTGGACGTACCCACTTTTCGTGTCCTAACTCTAGGGTGCGGGTCGTGACACGTTTTTAGTGGTGGCCCATGCAGGTCGAGATTCGCATTAGTGCGATTTCGTAGTAGCGCAACGACTTAGTTGTACTACTACGAGCCTGCTATAGGATATATAAATTAAGATGTTAGGATGAGAGGATACTCAATCACTATTAGGATTCCTTGAGAGATTCCTGGGATGACCCTTGAGAATCTCATTTTGAATTCCGATTTAAACTCCTTTTCCTTGTTTTGATTCACCTTTTTTCTTAATTTGAATTTGATTTTGTGGATTCATTGTAGAACTTTGAATCCTGGTATTAGTTGATGATTTTGATAAAATTTTGTAGTTGTTGATTTAATTTTGTATTTAGATTAATATTTTCAAATCCAAGGTACTCAATCACACTTAGGATTCTTTGAGAGATTTTTGGGACGACCCCTGAGAAACTCATTTTGAACTTTAATTGGAATTCCTTTTCCTCTTGTTTGGATTCACCCTCATTCCTTGCTATTGAATTTAAGCTTGATGGGTTCCTCTCGTTTGAACCGATGAGAAGGAACATATCTTCATTATTCTTTCTCGCCATTATTCTCTTACATTCTTATTTACCTTTTATCTTAAACTCTGTCTCATTACATTAATTACCCATATCTTGTCATCTCTACCAGATGTACTTCGAAACCCTTGAATCTTCGTATCTTTTGCATGGGGAAGGCTAAGAAAGTGACGTAAATCATGTAGCTCAGACAAGACGTAACTGGTTATTATATGATGATCTAAAGGAAATCAAATGTGGAGTGTTCCATATGGAAACTTGAGATAGAAATGTGGTAAAGGTCTCGAATAGAATAAAGAGATGTATACTGCCAATCTGGAAACAATTACATTTAGAGAAATTTTGGGGTTATGAGATAGTTTATAGGTGTATTCAAAACTAATGAGGATATAAGAGGTCAACCTAGTTTTGAGAACTTAGAAAATCTTGGTTATTGATTCTGGGGAAAACTTTTACTCTGAGGCTATGTAGAAGGTTAGTAATGGAAAAGAGAAGTTAATTGTGTTTAATAAGGATATTAAACAAGATGTTGCGAGGAAATGACTAAGGATAGAGAGAACACAAAGTTATGGAAGTTTAGAGATTGTTGTGAAATATTTTTAGGAGAATAATATTCAAGGGTGTATGTCGAAGAAAATACGAAAGTTGATTTTATGATGGAAGATAAGTTTTGTAAGGCCTAGAGATTTAAATTAAATAATACGAGGAGAATAATTTGAACAAGTTCAAGGAATTCGTAAACGGGATTTAGAGGTTTTGGGTCAAATTTAAGACAAGGTGAAAGAACTTGGAAATTTAAATAAATGGTTAATGTTGATTCCTAAATGTGAGGGCTGTGCTTCACGAGTGGTGTTTGAAAATTGGGAATTTCCTACGGTAGTCATGGTAAGGATTTAAGTAAAGGTTAAATTTTTATATGGAGACTGGTGAGGTAAAGATATGATTGGCAAGTTATGACCAGATGAACTTAAGAGTATCAGAAGCAGATGACTAACTCGATCTTCATTATTTTTGTGTATTAATTACCACCTCTTGAACTCCCACTTTCTAATTGAGATCCTTGACGTTCCTTATCGTGACTTTGATATTCGAAATGTAATACTAGCTGTTACCCTCCAACAAATCTTATATGCAAGACCCAGACGAGCTCACCTTCGTGTAGGTATATCATGTCCCACTAAAACCCGTCTTCTTGTACTCTATTTTCTTGATATGATTTTCTGGTCAACTGGCTAAACTATAACCTCTACCATTATACTAAATTTCTTCTTATTTCAATTAGAAATCCAGCCTTGACTCAATTCTTTCGACCCGACATGTGATGGTGTTCTGCTTGTTTCCTTAGATGCTTAACCTTGTACCTTATCTGATTACTTGACCCGTTGGTTAAGAAACTTGGACTATGTAATTTCTTTCATCATTACCACCCTTATATCTTATGCTGCTAAATTAGCCTTAGTTTTGCAAGCTTATCTGTTTTCGAGCTTGGTCATGACATATTTTATTGGGTGGCCACCCACTAACATATTGTCTAATCAGAACCGGTACATGATGGTCTGATCAACCTATTGTACTTTTGTTCGCTTTTTTATGTATCAATCTACGAGAATGGAGACATAGTTAAACTTGACCCTAGAGTCTCATTCGCGACAGCCTTGACAATTCTCCTTGAAATCTTTTCATCGCCTATGAACCTCGTATTCGTACTCAGTCGAATTAAATTTAATCATGACCTGAATCTCCATCATTAGATGCTCGTGATCATACTTTGATTTCATTGATTTCCCTTCTTGCCCAAATCTCGTTTTATCCCGAAATTGATCAACTTAGATCGTGTCAAGACAAAAATCTATTTGTGATTTGTTGTGCCTAAATTTTCAATTTTTGCTATTTTATGGAATAGTAACCTTTTAATAATTTCTTAGTTGCTTGTTAATGACCAATTTTTATATAGGATTGTAGACAGCCCTACAATCTTGATGATTGTTGTTCCCTTACCTTTCCAATTAGGACACCCTAGATTGTTTGTGTGTTGATACCATAGTACTGTTTTGACCTAGAATGATTAGTGTACCTAGGTGAGACTTCCAACTGCTATGGTATGCCCTGAACTTGTATACTATTCCTTCAAATTGCATGATTTAGATAAAAAAAAAATTTAGACCTTGATTGTTGGGAAATAGGGACGTCACCCCATTAGTATCAGTTGTAGATATATATAGGTTAGTCCTTGATGTGGGGATGTGTGTCTATAAACATGTAGCTTATGAGATTTATGAGAGATTATAGTATCAGCCTTGATAGGATGTACTAGTCTTTTGGTGAGTATAAATGTGTTATGAGAGATAGGGGCCTATATGTCTTAGTAATGCATCGTCCTATGGTAATAGAATGTATTAATAGATGGTTATAGGAAGATAATAGTTTGAGCATACCTATAGCCTATGATCAGTTCCTTTCCATCCTTAGTTAAGACCACTTTAAAATAGGTCCAGTCCCTTGGATATAGGTTCCAGTCCATATTTTTATTGAAGTTCCATTACCGCCGTACAACAGAGCAGTGTTGGAGGTATTCCTAGATTGATACTATCTAGATGTCCATTTATTATTCCAGTGTTAGGAAGTGTTACCTTAGATATTGGGTAGGTTAGAGGCTCTAGAAGGAGTACTATCGATCTTAAATTTCGAGGACGAAATTTTTCTAAGGTGGGTAGAGTTGTAGCACCCAGTTTTCCAAATAAGGGTAATTTTGAAATTTCGTGTTTATAATTATTTTAATAATGATATTTAATTCATGATATAATTTTTGGTGATTTTAAATCATTTTAAAATTATTTAAATCAATGACTTGTGGTTTTGACGTTTTGCTAGTGAAACCCTAGAGACTGTTTGACCTAGAGCCTAACCATGTGATTATGATATTTTAATGTCATTTTTGGCCTAAAGATATTTTTGCATTTGATCTCTTTGAATTATTTTGATATTATTTTATTATTATGATATTGTTTTGGTGTTATTTGAGTCGGGTTCGAATTTCAACTCAATCCGACTTGAAACGGGGACCCGGGGGTAGTTTGACTCTAGTGGGACCCACACACTAGTTAGGCATGGCCTACATGATATTAATTTTAGTTCACATGATAGAAATATTTTAGTTAGTGGTTAGACTAATTATTATGGATAAGGTTAGTGTGATTAGAGACTTTAGAATGACTAATTTAGCCCCAACCAATTAGCCCTTTCCTAATACTCATAGAATAGGTTAGTGGGGGCATTTTGGACCTTACCATAATAGGACAAATAGCCCCATATGGCCAGCCACTTTGGGAGAGGATAGGCTCAAGTTCATTTCATTATTCTCATCCACACTCTCTTTCTTGTTCTTCCCCAAATTCTAAGAGAGCAATACCTAGCAATTTTTCTACCAAATCCTTCCATTTCGCCACCAAATCATCTTCTTTTCTTCTCCATTCTAGCAAAGGAGGAAGCTACCCAAGTTTGGGAGGATTCGGAGCTCGTTCGTGTCCTTTTGGAATCTCTACGTATCGGTGTCGCTCCGGAAAGGCTTTTCTTCGATTCGATCTACCGGGATGTATAAATCCCTTCTCCTTTTCATTTTCTCATGCATATAGGTCTATTTTGAACCCATAGGAATGACCCCCATGGTTTTATGTCCATTTGTGTCCATTTCGTGTCCATTTGGAGGTCATAGGAGTGTCCTTTGTGTTGTGGTTGTGTCCATGTGGAAAAATCCCAAATTTGGACACACTATGTGTTGTTGTTACGTATGAATGAATTATTACATGTTTAATCTCATATTTTTGTATTGGAGATGTGTTCTATAGTGTCTCATATATATATATATATATATATATATATATATATATATATATATATATATATTAGTGTAGAGAGTGAGTTCTTGATATATTATGTTATATACTTGTGTTCTTTTGTCTCAAACTACCCAAATCCGTCATGATTTTTATCCACATTTTTAATTTCAGCCCTAACTTAGAAATGTCATAACTTCTAGCTCAAAGCTCGGTTTAATCTCCCATTTTTTTTAGAAGAAGCGTATTGAAGTTAGCTTTCCAAAAACATGTATTAATAGGCCTAATTCATTCCGTAACTTTCTGGAAAATTATTTGAGTGTCAGCTGTACGAAAGACAAACGCGTTCTCGGTGTTTTCGCGATTCCGGGAGATTCCGGAAACGAAAACGCGATCCGTTTGAAGTTTCGGAAAGCTAAAACATAGATCTATAACATACTTTAATCCTAGAATTTAATTCATGCTAAGTTGGTACAGTATTGATTATTAGTAGGAGTTACTATTCGGCATATGCATTTTGTGCACCCTTGTGTGTAATATAATGTTCTATTTGATTTTAACCCATATTAATGTATATACATTATGTAACTAAATAGAGAATGCAAGCATGAGTAAATAGTTAAATAAATGATGTATGAGGTGTAAGTATCCTATCTAATGTAAGCATGTATAAGTATGGCTTGTAGTGAATATGTAGGTTCCATAGTATGTAATGTATGGTGCATATAGTAGTGCAAGAGAATAAATGAATGATGAATGAATGCAAGCATGAATGTAATGTAATAATAGATGTAATGTATGCAATATACAAATTAATGAGATGTAATGTTCTATGTTAACACAAATCCTATATTACCTCATGTACCCCTTACACTATGTTGACACTATCACACTTGACACTTTGTTCACTTACACTTTGACACTCTTTGATATGTATACACTATGTATGCCCATTTAACCCTCATTTGCCCCTTTGCCATGTTCACATACACACACATAGCCTCTTAAATAAGTATTTATGAATATAGTTAACTTAGCTATGTATGTATATTATATATATGTTAGCATATTGTGTTGTAATATATAAGTTTATATAACCATTTGAAATGCCATGATTATAGACCTAATGTTGAATACCAATATATGCATGTGTATATATGTGTAGACATAAATAGCTTAAAGTAATAGATTACCTAGTGTATATCCAATGTGAATTCTTGCTTATTTGAGTATTGAATAATTGCATGCTATATAGAGTTGGGTGTATGTTGGCTTGTATAGCCTTGTATTGATGTGTGCTTGCTAGGATAGTCTTGATTAGGCCTAGTAAGACTTGCTGGGTTAGGACATGACCTAGTTTGACCTAGTTTGACTAGTGCAGTTGACCAGAGTTGACCAAGGGTTGACTTTGGCCTAGTTTGACCTAGATTCATGTAGAATGCATTGTAGTGCTTTATATTACCCTTCTGGACATGTTGTGACTTGTGCTGTTCTGATTAGGAGCCAGACACCTCTCCTCGGACAGTATATTTACTTTGGACATTCAGACACCAGGCGAGTACATTCTCTGATCATTTCATATCTTGTTTAGGATTATATTTCCTGCTTTAGATTACTTTACATGATGCTGACACGTTGGAAACACGGATTAGTACTATATGGATCTTGTTGTGTGATGTTATCCCCTTAGCGGATACATCGGGTATTCGTGTTCGTGTACTTTATCGTGAGCATCGTATACTCCTTGTATTCGTGACATTCGTGTACAAATCGTGTGAAATTGTGTATATTCATGTATTCACATGATCTCATGTGCGACTATACTTCGTGTGCAATAACATATCATATCTAGATTCTTGTGTATTGATTGGGGCGGGGGAGTAGAAGTGGTTATGTAATCAATCTAGTAGATTACTCGTGTACAACCTCTGTAGATTACTCGTGTACAACATCGTGCCGTTTACATAACCATCTTGTGCTCTGAATCACTAGTCACTGATAGTTCTCTATATAGTGTAGCTATTTACTTACAGTCTCTCTCTTTTTCATCATATTATTTCTTCAGATCCTGTATCTTACTCTCTAGCATGTTTATATTTCCTAACCTGTTATGATATTGTTGAGATGTACTGTACTCGCTCCTGTCCTGACTGGACCCGTTGATAAATTTTACAGATAGCTTGGAGATTGCCTGCTAGCCTAGAGGAGACACATTAGAGGTTGTTTAGTTAGCTATTTTCAATTATCTGGAGTTGTATTTACTTTATGGATTATTGTATCTGAGTTTGGAGATTTGAGATATATTTTTGGATTTATGTATATTAGACACTTAGATTTCTCTCTGTTGTACCTCTTTTGGATCATGTTTTATCTATCCTTATCATGCTCTACCTTAGATGTGATTGAGTCTGTATCTGCTATGTCACCCCCATTCGGGGAGTATAAACTGTTTAGCCTTATACTGTTAGATGCATGAGACCTAGGACAGCGTTCTACCGTCAACACTGCGACGTAGGCTGGACGTACCCACTTCACGTGCCCTAACTCTAGGGTGCGGGTCGTGACAAAAGGAGGCCAACACAGAGATACAACTCAATCACAATCTAGAGATAGAATATGGCACGATGAAATAGATAAGAAAATCCTCAACGAGGTACAACAGAAATGAAATAACAAGTTAACAACTACTAGTCTCAACATCTCAAATTGTACAACTCTGAAAATAAGGATAACAACTAAACATGAAAAAGAAACAATCTAGACTATCTAAATTATACAATGGGTATCATCCTCAACAGCTGCCTAAACCTCCCCAGGGGTCCAGGTCGCGAGTGTCATCTAGGCAAGCTCCAAGGTAAGGGGTGCAGGGTTCCTCATCATCCACTGTAAAATTTTCAACAGGTCCAGTCAGGACGGAAGCGAGCACAATACATCTCATGCAGATCACAACAGGTTAGAGAATATAAACATGCAAGAGAGTACGATACATGAAACAGAAAGAAAGTACATGATGTAAACAGAGAGAGAACTGTAATATAAATATCTACTATAAGTAGAGAGATACCAGTGACTAGTGATTTAGAGTACAAAGTCGACATGTGAACGGCTTGATTTGCACATGGCTATACTAAAGAGGCGTACATGGCTATTCTACTTTGGAATTGTTCACATGACTATTTACACTCTCCCATACCCCAATCAATACACAAGGATCCAGACAAGTTATGTTACGTACATGATTTTCACATGAAGCCCATAAATGGGTAGTGCACATGAAGTATACATGAGAGCTCATACATGAGTGCACATGAAGTTCACATGGGGGGCCCATAAATGGGTGCACATGAAATTCACATGAAGGCTCATAAATGAGTGCACATGAAGTATAGGTTATACATAAGATACATGAGAAACATGACCAATCATGATAGTACATGAGAGTACACGAGCAAGCACGAATGAGCATGAAGCACATGATAAACATGAATAACATGAGAGCGAGGAATACATGATGTATATGAAACATACGACATGATGTATCTGATGCTCCTGAGGGGGATAACATCGCATGAAGGGATCCATATAGTACCAATCCGTGATAATATCGTGACAGCACCAAATAAGGTAAACTAGAGCAAGAATATAATTCTAAGCAAGTTATAAAATGATCAGAGAATGTACTCGCTTGGTATCTGAATGTCTGAAGTAAATGTACTGTCCGAGATGAGGTACCTGACTCCTAGTTAGAGCAACACAAGTCAAGATGTATACAGGGGATGATAAATGTAATCTACACTGCATCTGCATGTTGTTTAGGTCAAACTAGACTAAAGTCACTACAACAAAAAATCCTTTTAATGACGGCTAAAAAGCGTCATTAATGACAAACCATGACGTTTTTTTTTCAAAGCAACCGTTATGAAAACGGGTGTTATAAATATTTTTAAAAGCGTTATAAAAAAACCGTCATGAATAGTTTCTATAAAAGCGTTATGAATAGTTAATATATAGTGCACAATTCAGAACAATTTTAAAACGTTATGAATATATAATATGTATAGGCTCAATGCAGCACATTTATAACACTTTATACTATTCAAATTAGCATATTTATAATGCTCCATACTGCACAGTATATATTACATTCCAAAAACTTAACATTATATATCACCATCTTTATTACATTTCTCAAAATAGAGTACATATCAATATCTTCATTATATTGAATATCCAAATACATATATATATTTACAACTACCAAAATTGTCCACATCAAAACTTGGCCACATCAAAACTGTCCAAAAAACATGTAGCAAAATCCTGAAAAAGATAAAAACAAAGTTCAATATACTTTATTTATTTGGGTAAAATCTATTGTAAGTTTAACTTATCCGTATCCGTGTTCATATCCTGAGTCCGTATCGTGGCCTTATGGATGTTGATTGATAATGATAAATTTGTAGAAATAAAGAAGAAAACCTCACCTGGATTGTGATGTCCAAATAGAACCTGGGCAATTGCCAATCCGCCCGCCTCTCCAGGATACCCAGCCCACAAGATCGCCACGATGGTCCGATCATCCTTCGCGAAGCTGACATCCACCAGACGTATATGTGCCACAGTTTACGTCCATTCCTGAAGAGAAAAAAAAATCCAAGGTTCTTGAAGCTCGACTAGAATTTAAATTAATCAGAGGATTATGAAACTCTCGATTAATTGACAGTCATATTTATTGTGCATTTGATAGACTCGAGTCGAGCCGACTCAACAATTTGTGTCGAGACTAACACTAATAATAGAGATGAAACGAAAATGACTTTGAGTCAGAATGAATCTGAAAGAAGAGTCACAACCAAAATCTATGGAATATGCGAGTTTGAACACGATCTTACCGGGAGTGCCTGTGGAGGGGGGACGATTGATCAAAAAATGATAATACTATGAGTTAGTGACAATATTTTCTACCAGGACATTTTTTTGATTGGCTTGGTAACATAAAAAATCATGGTAGAGAACATATTGATTATAATAGGAAGGTTAGCCAAATTACTGCATATACACACTAAAATACTAGAAAATATATGTTACAGAAAAGAAAGAAAAAATAGAATAGAAAAAGACCTACTGTATATTACGCTATAATTGACTCTCAACTCAAGACCTACTGTAGAAATTACACTCAAGCTGAGCGCAACGAGCTCCTGAACCCGAGTTTAAAAACCAAGATTGATCATGTCTTGGCTCATATAAAAACCACCTAACACTATAATTAGATACTAATAACAACATAAATTACATCAAGTTAAGAACAAAGCATACCAAGCATGAATCTTGGATAGAAATTTGTTCTTCTTCCTCTGGTAGTCCTTCTCATTCATGTTCACCTGAACAGTAAATAATAAAAATAATCCATAAAGAAAACTATAGTCCTAAAAATGGGTCTATAGCTAACAAAAAAATATAAATAAAGGAGAGGCATTAGAAAAGAAGATCGCAAGCATTCATTATGTTAAATATTTAATACAATGCGAATAGATTAGTTCTGACTTCTGAAAATAAAGTTTAAAACGTTTGAAGACAACGCCGGCATGCAGTATGTGAGAAATATTGAAAATCAGTTAAAGCCGAGGGAGGAATTCAAATCCATATGGTGGACAAACTCTACAAGCATGTCAGAATTTGAATTATTGGCAGAAATGTCAATATAACCATCAGGCTCTCCCAATACAAGTACTATGTACTAGAGTATGATTCAGACCGACATATTGAAAACTTCTCTTTCAGTTCATAGTTGCACAACAGCAAAGTCTCTATGCCTAAGTTGTCAACTCACGTATCATATTGTGTATCGGGTATCCTATCGTGCATCATATGATATACTAAAATAAGGAGTTTAGGTTTGTACTTCTAAATCCATTTAAAACATGATTCAATATAATTTTTCATAATTATTTGTTTGTTTCATCTTTAAAAGTCTATTTAGTTCCAGAATCTAGATTCTTATGTATACATTATATGAATATGACTCAAATACAAAAATCGATACTATCTATCAGCCTATACCGTATCGATCAGCTGATGCGTAAGAAAATGGTAGTGTATTGTGTCGTATCGTAAGATACATGTCATGTATTGTAAGATTCTAACAACATAGCTCTCTGCCATATTATTGTGTCTATTCGTAAGTGACATCTAGCATTATAATGTTGAAACTTCCAAGGAAAAGCCAAAATGCCTTCCAGAACTGAGAGCAAGAAAAGATAAGTCAAACATAAAACTTGTATTAAAATTGAGTACCAAATAGACAACAGGTTTGGCCGTAAGCAACTGGAAAGTATTCAAGATCTCAACATCAACAGCTTTCCAATCTCCTAAACGAACATCTTTTCCATCCTGCAGCCATCCTTTAACCTGCATAATGAGCAAAGTAATTATCAATCCTTTACTCCACACTATTATAACATCCCGATCCAGGTAATAGCAAGGCAATGTACACGAACAATGCAGAATAATTAAGAAGAAAATATTTATTTTTCTCCACAACCAACTAGCAATTGAGGAGTCATAGGCAGAATACAATATATAAGCTATGATATTATATGTCCGACACTTCCCCCTGCTAAATTAGTCACGCCCATATGCAAAATTTATTTAAATAAATAGTCAAATATCCACTTGTCAACTTCAATGAATCATAAGCATTCATAAGATGAAGAGTATTTCATCCCTATTTAAACACATGAACGTGCTCCTTAAACATATGTATAGTTACCAATATACACCTATGCACTCGTATTCTAATGTCTAGGTTTTGGAGAGTGGCCGTGCAGGACACTCCCTTGTTCTTCATCCAAGTGAAACAACTGGGTGCGTCCAATTATCATAGTATATAACACATAGGTGTAGTGTCCTTTCAAAGACCCTAAATAACTAAAACAATGAATGCCCAGAAGATGAGCTTGGCAAGCTTTCCTAAAGTAGAATTAGAATCTAAATAAGTAACTATATAATAAAAAAGGGGGAAAAATATTAATACAATGTATTACTGAACTCATCTTACCAATTCTCGCTACTATTAGCGCCCTCCTCGCCTTTTTGCAGACACAAAATTAATTCATCATCAAACACCAATCAAAATTAATTTATTAACAGATTAATTGAACACTGCACCACAAAGACCTCTAACAATACCCTCGTCAGCAAGTAAAACAACACGCCAAGCATTACCGACAAGAAAGTGCAGGTAATGCCTTCCGATAAAATGCTAAGAGCAGTAGAGTTATACCGAGTCCGGCAAAGATGGCAAGGTAGCAAGCATATACCGCCATGAAATCGTAAAGAGCGGCCCTCCCTACCAGTACACTGTAGAAGATGAAGTCCCCCAATCCCAGCTTGATCGCACCAGAAGAGCCCAACTCGATCCCTTCAACACCCTCCTCCTCTTCTCCACTCCCCCTCTCCACTTGATGGCTTATCAATGGAACCCTCGCCTCGTCAGTAACAACCAACCTTGTCTCGGGTAACACCTCCCCAAGTGTCGGGTTGCTCCAAAAATCTCTCCTTCCTGCCGAATCAGAACTCGGGTCGGGCCCAAGAAGCCCTATTTTCCCTCCACAACCTCCTATCGGACTCCGGCCGAGCCTCGTAGACCAACGCCGGGATCTCCTCGTCCCTCGAGATAGCCAGCTCGACCAAAAGCCTCAATGGCCCGCCAGGCAGCAACACTGCGGCGAGATCGTACACCGCCATGGCGACTAGAAGCGCCCAAGTGGTCCGCTCCCTATTTTTTGTCGGAAGGAAGAAACTAAAAACCCTAGCCCTAATTTTGAAAAGAACGGGCTCTAGGGTTAGGGTTTTGGAGTTGGGGGAAAGGAAGGAGAAGAAGAGGAGGGTGTTGCTGAACTAGAGTTAGGATTTTGGATCTATCCTTAGGATTTTGGAGTTGGGGGAGAGGAGGGAGGAGAAAGGAGGAGAAGGAGAAGACCGACCAGAATTGGGGGAGAGAAAAATTTTTGTTGAAGCACGCGGGGTTTAGAAAGATTTTGCCAAAAATTGAACTTAAAAAATATTACAACTTTGCCACCGCTCAAAAATATTAATGACGTTTTGTTTTATAAACGTTATAAAAAGTCCAGAATTAGCCCAAACCGTCATAGAAAAAAGATTTTGATAACGCTTAGGTATCAGGCGTCATCAATACATCTTGTCGAGCATTATTAATAGGCCTTTTTGTTGTAGTGAGTCAACTCTTGGTCAACTCCAGTCAACTATACTAGTAAAGGCTAGGTCAACTAGGTCAACTTAACCCAAACAAGTCTGATAAGTCTCACTAGGCCTAACCAAGCCTAGTCTATCAAACACACACCAATCACAAGGCTATACAAGCCAACACAAGCAAACATCAAGGCACATCATATTCATGCATATTCAATATTATATATATATATATAAAAAGAGGAAGGAACTAACATGTAAGTTATGTGTGTGTGTGAACATGAAAGTGTACAGAAAAAGAGAATTCAACACTAGGCCCTATATCTTTATATCCATATATATACATATCTATATACACATATATGTATATATATAACTATAGGAAATCTCTATTTACCACATTAACACATTTAGCCATGTATAGTATATATATATATATATAGAGAGAGAGGGATAGAGAAGAGCATGTAATGTGTTCATGTGTGTTAGTGAGAGTGTACAAGAGTGTCCATAGGAGGGTGTGAGAGGGGGTGGGTAAAACAGTGTGTCAAGAATGGCAGTTAGCTACTAGGGTATTGTATATTGGATAGGAGTAACTATCCACAGCTAACAGTGCTAGTACACATATACTCAGGATATGCCAAATCACTCCTGGGTGAGTGGTTTCAATGTAGGGCTGTTCTCTGATTTCAGAATTGGTATGAATATGTGTACAGGAATAAAAATGATGTGTGCAGTACAAGTGAATTGAATGAATTGGAGGTGTATCCAATTTTGGCATTGAAGTACAAAGAATACAGTGAAGATATGTGGGCACCATTGTGAATGACGTACAATGAAGGATGCAATGTCCTGGTGACTAACACAATCTAATAAAAGGATGGACAAGGAGACCATTAAGTTTGAATTATTATATTGGGACTCAACATAATTAATACTATAGACTGAACCCATAAAAATGGACTTGCTACAGTACAACCAAGGAATTGAACAAGTAAGGTAATAGGTATGCAAGATATGCAATGTATGTAGTGAAGCAAGAAGGGCAGGACCAGTGTGATATGCCATGATTTGGGTGAATGCAGGGTTTAAGTGAAGGTGCAGTTGGTGGTGTCTAAAGGGGAATATGTGTGGGTATGCTCACAAAGTTTGTATGTGATAGGATATGGGGTTTTAGTGTTCAGGTGGGGTACATGTGTGTCTACATTACAAAATGTGTGTGTGTTAGCAGTGAAGTAGTGTCCCAGTGTGTGTTAATGAGGATGTCAACATACCATGTGTGTGTGATGTGTGTAGGAACATAGAGTGTGGAAAATGGGCAACCAGTTAGCAAAACAGGAATTCAGTGAACTATTCATTGATAGAGAGTATGTGTATCAAGACATCCTGAAAACAGGAATACAAAACAGTGGGCATCAACTATTGCAAAATAGTAAAAAGGGAATACATTTGTGTATGGCATTGAAAAACAGTAAAGTATTTTAGGAAAACTCAGTGCAACATTTTGTGCTCATGTGTCAATGCAAAACAGTGGATCATTGTTACTGTGTGGAACAAGGAAAACTGGAAATGAATGAAACATTCAGTTTGGTAAACATAGGAAGAACATCTCAGGAATTAGGAATTTGAATCAAGTCCATTCTGTTCCAAAGGAAGGACAGGAAACCAATTCCCAGTCATAAATTTCGAAACCCAATACAAGTCCAAATTCCCATTCTCAATCCCTAAAGCCCAATTGAATTGAAATATTGCATTAACATAAATTAACAATCATGTAGGAGTAATTAATCAGTGAAGAACATCACTTAAAACTAGGGATTAATGTTCAGAGTATTAGAAAACTAAGTATCTGCTACATGTATCAGCTAACATGAAATTTGCCCCAATTTATTTCAATTTCACATCAAACAAACTAACTAACATGTAAATCTAATCAAACATATATCATACAACATATTTAGGATCTAATTAATAATTAAAATCACAAATAAAATCACTTAAAACTGAAATAAACAGAGCATCAAAACAGCACACTGATACGCACAGTGCATTCCCCATGCACGCGCGATTCCGTGTCCGACACAACACGAGAGGTCGTGTTACTTGGGGAACCTCGTGTCAGTGGTTGCCTCAATACGCATGTCAAATTACACGTGTCCTAGTGGCATGTGCTGCGCAAAATCTATCCCGAGTAACAGGGGAGCAATAGTGCTCGTGCGTGCGTGTGTGCAACCGCGTGTTCCCGTGTCCTTTGCAACACGACACGACACCAATAACATCCTAGGACACTAGAATCCCCTAAGCAAGGTTAAAATCTAAATTTCTATTCAAACAAAATCCTGAAATCAAATCAAAATGCCCTTTGGGGCATTTCATCAAACACCTACCTACATTGACTGATACGTGTCCGATATGGACACGTAATGGACTCAAAACCTAGGGTTAGCTATACCTTCAGTTAGGGTAGGCCTAGGACTTCCTAGATATGTAATAAAAGCAACAATTTATGGTGTGGTTTAGAAATTACCTATGGGTTTGCAATGGCTCAAAAAGCTCCTTTGTGAGTGTATCCTCAAGCTTCCAAAACTCTTCCAAATTGTTTCTTCCCTGAAATTTCTCATTACCAACAGCAAGTAGAATAAATTTAGAACCTATTGCAATTGGTTTGGATGGAAAAGGAATTGAAATGGATTTTCTAGGAATTTATGAAGTTGGAGACTTACCTCTTTTCCAAACTTGGAAAATTTCTAAAGGAGGCTAGCCCTAACTTCTAGGAGGCATTAAATAGATGGGGGAGACCGTAAGTGGCCGGCCAATGGTGGATTAGGCTAGGGTTAGGGCTCCACTAGTGGTCTATGGGCCTCTATGGGCCTAAGTCACAAGTCATGACTTGTGAAATCACAAGCCATTAGCTAGCTTAATCAATTCCTAATCTCTCCAAACAAATTCTAATTGGTTGGATATCACTAACTTAGGTCAAATCTTCTAGGACAGTCTCTAAAGTCAACACTAGTCAAAGTCAAATACTAGCACCAAATCAATTATACTAAAAATTCTAATAATTATAATTAATACTAAATAATTTCAAATAATTCCCAAATTTACAAAAATAACTAAAATACCCTCAAGCTAGAAATGATTCATGAATACCCTAATCACATGGCTAGGCTCTAGGTTATCAGTATCTAAGGTTGCACTAGCCAAACACCAAAATCATAAGTCGTGATTTAAATAGTTAAAAAATGATTAAAAATGACCAAAAATCATATTATTATTTAAATATCATAATTAAATATAATTAAACACAAAAATTCAAAATTACCCATATTTTAGAAAACTGGGTGTTATATGTGGCACCAGCGTCTTGGTCATGCTAATATGGATACTATATCCAGGCTATCGACAAAGAAGCTTGTAAGAGGTTTGCCCGACATCACATTCAAGAAGGACACGTTATGTACCGAATATGAACTGAATAAGGCAACCAAATCTTTATTTCATTCCATAAACATTGTAAGTACTACTAGACCCTTGCAATTACTGCACATGGACTTATTTGGTCTAAGTAGAGTAGCCAGTCTTGGTGGAAAACTCTATACTTTTGTTATAGTTAATGATTTTTCTAGCTTCGCTTGGGTTTTTTTTTTTTTAAACAAAACCGATACGATTTCTGTTTTTAAAATTTTTGCTAAAAAGGTTCAAAACGAAAAAGGCTACATGATTACTCGAATCCGTAGTGATCATGGAGACGAATTCAAAAATTTCGATTTTGAAAAGTTTTGTGATCCAAATGGCTTTGATCATGAGTTTTCTTGTCCTAGAACTCCTCAACAAAATAGTGTTGGAGAGCGAAAGAATAAAAATCTTGGCGATATGGTTAAAGTCATGTTGAATAAATTTTTACTTCCGAAATATTTTTGGGCTGAAGCTGTCAGTACAGCTTGCCATATTTTAAATAGGGCACTTATTCGACCTATTTCGAAGAAAATACCCTACGAGCTTTGGTTTGGTAGGACTCCAAATGTTTTATATTTTAGAGTGTTTGGTTGTCACTGTTTTATTCTAAACACCAAAAACAACTTAGGCAAATTTGATGACAAAGCTGACGATGGTATTTTTCTTGGCTATGCTGCCAAGAGCAAGGGATATAGAGTGTTCAACAAATGCTCATTGATTGTAGAAGAGTCCACTAATATGACTTTTGATGAGGAAAATAGTACAGCAGCTACTCCCGACGATGATGTTGAACCATCAACTTCTACGCCGATAAATACCACCCCTGAAACCAGCTCTCTGGAGGGCTTGCCGAAGAAGTTCGCATTCAAGCCATCACACCCGAAAAACTTGATAATAGGTAAGGTATCACGCGGAGTAAGTACTCGATCATCGTTAAGAGACTCTATTGCTAGCACTGCTTTTATTTTGCAAATTGAGCCTAAAACTATTTTAGAAGCTTTTAATAATGAGTTTTGGATTTTAGCTATGCAAGATGAACTCAACCAATTCGAGAGAAGCCAGATCTGGGAACTTATTCCTAAACTCGCTAACCACTCGATTATTGGTACCAAATGGGTTTTTCGTAACAAAGTAAATGAAGATGGTTCAGTCACTCGCAACAAAGCTCGTCCGATAGCTCAAGGATACAACCAAGAGGAAGGTATCGACTACGATGAGACGTATGCTCCTGTTGCAAGACTTGAATCCATTCGGATGCTTTGTGCCTTTGTAAACTTTTAGAATTTTAAACTTTTCCAAATGGATGTCAAAAGTGCTTTTCTGAATGGTTTTATTAAAGAGGAAGATTTGTAAAACAACCCCCTGGTTTTAAAAATCACAAATTTTCCGACCATGTTTTCAAACTCAAGAAAGCACTATATGGCATCAAACAAGCCCCCAGAGCTTGGTATGAACGCCTAAATTTCTTGCTAGATAAAGGTTTTTCAAAGAGAAAGATTGACACTACACTATTTATCAAAAGTTTTTAAAACACTATTCTTTTAGTACAAATTTATGTTGATGAAATCATATTCGGTTCTACTAATGAAAATCTATGCCAAAATTTTGCTAAGTGTATGCAGAACGAATTTGAGATGAGCATGATGGGGGAGCTCACCTATTTCCTTGGATTGCAAGTCAAAAAAACTTCGCAAGAAACTTTCATCAGCCAGTCAAAATACACAAAGGATATGCTGAAGAAGTTTGATCTTGACAACGTCAAACCAATCAGCACCCCTATGGCTACTACGACCAAGCTGGAACCTGATGAAAGCGGCAAATCTGTTGACTAACGTAAGTATCGAGGTATGATTGGTAGTTTACTCTATTTAACTGCTATTTGTCCCGACATCATGTTTAGTGTTTGTCTGTGTGCTCGCTATCAAGCTAGTCCTAAGGAATTACACATGTCCGCCGTTAAGCGTATCTTTCGATACCTTAAGGGTACTGTTACAGTGGGCTTATGGTATCCCAAATCCACATCCTTTGACCTTATCGTTTATTCGGATGCTGATTTTACGGGATGCAAAGTCGATCGTAAAAGTACAAACGGAACGTGTTATTTATTAGGCAAGGCTCTAGTCTCATGGTTTGGTAAGAAACAGAATTTTGTTGCACTATCCACTATAGAAGCTGAGTATATAGCAGCTGGTCGTCGTTGTGCACAAATTATGTAGATAAAACAAACCCTTGCAGATTATAACCTATCTTTTATGCACATTCCTATATTTTGTGACAACACTAATACTATCAACCTTACTAAGAACCCTATATGTCACTCACGCACGAAACACATTGAAATTTGTCACCACTTTTTGCATGATCATCAACAGAATGGCACTATAAACTTAGAATTTATTGACACTGATCATCAACTAGCAGATTTCTTTACTAAACTACTATCCGAAGAGCGTTTCAACATTCTTTATCGTGAACTAGGAATTTTGGATGAAGCGGTTATTCATTAAAGTGGCCTGCGTAAATATCGATTATGTCATGGTTCCCTATAATAATTTTGCTATGGGTATAAGCCGAAAGGGTCCTTCTGACAACAAGGCGTAAAAGCCTAAGCGATACGGTGCACTAGTCTTTGGACTACCGCTAGCTGGGATCCGGCCCCTGCAGCTACCCCATGGCAGTCTCACCATACTGAATTGTGTCATAACTCCTTGTTTATTACATGGTTTACTTTTATTTATAACTTGTCCAATTCAAATTTTCGAACTTCATTGTCGTTCATTCTTTCAGCTTTTATTTTGAAAATTTTTTTTTGGGCATCTACTTTTGAATTTTTAAAATTTTATTTCCCTTCTTTTATTTCTTTTAAACTATTTTCAACCCTATTTCAGCTTGGCTTCAGTTCTGGTCCCAGAACACAGAACTCGGACCGAACTCTGCCTAACACAGAGTTCGGGCCAAATTCGGTCTTTTCATTCCAGAACTTCAGTCGGGCTCAGCCGATGATCTATGTTTCATCCAAGGGTCCAGATTTTACCAGACCTTTAGAACCCCCTTCTTAAAAAAATGGGTTCTCCTTCTCTCTCTCCTCCATTGCCTTCTCCAAAACTTCTCCAAACCCTTCTTCTTCAAACCCTAACCCTAGTTTTCTCTTTCTTGTGAGGATTTCTTCTCCAAATTCAAAGAGAAGACTTCTTGCATCATTCTCTTCCATCCTCCACTATTTCCTTGAGGTATAATTTTTTCCTTTTCTACATCTTAATTTCTTTTTTTTATTGTTCATGTTACCTAGGTTGTTTAATCGAGAAAAGAGGGCTCAAACTTAGGGTGCGTCCTTATCGAACCCTCATCCTCCTCGTGATGATCAACCTATTCACCCTCTTTTCAATCCACCACGTCCTATTGACCCCGATATGTTCGATGATCGAATATTTGTGTCATTGGAAGCCTCAAACGAATGGTTCAATGATTTTCAATCATGTCCCATGTGCGCGGGCCATCCTATAAACTTCACCATCTTTTCTACTTATGACTCCTTATTTTATGATTTGTGTCTTGATGAACTAGTTTCTACTACTTCACTTATCTACTTAAATATAATTCAAATGTTTTATTGCAATCTCACTTTTGATGATACACGTTTATATTCTCGTGTTGCTGGAATTGATATATCATTCGATGACTTTGAACTTGCATAATATCTTAAAATTTTGGAGCCCAACTCATGGGAGAAGCTTGTCGATGCACGCAAGTTTCAATTCCCCGTTGGGTCTTCCCTTGAAAGCTTCAAGGATGATTTGTGTACCCCAAACACACGTCCATGTAAGCTACTTGCCAAATTTCTTAACCATTATTTTTATGAGCTTCATCGTATTGTCTTTTCCACGATCCTGCCCAAAGCGGGATCGACTGATGAAGTTTCATATTTTGAGATTTCTACTATGTATCACCTTCACTTCCATGTCCTGTTCAATCTTCTGCTTACCATGATGGACTGGATGACCAATGCTAGGAAGAGGCCACGATCTTTAGTCTATGCTTTCTATCTTCCTATGATTTTTTTGTGTCTTTCATATCCCTCTCGATGAGTGCCAATTCCTTTCGGCCCCTGTCTTCCTCTCTAAGTCAAGATGGCTTCAGGCAGCTGTCGGATCTCCTGCTGAGTCTGAGCACTCTGATGCTCAGGCTGATTCACCTGCTCTTGGGCAGCCTGTATCCGCTCCTCCTGCTACTCTTGAGTCTATTCAGACGATGCTTTGCGATCGGTTTATGTTAGAGGATGACCGCTGGACCCAGCTCGACTATCGTACCACCTTGTAGATGAGTTCCATCAGCAACTCACTGCATGACATTCTGTACACTATGTCTCGGCATCCTTCTATGCCACTTCCTATAGAGCGGGATCCTGCTCACGACAGGTACTGTATAGACGACCCTTGGGTTATGCGCTATTTGGATCCGGATGTGGCCTTCGTGGATCCTCGACGTTCGGATACTGATCCATCTGACGGCGCTGGACCATCTCGCGCTCCATGATGGATGCGGTCTCTTACCTGCTGCTGCAGCTGAGGATCTTATTTTTTTAATTTTTCTGCATTATGGACTTCTATTTTATGTAGTGCTTTTATTGTATTAGTTCACTCTATGTTATGTGACACTTCAGACTCTCTATGTAGTTTATCATTCCTTTGGTGTGCTTGCCAGTTACTTTCATTTACAAATTTCTGTTTGTTTAAGTTTGCTAAATGACAAAAGGGAGAGAATTATTTGATATTCGATATTCATATTATCATATTATCTATGTTATATGTTATCTATATGTCGGTAGAGATTGTGCTATCATGTGTTATCATCTATGTTATCTATGTGTTGGTAGAGATTGTGTTTATCAGGAAACAGGAACACTGGCTTACAGAGAAGCAATGTTTACGGGAGAGCTATTGCTTCTAGGCACTAATTACGGGGGAGCTATTGCTACTACTTGTGTCCAAGTATGAACATTGAATATACAAATATCATTTTGTCAATTATCAATATGGGGTAGACTGTTGACACAAAATTACAGTCAACCAAATATTAATAAAATTGATAATATGATATTTGTCATAATTCAATATGACACATCAAGACAGATCTCAATACAAGACGAACGACGGCTTTCTCCTGCAGCGTACTCAATTTTTGAGTCTATATTTTTATATTTATTGAGTCTAGATAAATGTAAACTGAGTAGTACTAAGTAGTTTGGGCCTATACCTATCTCCAAACCCAAACCAAAAGCTCCACTAAACCAAACTAGCCCACAAAGCCTATTTGAGCAATTCTGTCCTCTGGAGACAGAGTTCGGGCCGAACTCTGCCTCCACACAGAGTTCGGGCCGAACTCTGTCCCCTAAATTACAGGACCCTAATTTTTAGGATTTGTTATATGCTAGTTTTCTAACGGCCAAAAATTTGAATTCTTGAGACAGAATTTTGGCCGAATTCTGCCTATCCCAACTAGTATAAATAGGCATTGAATTCTCTCATTTTCAATCATCCAATCTTCTCTTCTCTTCTCTACAAAGCCTCATACAAGCCTTAACCTTCTCATCTACTAGCCACAAGCTTTCTAAGTCTCAAAGTGCTCAGTGCTATTCAGTTAGGAGTTTGTGCAAGAGTCAAGAAAGTCGTTTGGAAAATTTCAAGAATCGCCACATAGATCTTTGTAAGAAGTTGACGTGCTCTTCTGAAGAAAAGGCACGGGATGTAACTACTATTTCACAAATAGTGGATTTAATCCTGAGCTAGAGTTCTCAGGCCTGGACTGGTCCTCCATGAGGGAAACCAGGTTAAAATCGGCTGTGTTTGCGTATGCTCTTTGATCTTTATATTTTTTGCATTTACTCTGATTATTTACTGTTAGTGAAAAGAGTTTAATTTTTATTTGGCTATTATTTTCATAAACTTTATTCATCCCCTCTAGAGTTCCCTACCTGTTCTTCATAAGTGTTACAGAATTTCAGCAACAACACATAATATGACAGTTCTGAAGAGTTTTTGGCTTATTATAACGATTTATAGTATTAAACGTTATATATTGTTCACACATATATAACTTTTTTACACACAAATGTTATAAAAAGTGGTAAAAAAATTAAATCGCCCACTCGAACTTCCGCTCAAACCCGATCCCCCAATGAAAACCCTCATTTCCTTTCTTCCCCTCTCTCTCCCATTTTCCTTCTCAGCTCTCCTCTTTCCTGACTCCTCTCTCTCACTTTTCTTCTTTAGCGAGATCTCCTCCCCATCACTCTTAATAAACCCTAACCCTAAAATTTTGTTAACGATCTCGGCATGATGACAACGGAGAAGAGAGAGGACTTTGAAATCTCGTCCTTCCTCAACGGAGGGGTCTTCGATTACGGAGACCAGCAGAGCTCGTTTGGGTTCATGGAGCTTCTCGGCTTCCAGGAGCTCCAGCAGTCGATTTTTGAGCTCCCATCGCCAACTCCGCGGCCCAATCCGGTGGGCTTGCCGCTTGATTCGACGTCGGAGATCACTACCGCCAACCTCCCGATGACGTCGAGCTCCTCGTCCTCGATTTTGTCATCTTCCGACAAAGCGGCGAAGCCAGAGGCGACGTTTTTAGGGCTTCCTCTCATGATTTTTCCATCTTTTTTGGGGGACTTTGTTGTAGGACGCCGCGTTATATCAAGCCATATATGTAGAACGCATTCGAGCTCGATAAGGTGATGCTTTGAACAGTTTTTAATGTGCTTTTGAGTGATTTGTGTGACTGTTGTTAAGAAATATGATCTTTTTTAAAATTTAGAGAGTATTGCTTGTCCTAAGTCACTAGAGAAGCTGGTCAGGACTAAAGGGCACAAGAAAGGTGAGTTTTGATCAGATTATACTATCCAGCAATTTGTGAGAATTGTTTGTCGATTTGATTATTAGGATATAATCTATTTGGAATCAGTCAGTTTTAAACATAAATTAATTTATCTACCATGGTATTAGTTTATGTCTTTACTAGATTCCTTGGTTTAGGATCAGTTGATTTTTGTAGATTTAAAACTTTCAACAATTTTAATACACCTACTTCCTTTGCATGCTAAGTATCCTAGCTACTGCGAGTGTGTGACAGAGCAGGGGTGTGTATCC
Organism: Iris pallida; assembly: GCA_029216955.1. NCBI lineage: Eukaryota > Viridiplantae > Streptophyta > Magnoliopsida > Asparagales > Iridaceae > Iris > Iris pallida. The sequence continues at coordinate 11,180,004 of JANAVB010018797.1, forward strand.
CCTTTGAACGTTTTGCAATTAGCTTTGCTTAATTTGTTCAAATCAACTTTATCCCCAACCAATCATCCAATTAATGTATTTTGGAATGTCTGTGTCGTGTCAGAGACATGTCCGACGTGACACACTATATGCACAACATTTAATTTAGAGTGCCCTCCTTAAGGATGTTGGTTTCTGGTCAAGTTTGTCATCAAACTATTTTCTTGCAGTCTTCTAAATTTGCTTGATAACTTCCAGGTGAGGGGACTTTAAATGTAATTTCTCTACATGCTAGCATTCATCTCATGTTCGATCAACGATTACTCGTTCATAATCTCATGGTGAAGGCTAGTGTATACATTCAAATGTCATATGTTTTTTTAGTGGTGGTAGAAGAGTGTATCATTTGTAATATCAATTTAATTTAGTAACAAACACCATTGAATAAAAAATGTATATTTTCAGTATGTATGCTAAATTTCTCTTAGGTACAAGGATACATTGATAGCAATATGAATTGGCTACTATATATATGTTAGAATATGAGAGGGAGAGATGTAATTGATATGTAAGAAAGTAAGAGGAAGGTGGCACACATTAAGGTGTACAATACCAAATTTCCTAGGTATATTCGTAGTGATCACTGGTTCTATGCATTTACTAACTATTTTTATTTTTTCCATCAATCATGTTCCTATGTCTATTTATAGATCAATAGTTGGTCTTTCAGATTTGATTATAAGGCTTTTTGTCCTTGTTTTCTTGATATGTGTTCTACTTTAGCGATTAGCACTAGAGATATATTGACATGGGCCTTCCAATATGCTGCATGGCAACATCTACAACAACATAGCGACAAAAGCACAACAGTAGTTTTGGTATGTCCTGATGTATTTTAGAGTGTCTCTTTCATGACCAACACTGACAGGATGCATACACGGCACTTATTTGAGAATATGTGCATCTTAGGTCCTTTTCTTCTTTTATTAATAAATATGTTCATAATTTTCATCAAGAGAGAGATACTGGCCGACTTTGTTTTCTTTGATATGAATATAAATGAACTTTTATGTTGGTATTTTTTTACAGGATGCCCACCCCTACAAGTATGCTGGAGAGAATATTGATTTGCAAGGGATCAACATTTTCAAGGTATGTGTTATTTACCAGATTCTCGGTCTTCTATCATGGAATTTATCACAATAACTGAAAGGATGCTGATTAGATGATGCTATTTTTCTGTCGGACAAATTTGCAACACATGGTTGACGTAGACTAAAATTGCTAAATCAATGCAAGCTGATTATTAGAATTAAGATAATTTCCTGCAATGTCTTTAGCCAGTGAATGATTTGAAATGGAAAAAAAAAAAAATTGAATGCAGCATATATGTTATTAGGATTTTGTGTAGGTTTGTTGATTTGTTGATGGGTTAGTACCTGTCTAGTTCAGATCCGATATATATTCTATGTGCTTGTGATACATGAATATCACCCGGTATGATTCGCGTACTGGTTTTTCTAACTGTTTAGTTAAACCATATTGGTTTTGTCTATGAAAACCTTTATACTGGCCGGTAAACAAAGCAATGGATATATTCATCGAGTCATGAAAAGTGGAGAAAGAGATATTACTAGCGCAATGTTGTTCCAAAGTACTCTAAGGACTATTTCTTTTAATGAAATTAAAATGAATATTACATTACCAATTACAAATGGGTTAATGGAATTTTGATGATCCTCGTAACCTTTAAAGCTTGTAATGGGATTAAGGATTAAATATGTGGTTAATCCTTTAAAAGTTTTGGCATTTTAGCAAAAATTATGCCACTTGTATAGGAGATTCTTTTCATCATATGAGGAAATGGTTCCCGCTTACTTCCTTCCAAGTTGCAGTAAAAAGCAGGCTTGTAATAATTTTTTGAACTTGCATGTGTTTTGTGATAACCGTATGCATTATACACCATACACATATGCCTCTGATTTATGTATTCTCTCCATTATTCAGATTAATATCACTATATAACAAACTATAAATTACTTTAGGTCTTGGCGATGTAGTTTACATGTGATTGTGTTTCCAGGCTGTTGGATTGAAGTTTCATCTTCCTGAGGAATTCTTTGGTGCTTGAGTGTTCTCGTGGATAATATCACAGTTAACTTAGATTTGTGTTTCGTGCTAGCTGAACTGGTAACTTTTCTACAATCATTTGGTTTATTCAGCTGTGGAGTTTTGTAGCTAGTGTCATTTTGGGTGCTAGCTCATTCAATGCCATGAAAAAGAACAGGGGAATGGAAAACCAGAGAATATGTGGAAGAATGTCATACTTAAATAGTGTGCGCATACAGTTAGAGGTGAAGTATGAACCCTCACAAATGATTACCAGGTTCGTACTTCTTGTATCAATTAATTGGCTCTTTTTGATAATTAGGCTAGAATTATATTTAACTCATAATATGGATACTCATCAGTGTTGCTACACTCTGTTGTAGCAGACATGATTGAGAAAAGACTTCACCAAGCTTTTCTTGTTGTACTGTACTCTGTTGTGATCAATTTATGAATTGCTTATGTTGTTATTCATGTTTGCTTCATCAATTATATTTAAAGAAATTATTTTCAGGTTTTAGATAATATCATCTTTACAAATATTTTCTCCCCATGGGTTACACTATTTAATGTGTGGCCGGATAGAACTACGGGAGGTAATGTAATCATTTCCTTAACTTTTCTTTTTTCTCTATCGAGTCTTAGAAATTTTATTTAATGATTATTGCTATATGATGCAACCTCATACTTTGGTCGATCATATTAAAGCGTTATTATGGATACACAGCCAAAAGCCCTGCAATTGTTATTGTATTTTCCATATCTTCTTACTATCCAATTTTTTGCCGATAAATTCTTGTTCTTGTAACCATTATTCCTTTTTATTTGTAGTTGCTTGAGATTATGGGAGAATTCAATGCCGAGTAGCAGCATACATTTTGCCATTTTGTGACCGGTGCTTCTCGTCTTCTACCTGGTGGTTTGACCGCCCTTAATCCAAATTTGACGATAGCAAGGAAGGTAACAATGATAGAAAAAGGACCGTGTGCTTTCGTTTTGAAGGGATATACAATGTTGGCTTTTGAAGGGATATGACTATTTGGTGTTGGTGAATGCAATAATGTTTTGAGGCCGACTACCATAAAAGGGAAAGATGTAGACATTTTTGGATTTTGAAATATAATAGTGATATGTTGGTGAAACAAAAGTTAGACAAAAGAGTGATATATTTTGCAATGTAATTAAGATGGTGTGATATTTGGATATTTTTAATGAAATGTTTCAAATGTTAGTTAAATTTCATATTTATGTTGTCTCAGGAAATGAATATGCTTTTTATAACTCATTGAATTATAAGCATTGACAGGTGATATATATGTGTGTGAATAACCAGGACAGAACCAGATCATTTTAGCAAGCGTTATGTATATATAACTTAGTCATAACGCTTTTGGATAATTATGTTATATATAATGATAATATTAATGTCGTTTTCAAATTTAGTGTTATATATAATTGACTTAATTATCTCATTTTTTACAAAAAAAAAGTGTCACACAAGTGTAAGTCATGTATAACGGTTTTTCTAAACTTTTATAACACTCGTGTTCATGACGGTTGCCTGCTTCAAAAAAATGGTCATAAATTGTCATATATGACGATTTTTACCCGTCATAAAAAGGTATTTTTCTTATAGTGCCTTGAGCCTCCTTGTTTGAACAGAACTAACAGCCAGATTCAATTTTGAGTTTTGAATATTTATGCTAAGGTCCCTGCTGTAATTGTTTTTACAAAAACCTATTGTCTTCCCTATTTCACTTATTAAGAACTATATTAGAATAATTACTTATATATATCCATAATGAATAATAATAATAAATGGAAAAAATGGGCTCATGGACTTACAGGTTTAGGTACGGAATACAAATTTAGTCAAGTTGAGCAGGAGGGCTATCAAATAGTCGTTCCTGGAATTGAGCCAAAATGAGTATAGAAATATGAAAAGTTATTGCGACCAGTTGACATCGAGACAATCCCTAGTTTGAGGGACTCACATAAAAGTATGAGAAGTAAAGAAATAAAAAATGATACGGAGAATGGTAAGTTGAGTTGAGTCATGGATGGTCATTGGACAACTTGTGCACAAGGTATAGTTTTCTCGAACGGTTTCCTAGGCCAAGGAACTGATTCGGTCTAGGAGGAACGAGTATAGCGGTGCTGGCAAGACTGGCAAGGGTGATTCAAAAGCTTTCGAACAGGGTTCGCTACCTGCCACGAAAGGATCGCCGTCAAACCCAACTATAGTCCAAGATAACTTAACATTGCTAGTGACCTTTCGTATAGATGAGTCGGCATAATAGAAATGATCCACGTACATGCCTTAGATTGAGTAAAAAAGTGTATGCATGGTGTCGGTTATGTCGAAAAAAGTGTAAGCACGACATGAATGAGCCAAAGAAATGTGTGTACGGCTTGCAACACAAGTATAGAGCCTAAGATTTGGCTGTAGCATAGATACATGCTCCGGCACGAGTTGTTGCATCGTTTGTGCAGCTAGTGACACAAGTTTATAAGTATGGTTCGAGTCGGTTCTATATTGAAACAAGAAAGACCGTAAGGCAAAGTATAAATGAGTTATATTGTGTTGCGAGGCACGGCCTCGATATTTGTCACACAAAATATATCTTATTGTACAGCTATAATGTTTGCACAATTGGGTTTTATAGCATGGTCTCAAGGAATTGATAGTACGATCACATTGGTTATAACACGAATAGGCCAGAAGTCTAAGTTATCAAATTGATCCTAAGACAAGAATAGAAAGACAATCAAAGGAATAGTTGCACTCACTAAATGAACGTATTAGTTTTGTATGGGTGGGCAAGATACTCACTCACGAGTACTGTTGTGTACTGACCACCCAAAAGTTTTCAGGCACAGGTTACAAGTACTTGCTCGGCGAGGCAGAGGTCGTTTGGACGCACTGAGGCATGGAGTTACTTGGCGTTTGGTGGTATGCGACCCCGTTGAAAACTTTACCTATACGGGACATAATGTATGGACATCTTCTTTTGAAGCACCCGCAAAGTTGTAAGCCTTCGGGCATGAGCGATAGTATTTGAGAGAAGAGAGAGATATAGATAGAGAGAGAGAGACCTGAGTATTTGTATTCAGAGAGAAAGTGATCTTGAGTGACTTGTAATCTTGGCTTTGCGTCTTTGTAATCTTATTTTTAGCATCAATAAAAAGTATCATTTCGTACATGTCTTTGTATTATTCAACTTTTCTGCTTGGGACTTCTGTGCGACAATCCCGTCGCAAGCTGCTATAATCGATCATTATGGAACCCGCCTTCCGCGAGTGCAAACTAGGCTTATGTGGCATCTCACCCTAGCGAGGACGATTGATTATGCAGAACCGGGGCGTGACATGCTCCATATTTGACTTCAGTTTGGTAATAATGGTAACCACCTGTGCTAAGAGTGAATCTGGAGGAGGAAGAAAAGAAGAAGAAGAAGAAGAAGAAGAAGAAGAAGAAAGGGGAGGTGGAGGGGGCCGAAAACCACCAATGCCTGTGACACCAAGAACCGCTGGCATATATACATGTGTCCTTTTCTCTCTCGCTAGTTGTCTTTAATCAAAGGTCGTTATCTTTAATGGACACAGATATATATTGTCTGACACTCTCGTCCACATCCTTCTGAGTGGGCCGAGAGGATGCAACAGTCCGTTGATAGTGAAACACAACCTATACACCCACGTTTTAATATTCTAATATGTTTTTAAATTACTTGTATTTTCTGAACTATTATAAGGTTTTTTTTAACTATACTATCTTGTGTATTCAAATTATAGAGTAAAATAATAATGAAAAAGTTATAACTATAATATTTACAAATATCTTGCTCATCTTCTTGTCCACATATGTCTCGTCCTTCCTCTTTTGTGTGTGTGTGTGTGTGTGTGCTTCAAGGCCTCGGTGGAATCAACTCTCGAGGGATCTCCACCCTCTTCACCTTCCTATCTGCCTATGTATGAAGTAGCTAATTCACGTATTAGTAGAAACATTAATAATGTTAAACTATATAATTAATTAATTTAAATACTTTAAGTTATCATGCATATCAAATTTCTTGCATGCTATGATGGGATCAATCCACCCGTATATACTACAGCAAAAGAATGTGCATCATAAGCTTACAATAACCTCTTATTAAACTCAGGAGTCTCGAGATGCTTCTACGTTAATTTCTACCACCATCTTAAGGCATACTTTTCTTCTTATTGCGTCCAACCATTTTTTAGAAGCCACCCAAAGCTACAACTTAGCTACTATTTGTATAGTAGTGACATGCATATTGGAGACTCAATTGCATCGCTAACTGTCACGACCCGCACCCACCGTGAGGGTACGAGTACGTAACAATGCCCAGCCTACGCCGCAGTGTCGGCGGTAGAACGCTGTCCTAGGTCTCAATGCATATAACAGTATAAGACTAAACAGTTTATACTTTCCGAATGGGGGTGACATAGCAGATACAGTCTCAATCACATCTAAGGTAGAGCATGATAAAGATAGATAAAACATGAAATCCATAAGAGATACAGGAGATAGAAGTTTAAGTGTCTATGATACATAAACCCATAAATACATCTCAAAACTCAATACAGTATTCCACAAAGTAAAATACAACTCCAGACAAAATGAAATAACTACCTAAACAACCTCTAATGTGTCTCCTCTAGGCTAGCAGGCACCTCCAGGCTATCTGTAAAATTTATCAACAGGTCCAGTCAGGACGGGAGCGAGCACAAAACATCTCACGCAGTTCATATCGAGTTAGGAAATATAAAGCATGCAATAGAGTAAAGTACATGAAACGCTGAAAGAAGAATGTATAGAAAACAGTAGAGATTTAATAACAGGAAATATCTAAATATGATAAGTAAAAACTGTAAGGAACATGTGATTTAGAGTACAATCTGGTTATGTAAACGGGCTAGGAAAATGCAATGGTAACTCCATTGTACGTGGGTGTACAATAGACATATACAATAGTTATAAAATATTGTACAATAGGATTTGAGTACATAACCAATTCTACTCCCCCTCCCCAATCAATACACAAGGATCTACTCCAGTTACGTTATCTTATACAATAGTGTACAATGTTATACAATGGATGTACAATGTTATACAATAGTGTATAATGGTCTATCCCTGGGGCTCATGTGATAATGAGAGTACAATATGCACAATGAGTATACAAGGATATGTGTATTCAATAAATACAATATGAAAGTGAAACGCACGTCACAATATGTATTTAGTGAATACAAGGAGATAACATCTCAAAAGAAGATCCATATAGTACCAATCCGTGATAACAGTCGTGTCAGCATCAAGTACAGTAATCTAGAGCAAGAATGTAAATCCATACAAGTATAAAACTGTCAGAGAATGTACTCGCCTCGATAACCTGAACAGCTGATAAGTATAGGAGGTCCCACTGAAGCCACAGAGTCCTATTTAAAGCAACACAGGTTACAAGGTGTCTGGCTCCTAATTAGAACAGCACAAGTCACAACATGTCCAGAAGGGTAATATAAAGCACTACAATGCATTCTACATGAATCTAGGTCAAACTAGGCCAAAGTCAACCCTTGGTCAACTCTGGTCAACTGCACTAGTCAAACTGGTCAACTGCACTAGTCAAACTAGGTCATGTCCTAACCCAGTAAGTCTTACTAGGCCTAACCAAGACTATCCTAGCAAGCACACATCAATACAAGGCTATACAAGCCAACATACACCCAACTCTATATAGCATGCAATTGTTCAATACTCAAATAGGCAAGAATTCACATTGGATATACACTAGCTAATCTATTACTTTAAGCTATATATGTCTACACATATATAAACATGCATATATTAGTATTCAACATTAGGTCTATAATCATGGCATTTCAAATGGTTATATAAACTTATATATTACAACACAATATGCTAACATATATATAATATACATACATAGCTAAGTTAACTATATTCCTAAATACTTATTTAAGAGGCTATATGTGTGTATGTGAACATGGCAAAGGGGCAAGTGAGGGTTAAATGGGCATACATAGTGTATACATATCAAAGAGTGTCAAAGTGTAAGTGAACAATGTGTCAAGTGTGATAGTGTCAACATAGTGTAAGGGGGTACAAGAGGTAATATAGGATTTGTGTTAACATAGAACATTACATCTTATTAACTTGTATATTGCATATATTACATCTATTATTACATTACATTCATGCTTGCATTCATTCATCACTCATTTATTCTCTTGCACTACTATATGCACCATACATTACATACTATGGAACCTACATATTCATTACAAGCCATACTTATACATGCGTGCATTAGATAGGATACTTACACCTCATACATCATTTATTTAAACATTTACTCATGCTTGCATTTTCTATTTAATTACATAATGTATATACATTAACATGGGTTAAAATCAAATAGAACATTATATTACACACAAGGGTGCACAAAATGCATATGCCGAATAGCAACTTCTACTAATAATGAATACTGTACCATCTCAGCATGAATTAAACTCTATGATTAAATTATGTTATAGATCTATGTGTTAGCTTTCCGAAACTTTAAACGGATCGTATTTTCGTTTACGGAAACTCCCGGAATCCCGAAAACACCGAGAACGCGTTTGTCTTTCGTACAGCTGACACTCAAATAATTCTCCAGAAAGTTACAGAAAGAATTAGGCCTATTAATATATGTTTTTGGAAAGCTAACTTCAATACACTTCTTTTAAGAAAAATTGGAGATTAAACCGAGCTTTGAGCTAGAAGTTATGACATTTCGAAGTTAGGGCTGAAATTAAAAACGTGGATAAAAATCATGACGGATTTAGATAGTTTGAGCCAAAAGAATACATAATATATATCCTAATTATCCACAACAATAATAGCAATAATAATATGAGGAACCACACTCACAAACTTGATTATATAATCATCATGAACCATTTATTACATATATAATATGGATACACTCTCATTACAATATATATATATATAAATCTATATATGTAACATGAACACATCCACAACACAAAGAACACTCCTATGACCTCCAAATGGACACAAAATAGACACAAATGGAGATACAACCATGGGGGTCATTCCTATGGGTTCAAAATAGACCTATATGCATGAGAAAATGAAAAGGAGAAGGGATTTATACCTCCCGGTGGATCGAATCGAAGAAAAACCTTTCCGGAGCGACATCGACACGTAGAGATTCCAAAAGGACACGAACGAGCTCCAAATCCTCCCAAACTTGGGTAACTTCCTCCTTGACTAGAATGGAGAAGGAAAGAAGAAGATTTGGTGGTGAAATGGAAGGATTTGGTGGAGAAATTGCTAGGGATTGCTCTCTAGGAATTTGGGGAAGAACAAAAGAGAGAAAAATAGTTGGATAATGACAAATGGGAGTCTCAACCCTATCCTTATTGTGGCTGGTCATAAAGGTGGTTTTGTCCTATTAGGAAAAGTCCAAAAGCCCCTACTAACCTATTCTATGAGTATTAGGAAAGGGCTAATTGGTTGGGGCTAAATTAGTCATTCTAAAGTCTCTAATCACACTAACCTTATCCATAATAATTAGTCTAACCTCTAACTAAAATATTTCTATCATGTGGACTAAAATTAATATCATGTGGGCCATGCCTAACTAGTGTGTGGGTCCCACTAGAGTCAAACTACCCCCGGGTCCCCGTTTCAAGTCGGATTGAGTTGAAATTCGAACCCGACTCAAATAACCCCAAAACAATATCATAAATAATAAAATAATATCAAAATAATTCAAAGAGGTCAAATGCAAAAATATCCTTAGGCCAAAAATGATATTAAAATATCATAATCACATGGTTAGGCTCTAGGTCAAACAGTCTCTAGGGTTTCACTAGCAAAACGTCAAAACCACAAGTCATTGATTTAAATAATGTTAAAATGATTTAAAATCACCAAAAATTATATCATGAATTAAATATTATTATTAAAATAATTATAAACACGAAATTTCAAAATTACCCTCAATCAGAAAATTAAAATAAAATAAAAAAATCAACCCAAAATTTAGGGTGCTCACATCCTACCCACCTTATAAAAATTTCGTCCTCGAAATTAAAATATCCGTAATCCTTCTAGGTCAAACCCCCACAATCAAATCCCAGAACTTAAATAAATCATACCATCAAAAGGACGACATACAGGGTCATGGCATATGGCGGTAGTGAAAGTCTCATCTAGGTATTCTAGTCATGCTAAACCAAAACGGTCATAGGGTATCAAAACACACATGCAATCTCGGGTGCTAAACAAAAGTTACAAAAACAACAAACCATCAAAACTATAAGGCAGTCTACCATCATATATGAAAACTGATACTTATCATAAAAATAAAGAAAAGTAACTACCCATTATCTTTAAAGGGTTCAAAAAAAAAGAAAATCAAAATCAAAGTTAAGGAATGAAAGCCAATTCCATGGAAAATTTCCAATCACAATACGTATTAAGAATATTTAGTCTTGATACGATCTAAGTTGATCAAATTGGGGAAAATCAAGATTTAGGCAATATGGAGGACAGGTTCAACAAAGTCTGAGATCGAGCATACAAGGATAGAGATTCAGGTCACAATCAAATTTAATTCAATTAAGTACAACCTAAGATATAAATATGATAAGAAAAGATAATCGAAGTCGATTTGGTCGGATTAAGGAAACTAGGATTCAATGATATTGAAAAACCCCTTTTAGAGAAAACAGAAAAAGATTTCATACGAAGTCAGCAAATCATCCCTCTCTAATACTATCAGTTTATCATTTGCTAAACCATATTCTTTTTTTTTTCTCACAAGTCCCAATATGAAAATCAACCACTATATAACTATCATCGAAATTTTATAACCTTCAGTCATCTAAACCTTTACCACAATCACCATAGACAAAATCTTTAAGTTCCAAAACATTTTCCACGAAACATACCCCTCTTTTTAGGAGTCAACACTTATTCATTTAATCAAAATTTCAAATTCCTTCACCTCGTTTTAAATTAGATCCAAAACCTCTAAATCCAGTTTATGGAATCCTTGGACTTATTTAAATCGAGTCTCGTATTCACTAAACTCCAATACCACTATGTCACACAAAATTTATTCTTTTTTTATAAATCAACCTTCATATTTTCTTCAACGTTCACCTTCAAATATTTTTTTTGAATTCTACAATTTTCTTCCAATCATCTAAAATAATTTCTATAACGTAAAATCCTTGTGTTCTCTCTGTCTCTAGTCACCATCTTACAATATCTAGTTCAATTTTGCATAATCATTTTATTCGATTAAATTCTCCTTTCCATCTCTAAATTTCTACATAGCCTTGTAATAGTTCCCAAGAATCAATAACAAAGATTTTTAAGTTCTCAAAACTAGGTTGACCTTAAACATCCTCATTAGTTTTGAAATACATCCATGAATTATTCATAACACACTTTCTGTGATTGTTTCTAAATTGATAACATTTATCCCTTGATTTCATTTTAAACCTTTACCACATCTCCATTTCAAATTTTTTATATTTGACATCCAACACTCTGATTCCTACAAAATTATCATATGATAACCAATTACATCATTTTCGAACTAGATAATTTATATCACTTCCTCAACATTTCTCAGATAAAAAATGATATAAAGATTCAAGAGTTTTCAAGGTATAGCTGACAAAATGATATATGAGACAGGGAATTGATATAATCAGGACAGGTATATAAGACAAGGAATGATGGTAGTAAAAATATTGGCAGGAAAAGAATGATAATAGAATATGTTCTGCTTATCTATTTAAAAGAGGGACCCATTTTTTTTTTTGAAACGAGAATTATAATACCAAATCTAAAATAAGGCCTAGCAAAATCATTGGTTTATTGTATTAAGAAGAAATAAATTTTTGTAAGAAGTTACACAAGGTTTATAAAAATAGCTAAAGCTACATCCTAAGTAAACAATGGGAAACAAAACAAACAAAACAATAATAATTCCTTCTCTCTTTTTTTGAATGACTGAAACAAAAGTAGCAAAAACATGTTCGAAAACATTTAAGGTACAATCTGATAATCATTTGCGTCTATCCAAAATCATGGTACTCTAAATCCTCGTCATACTAGTGAGCAAGGCTACGATAATCACATAGTCCTTGACTTATGCACATACCTCTAGAATCATGGTATTTAACATTTTTGCGATGCCGCTAGCTTGGCTGCGAAAACCTTAAATTTCCACACCCGAGAAATATATCCAAAATCAGACTATATGTCCTCACCATGCTGGCTAATGTGACTATAGAAGACAAGATTTCTATAACATAGATGACCTAGCCCATATAATTTCATCTTGCCAAAAATTAAATTAAATCAACAATGAATACCAAAAAAAATCAAATTTATCAACGAACATCAAAATTCAGAAATGAACAAAATCCTTCAAATCATATAACTACAAACTCGGATGCTATAGCTAACATCAAGATTCAAATTTCAACAATCTTCATCAAAATCAATAAATACAAACTCAAATTCAATAATAATCCATCAAAATCAAATTCAATAGCAGAAAGTAAAGATAAATCAAATCAAGAAAAAAATAAAAGAGTTTTCAAATCGGAGTTAAACAAGATTCTCAAGGGTCGTCCCAGGAATCTCTCAAGGGTTCCTAACTGTGATTGAGTATCTTCAAAATATATCCTATTCCTAGTGCAGGCTGTAGTGGTACTCTAGTTCGAATACCACTACATAAACTCGACCTGCATGGGCCACCACTAAAAATATGTCACGACCCGCACCCACCGTGAGGGTACGAGTACGTAACAACGCCCAGCCTACGCCGCAGTGTCGGCGGTAGAACGCTGTCCTAGGTCTCAATGCATATAACAGTATAAGACTAAACAGTTTATACTCCCCGAATGGGAGTGACATAGCAGATACAGTCTCAATCACATCTAAGGTAGAGCATGATAAAGATAGATAAAACATGAAATCCATAAGAGATACAGGAGATAGAAGTCTAAGTGTCTATGATACATAAACCCATAAATACATCTCAAAACTCAATACAGTATTCCACAAAGTAAAATACAACTCCAGACAAAATGAAATAACTACCTAAACAACCTCTAATGTGTCTCCTCTAGGCTAGCAGGCACCTCCAGGCTATCTGTAAAATTTATCAACAGGTCCAGTCAGGACGGAAGCGAGCACAAAACATCTCACGCAGTTTATATCGAGTTAGAAAATATAAAGCATACAATAGAGTAAAGTACATAAAACGCTGAAAGAAGAATGTATAGAAAACAGTAGAGATTTAATAACAGGAAATATCTAAATATGATAAGTAAGAACTGTAAGGAACATGTGATTTAGAGTACAATCTGGTTATGTAAACGGGCTAGGAAAATGCAATGGTAACTCCATTGTACGAGGGTGTACAATAGACATATACAATAGTTATACAATGTTGTACAATAGGATTTGAGTACATAACCAATTCTACTCCCCCTCCCCAATCAATACACAAGGATCTACTCCAGTTACGTTATCTTATACAATAGTGTACAATGTTATACAATGGATGTACAATGTTATACAATAGTGTACAATGGTCTATCCCTGGGGCTCATGTGATAATATGAGTACAATATGCACAATGAGTATACAAGGATATGGGTATTCAATAAATACAATATGGAAGTGAAACGCACGTCACAATATGTATTTAGTGAATACAAGAAGATAACATCTCAAAAGAAGATCCATATAGTACCAATCGTGATAACAGTCGTGTCAGCATCAAGTACAGTAATCTAGAGCAAGAATATAAATCCATACAAGTATGAAACGGTCAGAGAATGTACTCGCCTCGATAACCTGAACAGCTGATAAGTATAGGAGGTCCCACTGAAGCCACAGAGTCCTATTTAAAGCAACACAGGTTACAAGGTGTCTGGCTCCTAATTAGAACAGCACAAGTCACAACATGTCCAGAAGGGTAATATAAAGCACTATAATACATTCTACATGAATCTAGGTCAAACTAGGCCAAAGTCAACCCTTGGTCAACTATGGTCAACTGCACTAGTCAAACTAGGTCAAACTAGGTCATGTCCTAACCCAGTAAGTCTTACTAGGCCTAACCAAGACTATCCTAGCAAGCACACATCAATACAAGGCTATACAAGCCAACATACACCCAACTCTATATAGCATGCAATTGTTCAATACTCAAATAGGCAAGAATTCACATTGGATATACACTAGGTAATCTATTACCTTAAGCTATATATGTCTACACATATATAAACATGCATATATTAGTATTCAACATTAGGTCTATAATCATGGCATTTCAAATGGTTATATAAACTTATATATTACCACATAATATGCTAACATATATATAATATACATACATAGCTAAGTTAACTATATTCATAAATACTTATTTAAGAGGCTATGTGTGTGTATGTGAACATGGCAAAGGGGCAAGTGAGGGTTAAATGGGCATACATAGTATATACATATCAAAGAGTGTCAAAGTGTAAGTGAACAATGTGTCAAGTATGATAGTGTCAACATAGTGTAAAGGGGTACATGAGGTAATATAGGATTTGTGTTAACATAGAACATTACATCTTATTAACTTGTATATTGCATACATTACATCTATTATTATATTACATTCATGCTTGCATTCATTCATCACTCATTTATTCTCTTGCACAACTATATGCACCATACATTACATACTATGGAACCTACATATTCATTACAAGCCATACTTATACATGCTTACATTAGATAGGATACTTACACCTCATACATCATTTATTTAAATATTTACTCATTCTTGTATTTTCTATTTAGTAACATAATATATATACATTAACATGGGTTAAAATTAAATAGAACATTATATTACACACAAGGGTGCACAAAATGCATATACCGAATAGCAACTTCTACTAATAATGAATACTGTACCATCTCAGCATGAATTAAACTCTATGAGTAAAGTATGTTATAGATCTATGTGTTAGCTTTCCGAAACTTTAAACGGATCGCGTTTTCGTTTCCGGAAACTCCCGAAATCGCGAAAGCACCGAGAACGCGTTTGTCTTTCATACAGCTGACACTCAAATAATTCTCCAGAAAGTTACAGAAAGAATTAGGCCTATTAATATATGTTTTTGGAAAGCTAACTTTAATACGCTTCTTTAGAAAAAACGGAAGATTAAACCGAGCTTTGAGCTAGAAGTTATGACATTTCGAAGTTAGGGCTGAAATTAAAAACGTGGATAAAAATCATGACGGATTTAGATAGTTTGAGCCAAAAGAATACATAATATATATCCTAATTATCCACAACAATAATAGCAATAATAATATGAGGAACCACACTCACAAACTTGATTATATAATCATCATGAACCATTTATTACATATATAATATGGATACACTCTCATTACAATATATATATATATATAAATCTATATATGTAACATGAACACATCCACAACACAAAGAACACTCCTATGACCTCCAAATGGACACAAAATAGACACAAATGGAGATACAACCATGGGGGTCATTCCTATGGGTTCAAAATAGACCTATATGCATGAGAAAATGAAAAGGAGAAGGGATTTATACCTCCCGGTGGATCGAATCGAAGAAAAACCTTTCCGGAGCGACATCGACACGTAGAGATTCCAAAAGGACACGAACGAGCTCCAAATCCTCCCAAACTTGGGTAACTTCCTCCTTGACTAGAATGGAGAAGGAAAGAAGAAGATTTGGTGGTGAAATGGAAGGATTTGGTGGAGAAATTGCTAGGGATTGCTCTCTAGGAATTTGGGGAAGAACAAAAGAGAGAAAAATAGTTGGATAATGACAAATGGGAGTCTCAACCCTATCCTTATTGTGGCTGGTCATAAAGGTGGTTTTGTCCTATTAGGAAAAGTCCAAAGCCCCTACTAACCTATTCTATGAGTATTAGGAAAGGGCTAATTGGTTGGGGCTAAATTAGTCATTCTAAAGTCTCTAATCACACTAACCTTATCCATAATAATTAGTCTAACCTCTAACTAAAATATTTCTATCATGTGGACTAAAATTAATATCATGTGGGCCATGTCTAACTAGTGTGTGGGTCCCACTAGAGTCAAACTACCCCCGGGTCCCCGTTTCAAGTCGGATTGAGTTGAAATTCGAACCCGACTCAAATAACCCCAAAACAATATCATAAATAATAAAATAATATCAAAATAATTCAAAGAGGTCAAATACAAAAATATCTTAGGCCAAAAATGATATTAAAATATCATAATCACATGGTTAGGCGCTAGGTCAAACAGTCTCTAGGGTTTCACTAGCAAAACGTCAAAACCACAAGTCATTGATTTAAATAATGTTAAAATGATTTAAAATCACCAAAAATCATATCATGAATTAAATATTATTATTAAAATAATTATAAACACGAAATTTCAAAATTACCCTCAATCAGAAAATTAAAATAAGATAAAATAAAATCAACCCAAAATTTAGGGTGCTCACATCCTACCCACCTTATAAAAATTTCGTCCTCGAAATTAAAATGTTCGTAATCCTTCTAGGTCAAACCCCCACAATCAAATCCCAGAACTTAAATAAATCATACCATCAAAAGGACGACATACAGGGTCATGGCATATGGTGGTAGTGAAAGTCTCATCTAGGTATTCTAGTCATGCTAAACCAAAACTGTCATAGGGTATCAAAACACACATGCAATCTAGGGTGCTAAACAAAAGTTACAAAAATAACAAACCATCAAAACTGTAAGGCAGTCTACCATCCTACATGAAAATTGATACTTATCATAAAAATAAAGAAAAGTAACTACCCATTATCTTTAAAGGGTTCAAAAAAAAAAGAAAATCAAAATCAAAGTTAAGGAATGAAAGCCAATTCCATGGAAAATTTCCAATCACAATACGTATTAAGAATATTTAGTCTTGATACGATCTAAGTTGATCAAATTGGGGGAAATCAAGATTTAGGCAATATGGAGGACAGGTTCAACAAAGTCTGAGATCGAGCATACAAGGATAGAGATTCAGGTCACAATCAAATTTAATTCAATTAAGTACAACCCAAGATATAAATATGATAAGAAAAGATAATCGAAGTCGATTTGGTCGGATTAAGGAAACTAGGATTCAATGATATTGAAAAACCCCTTTTAGAGAAAACAGGAAAAGATTTCATACGAAGTCAGCAAATCATCCCTCTCTAATACTATCAGTTTATCATTTGCTAAACCATATTCTTTTTTTTTCTCACAAGTCCCAATATGAAAATCAACCTCTATATAACTATCATCGAAATTTTATAACCTTCAGTCATCTAAACCTTTACCACAATCACCAGAGACAAAATCTTTAAGTTCCAAAACATTTTCCACGAAACATACCCCTCTTTTTAGGAGTCAACACTTATTCATTTAATCAAAATTTCAAATTCCTTCACCTCGTTTTAAATTAGATCCAAAACCTCTAAATCCAGTTTATGGAATCCTTGGACTTGTTTAAATCGAGTCTCGTATTCACTAAACTCCAATACCACTATGTCACACAAAATTTATTCTTTTTTTATAAATCAACCTTCATATTTTCTTCAACGTTCACCTTCAAATATTTTTTTTGAATTCTACAATTTTCTTCCAATCATCTAAAATAATTTCTATAACGTAAAATCCTTGTGTTCTCTCTGTCTCTAGTCACCATCTTACAATATCTAGTTCAATTTCGCATAATCATTTTATTCGATTAAATTCTCCTTTCCATCTCTAAATTTCTACATAGTCTTGTAATAGTTCCCAAGAATCAATAACAAAGATTTTTAAGTTCTCAAAACTAGGTTGACCTTAAACATCCTCATTAGTTTTGAAATACATCCATGAATTATTCATAACCCACTTTCTGTGATTGTTTCTAAATTGATAACATTTATCCCTCGATTTCATTTTAAACCTTTACCACATCTCCATTTCAAATTTTTCATATTTGACATCCAACACTCTGATTCCTACAAAATTATCATATGATAACCAATTACATCATTTCCGAACTAGATGATTTATATCACTTCCTCAATATTTCTCAGATAAAAAATGATATAAAGATTCAAGAGTTTTCAAGGTATAGCTGACAGAATTATATATGAGACAGGGAATTGCTATAATCAGGACAGGTATATAAGACAAGGAATGATGGTAGTAAAAATATTGGCAGGAAAAGAATGATAATAGAATCTGTTCTGCTTATCTATTTAAAAGAGGGACCCATTTTTTTTTGAAACAAGAATTATAATACCAAATCCAAAATAAGGCCTAGCAAAATTATTGGTTTATTGTATTAAGAAAAAATAAATTTTTGTAAGAAGTTACACAAGGTTTATAAAAATAGCTAAAGCTACATCCTAAGTAAACAATGAGAAACAAAACAAACAAAACAACAATAATTCCTTCTTTTTTTTGAATGACTGAAACAAAAGTAGCAAAAACATGTTCGAAAATATTTAAGGTACAATCTGATAATCATATTGCGTCTATCCAAAATCATGGTACTCTAAATCCTCGTCATACTAGTGAGCAAGGCTACGATAATCACAGAGTCCTTGACTTATGCACATACCTCTAGAATCATGGTATTTAACATTTTCGCGATGTCGCTAGCTTGGCTGCGAAAACCTTAAATTTCCACACCCAAAAATATATCCAAAATCAGACTATATGTCCTCACCATGCTGGCTAATGTGACTATAGAAGACAAGATTTCCATAACTTAGATGACCTAGCCCATATAATTTATCTTGCCAAAATTAAATTAAATCAACAATGAATACAAAAAAAAATCAAATTTATCAACGAACATCAAAATTCAGAAATGAACAAAATCCTTCAAATCATATAACTACAAACTCGGATGCTATAGCTAACATCAAGATTCAAATTTCAACAATCTTCATCAAAATAATAAATACAAACTCAAATTCAATAATAATCCATCAAAATCAAATTCAATAGCAGAAAGTAAAGATAAATCAAATCAAGAAAAAAAGAAAAGAGTTTTCAAATCGGAGTTAAATAAGATTCTCAAGGGTCATCCCAGGAATCTCTCAAGGGTTCCTAACTGTGATTGAGTATCTTCAAAATATATCCTATTCCTAGTACAGGCTGTAGTGGTACTCTAGTTCGAATACCACTACATAAACTCGACCTGCATGGGCCACCACTAAAAACGTGTCACGATCCGCACCCACCGTGAGGGTACGAGTACGTAACAACGCCCAGCCTACGCCACAGTGTCGACGGTAGAATTCTGTCCTAGGTCTCAATGCATATAACACTATAAGACTAAACAGTTTATACTTACCGAATGGGGGTGACATAGCAGATACAGTCTCAATCACATCTAAGGTAGAGCATGATAAAGATAGATAAAACATGAAATCCATAAGAGATATAGGAGAAAGAAGTCTAAGTGTCTATGATACATAAACCCATAAATATATCTCAAAACTCAATACAGTATTCCACAAAGTAAAATACAACTCCAGACAAAATGAAATAACTACCTAAACAACCTCTAATGTGTCTCCTCTAGGCTAGCAGGCACCTCCAGGCTATCTGTAAAATTTATCAACAGGTCCAGTTAGGACGGAAGCGAGCACAAAATATCTCATGCAGTTCATATCGAGTTAGGAAATATAAAGCATGCAATAGAGTAAAGTACATGAAACGCTGAAAGAAGAATGTATAGAAAATAGTAGAGATTTAATAACAGGAAATATCTAAATATGATAAGTAAGAACTGTAAGGAACATGTGATTTAGAGTACAATCTGGTTATGTAAACGGGCTAGGAAAATATAATGGTAACTCCATTGTACGTGGGTGTACAATAGACATATACAATAGTAACAATATTGTACAATTGGATTTGAGTACATAACCAATTCTACTCTCCCTCCCCAATCAATACACAAGGATCTACTCCAGTTACGTTATCTTATATAATAGTGTACAATGTTATACAATGGATGTACAATGTTATACAATAGTGTACAATGGTCTATCCCTGGGGCTCATATGATAATGAGAGTACAATATGCACAATGAGTATACAAGGATATGGGTATTCAATAAATACAATATGGAAGTGAAACGCACGTCACAATATGTATTTAGTGAATACAAGGAGATAACATCTCAAAAGAAGATCATATAGTACCAATCCGTGATAACAGTCGTGTCAGCATCAAGTACAGTAATCTAGAGCAAGAATGTAAATCCATACAAGTATGAAACGGTCAGAGAATGTACTCGCCTCGATAACCTGAACAGCTGATAAGTATAGGAGGTCCCACTGAAGCCACAGAGTCCTATTTAAAGCAACACAGGTTACAAGGTGTCTGGCTCCTAATTAGAACAGCACAAGTCACAACATGTCCAGAAGGGTAATATAAAGTACTACAATGCATTCTACATGAATCTAGGTCAAACTAGGCCAAAGTCAACTCTTGGTCAACTCTGGTCAACTACACTAGTCAAACTAGGTCAAACTAGGTCATGTCCTAACCCAGTAAGTCTTACTAGGCCTAACCAAGACTATCCTAGCAAGCACACATCAATACAAGGCTATACAAGCCAACATACACCCAACTCTATATAGCATGCAATTGTTCAATACTCAAATAGGCAAGAATTCACATTGGATATACACTAGGTAATCTATTACCTTAAGCTATATATGTCTACACATATATAAACATGCATATATTAGTATTCAACATTAGGTCTATAATCATGGCATTTCAAATGGTTATATAACTTATATATTACAACACAATATGCTAACATATATATAATATACATACATAGCTAAGTTAACTATATTCATAAATACTTATTTAAGAGGCTATGTGTGTGTATGTGAACATGGCAAAAGGGCAAGTGAGGGTTAAATGGGCATACATAGTGTATACATATCAAAGAGTGTCAAAGTGTAAGTGAACAATGTGTCAAGTGTGATAGTGTCAACATAGTGTAAGGGGGTACATGAGGTAATATAGGATTTGTGTTAACATAGAACATTACATCTTATTAACTTGTATATTGCATACATTACATCTATTATTATATTACATTCATTCTTGCATTCATTCGTCACTCATTTATTCTCTTGCACTACTATATGCACCATACATTACATACTATGGAACCTACATATTCATTACAAGCCGTACTTATACATGCTTACATTAGATAGGATACTTATACCTCATACATCATTTATTTAAACATTTACTCATGCTTGCATTTTCTATTTAGTTACATAATGTATATACATTAACATGGGTTAAAATCAAATAGAACATTATATTACACACAAGGGTGCACAAAATGCATATGCCGAATAGCAACTTCTACTAATAATAAATACTGTACCATCTCAGCATGAATTAAACTCTATGATTAAAGTATGTTATAGATCTATGTGTTAGCTTTCCGAAACTTTAAACGGATCGTATTTTTCGTTTTCGGAAACTTCCGGAATCGCGAAAACACCGAGAACGCGTTTATCTTTCGTACAGCTGACACTCAAATAATTCTCCAGAAAGTTACAGAAATAATTAGGCCTATTAATATATGTTTTTGGAAAGCTAACTTCAATACGCTTCTTTTAAAAAAATGGAAGATTAAACCGAGCTTTGAGCTAGAAGTTATGACATTTCGAAGTTAGGGCTGAAATTAAAAACGTGGATAAAAATTATGACGGATTTAGATAGTTTGAGCCAAAAGAATACACAATATATATCCTAATTATCCACAACAATAATAGCAATAATAATATGAGGAACCACACTCACAAACTTGATTATATAATCATCATGAACCATTTATTACATATATAATATAGATACACTCTCATTACAATATATATATATATAAATCTATATATGTAACATGAACACATCCACAACACAAAGGACACTCCTATGACCTCCAAATGGACACAAAATAGACACAAATGGAGATACAACAATGGGGGTCATTCCTATGGGTTCAAAATAGACCTATATGCATGAGGAAATGAAAAGGAGAAGGGATTTATACCTTTCGGTAGATCGAATCGAAGAAAAACCTTCCCGGAGCGACACCGACACGTAGAGATTCCAAAAGGACACGAACGAGCTCCAAATCCTCCCAAACTTGGGTAACTTCCTTCTTGACTAGAATGGAGAAGGAAAGAAGAAGATTTGGGGGTGAAATGGAAGGATTTGGTGGAGAAATTGCTAGGGATTGCTCTCTAGGAATTTGGGAAAGAACAAGAGAGAGAAAAATAGATGGATAATGACAAATGGGAGGCTCAATCCTACCCTTATTGTGGCTGGCCATAAAGGTGGTTTGTCCTATTAGGAAAAGTCCAAAAGCGCCTACTAACCTATTCTATGAGTATTAGGAAAGGGCTAATTGGTTGGGGCTAAATTAGTCATTCTAAAGTCTCTAATCACACTAACCTTATCCATAATAATTAGTCGAACCTCTAACTAAAATATTTCTATCATGTGCACTAAAATTAATATCATGTGGGCCATGCCTAACTAGTGTGTGGGTCCCACTAGAGTCAAACTACCCCCGGGTCCCCGTTTCAAGTCGGATTGAGTTAAAATTCGAACCCGACTCAAATAATTCCAAAACAATATCATAAATAATAAAATAATATCAAAATAATTCAAAGAGGTCAAATGCAAAAATATCCTTAGACCAAAAATGATATTAAAATATCATAATCACATGGTTAGGCTCTAGGTCAAACAGTCTCTAGGGTTTCACTAGCAAAACGTCAAAACCACAAGTCATTGATTTAAATAATGTTAAAATGATTTAAAATCACCAAAAATCATATCATAAATTAAATATTATTATTAAAATAATTATAAACACAAAATTTCAAAATTACCCTCAATCAGAAAATTAAAATAAAATGAAAAAAAATTAACCCAAAATTTAGGGTGCTCACACTAACCGCTTTTAGAGATGTCTTGGACAAGGTTAGTAACACCAAGGCGTCGCTAATCTCATTGAATTTTTTAATTTTGTAGTGTTTTGGTACTATGACTTACGAATTACTCGAAATGAATCAGTTGGTCAAGACCTGGCTTAGACTCGATTCATGTTGGAGTCCAATCTGGATTTGGTAACAACATACTTGTGGAATCCAAATCTAATTAAATATTTGATTTGATTAGATTTGGATGTCCATAATTGGTGTTGTGCTATTTTAGATATAATAGGATTCTTATTTTAGGAAATCCTATTATGATCTAAAATAGGATAGTTGATGGGCTATTTTAGGTGTAATAGGATTCTTATTCGAGGGCTTTCTAACTAAGAAATCATATTATGACCTAAAATAGGATTTTCTCATCCTATATATGGGGTGAGGGTGGAGGCACAAAGAATAAGCACAGAGCACAAAAGTGGAGATTCGGGGTGCTTGTCCACAAGAAAATCTAAGAGAAAGTTCGTATTTTGCTCTTAGGACTTCACCATCCAAGACAGAAGGAAGAAGAAAATCTAATCGAGGAGTCGTCAACTTCGGTTAGGAAGATTGCTATGGGTTGGTGAGTGATCTCAATTGTAATCTTCTGTTTTTTATTGAGAGTGGTGAGGGGGCTGAACCTATTAGGGCAAAGGGTTCAACGTGAGTTCTGTCAATCTTGTAATTTCATCCAAGTTGTTAAATGTTAGGATTTGTCCAGGTGACATACGTCACCGCCATATACTTGTCTTCATCTTATACTTGGTGTCCGTTAGACGGAGGATGATTTTGGTCAGGTAGGTTGGCAAACGCTTCTGCACGCGCCTAACTGTTGGTATCAGAGCCAGGTTCGATTCGTTCTGGTCTGATATCCAATAATCGGTATCAAAGCTTTGGATGTTTTGGGAACCATATATACGGAGCAGATGAATATTCGTATGATAATCCTCACAGGCCACAACACAAATCTCTCCGAGCCAGCTGTTGGAAACCATTCGCAAGCATCCAATCTTTGCTCCCAAACAAACTGTGACAGCCATTATCTACAACCTCCCTACCAAAACCAAGTTACAGTACAAACTCGGTACATATCATACACCCCTGAGGACGAGTTTCTCACCAAACTCTATCGTTGAGTGCACATCATTGATGCCTACAACTGCAGCCATCTCCTTGTCGCCCATCTTCACAGGTCCAAACCTACCACCGTGATATGACATAAAGATCCTCTTATATGGAGTAGAATAATACGATACCCCCGTGTCCATGACCCATTCGCCATCATGACACATGCCATAAGGTAGGTTGGCAAATGTTTTCGCACGTGTCCAACAATTGGTATTAGAGCGAAGGTTCGATTCGTTCTGGTCTGATATTCAACAATTGGTATCAGAGCTTTAGATGTTCTGACTACCATGTCTACGGAGCAGATGAACACTCGTATGATCACCCTCAAAGGGGGAAACTGGGCGATTTGGAAGCCAAGGATGGAGGGTCTGCTATGGTGTAAGGACTTGCATGGTCCGTTGTTGGGCAACAGCACAAAGGCAACGGATAAAGCTATTAAAGAATAGAAAAGACTGGATTGGAAGGCCGTTGGATTCATTCGCCAATGGTTCGATGATTCAGTGTTTTACCACGTATCCATGGAGAGTTCGGAAAAAGTATTATGAGAGAAGCTGCATTCGCTGTACGAAAGGAAGACAGCTGGAAACAAGGCATTTTTTATTTATAACTCGTTTAACTCGAAGTACGCGGAGGGTGCCCCAGTGGCACAACATGTGAACGAGGTTTAGGGTATCATCAATCAGCTGTCTGCGATGAAGATGGTGATTGATGATGAGCTTTAGGTCCTACTGCTCTTGAGTTCTCTGCCAGAAAGCTGGAAGACGTTGGTGGTGTCGGTGAGTAACTCCACGCCTGATAGGGTTGTCACGATGGAGGCAGTCAAAAGTATCTTGTTGAATGAGGAGGTATGGCACAAGCAAGTGGAATCGTCACAGGAATCCGCTCTGGTGACTTCCTACGGGAAGGGAAGACCCAAGTCACAAACGAGGACATGAGGAGTTCTCGAGATCTTACGATTGTGGACTACAAGGAGGGCTGCTAATACTTTAGCAAAAGGGGTCATATCAAGAGGAACTGCATGAAGCTCAAAGCTGAGAAGGCCAAAGTCAAGGATGATCAGGAGGATCTCACAACAATAAAAGATATCATCATCGCAGCGATCGACGCAAAGGAACCTTGTGGCATGTATCATAATAGCGACTGGGTCATGGATATGGGGGCATCGTATCACGCCACTCCATAAAGGGGGATCTTTACTTTATATCGTAGTGACAGGTTTGGACGTGTGAAGATAGACGACAAGGGGATGGCTGCAGTTGTAGGCATCGGTGATGTGCACTTGACGACAGAGTTTGGTAAGAAACTCATCCTCAGGAGAGTGCGATATCTACTGAGTTTGCGCTACAACTTAGTTTTGGTAGGGAGGCTGGCAGATGATGGCTGTCGCAGTCTATTTGGGAGAAAAGATCGGATGCTTGCGAAGGGTTCCCAACAGCTGGCTCGGGGAGATTTGTGTTGTGGCATGTACATGCTTAAGCCGTTGAGCTATACAGACAGGCCACAGACATTGGATCCAGGCTCGAGGGGTGTTCGACAGGAGGTGGATCGTCGAGAACTTGCTGAGGAGGGGCTTCTAGATTCTTTGAGGGTTATGGAAATTTTGGTTCGTCGAGACAAAGCGACGGATGGTGATGAGTCAAAGATTGAGGGCCAGTCTGTCGATCCCAAGATAGCCGGTCGGTCTCCAGGTGGAGGTTGCTGTATGAATTCAGATTTGGCAACAGGTGGTTTGTCAAATCTTCACGGAGTAACATCAGTTTCAGCAATTTGAAGCTAGGAAGGAGATCAAGTTTTACATCAAACTCAACCTAGGTAGGAGCATCATCACTTACACAGTTCAAGGGGAGCTGTGGATCTTCGACGGCATGCAAAGTAAGTGATGTTATGCTCGAGGACGCATGTGTATGGGGGAGCTTCAAGTTCAAACATGAAGGTAGGCAGGTTCATGAGTTCAAATCTTGTGAGAACCGCACCGTCCGCTTGGTTGGGCCAACCAAGGGTGAAGAAACTCGTCGAAACGTTAACACTTTCCGGTGGAAGACGGAAGTCGGGAACAAGCAGCCAAGACTTACGGTGAGGCTGATTGTCAGGAACTTCGGTCTTGGTCTTGTCATTAATATTGGCAGGATCCCAGTGGTGAAGGAGGTGCTACGCATGGCAGCTAGAGTCGACGTGACCGTCGAAGAGTTGGAGACAAAGGAAGATGCAAAGCAACTCGGGGTATCGGAGATCAGTGGCATGGGGGAGCAGGAATTCTGTCATGGGATGATAGACATGGAGTCCAGTTGAGGACCCATGGGGTTAATACCCTCTCATTAGACTGGAGGGGAAGATTGTTGAAGTCCAATCTGGATTTGGTAACAACATACTTGTGGAATCCAAATCTAATTAAATATTTGACTTGATTAGATTTGGATGTCCATAATTGGTGTTGTATTATTTTAGATATAATATGATCCTTATTTTAGGAAATTCTATTATGATCTAAAATAGGATAATTGATGGGCTATTTTAGGTGTATTAGGATTCTTATTCGAGGGCTTTCTAATTAAGAAATCTTATAGGGTGAGGGTGGAGGCATAAAGAATAAGCACAAAAGTGGAGATTCAAGTTGCTTGTCCACAAGAAAATCTGAGAGAAAGTCCGTACTTTAGTCTTAGGACTTTGTCATCCAAGACAGAAGGAAGAAGAAGATCTAATCGAGGAGTTGTCAACTTCGGTTAGGGAGATTGCTACGGGTTGGTGAGTGATCTCAATTGTAATATTCTGTTTTTCTTCTTGCGAGCGGTCAGGGGGTTGAACCTATTAAGGCAAATTGTTCAATGTGAGTTCATTCAATCTTGTAATTTCATCTAAGTTATTAAAGATTGAGATTTGTCCAGGTGACATACGTCACCGCCATATACTTGTCTTCATCTTGTGCTTGGTGTCCGTTAGACAAGGGTTGGTTTTGGTCAGATGGGTTGGAAAATGCTTCTGCACACGTCCATGTACAAACTCTAACCAAACCAACAAGTACACGGTCAGTACTAGCCTACTCACCCCCCTGATTGTCAGTGAAATTGCGCCACCAAGTTCTCAACAAGAACCCAGGCTTGAAACGGGTTGATAATTGTACTTGTATAAAACTTGTCTGTGCTTCATAGGCTTTCCATCCTATAGGTTGGACAAGTTTCATTCTCCACCATTTTAGAAGAAAATATGAAAAATGATAGTTTTTTGGAAAATAATTCTATGGAAAATCAAACACTAAAATTGGTGTAAAATGTGCGATGGAAAAAATTTCATGGAAAAAAAAGCCCAATCAAACACAGCCTAGATGAAAAAGAAGTGAGTACATGTTTTTTTCCACCCTTGATGAGCTTATATATTAGGGTTAGCTTCTTCTTTTATTAATCTCATTTTAACATTTCAGAAAAAAAAAATCCCTAGATCATAAATTAAGTTGATCTAATATACAAATATGTTTGGTGTAATTATATTGCCACAGCTAGCACCGAATATATGAGTAAAGTTGTGTGGATCCTGCATTAGTGGGGGCCTAAATGTGGGATTGAGATTATTCTATACAAAAAAAAAGCATAAAAGGTTTAAAAAAAATTAAGTTCGACTCTCCAAACCAAGCAATTCAAAAATGTACTTTTCTTTTCAAAAATCCTTAGGGGAACTCATGTGTTCCTAATTTCCCAAATTCGACCATGAAAGGTCGTTGGATTAGATTCATATGCTCCCTTGATTTTCTCAACTGGCTAAAGAGAAAAATAACTAAACTTTTAATGTCAGTAAAATTTAGATGTCGCAATCCATATTATAAGTAATTATTCTCAAGTCTTATTCGAGTTTCAGTAGTAGAATTGTATTTTTTTTTTCCTTATAAATTCAGGGACGAATCTGTTAAGGGTCCAAGGCGCACCCCCTGCCCCCCCCCCCCCCCCCCCCCCCCCCCCCAAATTTTCAAAGAAATGTTCATTAGTATGTAGATTTTTTTTTTCACTTGTTAAAATATATATTTATTTTTGCCTCAAATTTACAAAGAATAAGTTAACTCTAGTTGTAGTGCTTTGATCTTTCAATTGAAAGAGATGAGTCTAAATCTCATATCTTCTAAGTATTTTACATATTTTAAAAACTTTTTATGTATAATTTTTTGCTTGCTTTTTTGTAACAATCTGGAAATATTGACTGTGCTCATTCAAACCTTTTATGTATAATTTTTGCTTCCTCCTTTGTAATAGTTTGAAAATATTGGCTTTGTTCATTCTTGTATGAGTTTTAGTATATTTTTTGTTATCGAAGTTTAATTAACACGATAACTTTAAGAATTTATATATCTAGTAGCACGGCCACTTCAGAATTTTAATCCTGACTTATAGCTCGATAGTGGGCTAATAGATATTCGGCCAACATAGAAGAACAGATCTAGCTTTACCATATATTGGGCTAGCACTTAGTTTTTGGGCCCAGTGGGCCTATTACATACATCAACTGATTCTAGGGGCTCCATGTCATAAATCTACTGAATGCTTATATCTATTCTTTTTTGTAACTGAAGCTATAATTTCGAACTGTCTATATAGATGGACGTCCCCAACACATTTCGAAATAATGAGGTGGATATCGAGATGGCGGAGGCGTCCACAGATGTGTCCGCCGATGCGTCCGCCGATGAGACGTTAGAGGGATACGAGTGACTATAGCCCGACAAATTAGGATGGACTACAATAAAATTAAAATCAAACAAGACATAAACATAATAATTATATATTCCAAATACGCTAGAAAACAAGAAAAAATGAAACAGAACAATACTAAATTCCAAAATATGCACATAGGACATGATCTAAGATTTCAACTGATTTGATTTGGGTTTGGCTGTTTGGGTTCTAGATAGGAATGAATATTTAGGTAACGAATAATATATTTTCTGGAATCAAATTTTCTGTAATTAAATCCTCTAAAAAATTATATTCCCATATTTGCTGTATGTATAATCATTTTCGAGAAAAAAAAATAAAAAATGACAAAAACTGAAAATAAAAATTAAAAAGGATTAAAAAATTGTGAGAAAAAACAACAAAAATATATTTTAAAAAAATGAAAAGTCATTCTTAAAAACTGAAAGAGATAAAAAAACGGAAAAAAAAAACTTTAAAAATTTTAAACAGATCAAAACACTGAAAAACAAAAGATTTCTTAAAAAAATAAAAAAAAGAATAAAAAATAAAAAAAAAGCATAAAAAAAAAAAAATTTGCTTAGACAAAAAAGAATTATAACCACCTATTCTTAAGGGACATGATTCCCATAGTCTGTGGATAAATTATTTACCCGGATATTTGTAATTCCCTAAATATTTTTTTACAATCTAAATAAACATGGAAATAAATTTCGAATATGATTTTTTTGGGAATAAAAAAATTACCTTGTACCAAACGTCCCCTCATAGTTTTACTATATTGGATTGTACTTACAAAATACAACATTGACCTATGCTAAGTCTATATCAGCCTTCCCCTAATAATGAAAGAAAGCTTCCTCGATACGATCAAATCACTAATAAAAATTTTAAAAATGACAAAAATAATAAAATAAAAATCGTATGAAGCTGCTTTGAGGGTGTAAACGATAGAATTTGAGGACAAAATACATGGGTTATTTAGTAACAGGACATCATATAATATGTGATATTAGGATTTGGGTTTCCAAATTGTCCGATATTAGAGTTTGGATTTCATTTTCAATGTTCACGTTATCAATTTTAAGTCATGTGAAAATCCAAACTCGAATGCCGAACAATTTGGAGATCAAAATAATATTACACATTATATGAGACCCTATTATTAAATAAAGAGTCATGTGCTTTCCTAGAAGATAAAGAGTCTAGGTAAAGATGAAAGGTATAATTTGATATAGGAAAATGTATTAATCCCTTTAACACTGAAAAAAAAAAAAAATAGATGCAAAGAGTTTTGTCTACATTCATGTTTACTTTGATGTCTTGAATCCTAACTAAATCTTATGGTCATAGGTCGTTCAGCTACACAAAAGGTAAAAGACTCAACTTGAAGCCAAGCAAGCCACCAAATAAGGCCTCGTTTAGTTTGCAGAAAGAAATGTAAGAAAATCAATTCTTTATTTTTTTATGGATATAAAAAATTATAATTTCAATAGAAAAAATTCGATGTCTAGAAAGGACAGAAATATAGTCAGAATACATCTTTAAGCAGAAATAATTTAGTCTTAAATATTTACAATAAATGCAGAAAATTGGAAGAAAAAAGTAAATTCTTGTGTGGGTGGGAGGAACCATTCCTCTATTTGCTTTGTTGGGACTTATTTTTTTTTCCTGGCCTCTCAATATAAAAAATAAATTATTTTTCTTTTTCAAAGTAGTTGTTCTGCGAACAAAACGTGACCTAAATGAACCCATAAAAGGGGTTACATGGATGGAGGACTACTCGGCGTAGACTAAAGGCAAGTCTAAGAAGACTTGGACTGATCTGTACCTAAGCAAGGTGTATTATTAGATGACATGTTATAATCACCTCAGCTAGTGACAGAAAGTGAGAGGCCCTTTCTTGATGGAAATATATTTTCATAACCTGACTGCGACTTATCATGTCGAGTTAGAATATTTCTCACAGGAAAATAATTCCAAATCTTTTTAACGATTATTGCTTGTCTGAAGACTCGACTTAAGAGACTAGTCTGAGTCTTCTTATGAAGACATTACTTTCCTGATTCAATGGGGTCAGCAGCTGTTGTTGTTTTAGCAGTTACAAATAAAATACAAACTACGTAGAAAACCGAAAATTATAACTTGTACACCAACGCTTACAACCACGGAAAAAAGAAGAATACAACTTGCAAAAAACGAAAAGGCAAACTCGTTGTAACTACAAACTGAATATGGGAGACTTAATGTAGAAAGATTAATGCTCGCTGGTCGGGATGATGATGATCATCGTTGCTCAAAGCAAGATTCAACCTTATTTCGTCGATCTGCTCCCAGGAACCAACAAGTTCAAAAGCATGAACTTCTGGAACGCTCCCTTTGTCACTCTTGCACGAACGGCTAGGACAAAACTTGGACTCTCCTTAGCGTGCATGGATTGCTCCTAGTGGTGCTGCTGTTATATCCTCTCACGTAGCATATGTTCACTTGTTCTCTCTTCCAACCCCCCTAAGCAGCCCACTATCCATAATGGGTATTAAACCCGAAGAATAACTCCCCATTAAGTGGACGGTTAAAGCAATAATCCCTATTAACTGACAGTTACGTTCCAAGAGCAACAAATAGCATTTTTGCGCATAGATCAATATTTCTGCCCTAAGCCCTCACGTGCATCGTCCGTGCGAAGCGCTCACGCACCTCTGCGCCTAGTGCCTCATCGCCTTATGCGCCTACGCGCCCAACGCCCACGTGCTGCAACTGCATGAAATGAGCGCAAAGGCGCAACTACAGGCAAAAGCGCCATCTATCGTCTGTTGCTTACGTGCGAAGTGCACCATCAAAGCGCCCCTTGGCGCCATTCGTTCGAGCCCGAATGAGTGATAAAAAACATAAATATTTCTTTGGTGTCTTGAACCCTGTCCTCTAGGAGAAAACCCCACCATCTCAACTACATGGCTACTACTCTCCATGTGCACATGTTAATAAAAGATGGATTTTATATTAAATACATACCTGGAGTTGCCACATGGATGTGGGACTATTTTCTAGAGTTTAAAATGAAAAAAAAAACTCCAACAATCCCCTACATATTTAAATATATATGCTTAGCGTTCCCCAAAATGACTGTACATCATACAATAGGATAGATGTGGCTTATGACTTGAACCTTCTCATATGGGTCAAAACAACAGTACGATATAAAATAGACTATGTCTTGAATTCAATACCATAGTTTATATTCTTTCCACTCACACAATGACATCAAATGTGCCTCTGATCGCACATTAAAGGCCGTGTACTGACTTGGTATCTGTGTATGTATCTTAGGTGTCTACAAACTTACACTCAAAAGATGGCATACATCTTTGATTATACAAGTAGGTGTCACGCCCAAGTCCCAAAAGTCACGAACACTACAACAAAAAGGCCTATTAATAACGCTCGACAAAAACGTATTGATGGTGCCTGATACCTAAGCGTTATCAAAGTTCAAAATACCTTTTTTCTATGACGGTTTGGACTAATTCTAGACTTTTTATAACGTTTATAAAACAAAACGTTATTAATATTTTAGAGTGGTGGCAAACTTGTAATATTTTTAAGTTCAATTTTTTGCAAAATCCTTACTACACCCTGCACTTCAACAAAAATTTTCCTCTCCCACAAAACCGTTCTGGTCTACTCCTTCTCCTCCTTTCTTCTCCCTCCTCTCCCCCAACTCCAAAATCCTAACCATAGATCCAAAACCCTAACTCTAGTTCAGCAACACCCTCATCTCCTCCTCTTCTTCTCCTTCATTTTCCCCAACTCCAAAACCCTAACCCTAGATCCAAAACCCGAAACCTAGTTAGAAAGGGAGAAGGAGATGGGGAGGGAGCTGGAGGCCCAACCCTTTCCATCTTCGGCAGAGGAGACCAGTCCACAGTCGACAAGATCCGTCCCCTCTTCGCCTCCACAATGGTCGGCCTTGTCGAGGGATTCGTCGACTTCGTCGCATGGAGAGAGCGTCACCGTCAACAAAACCAACCGGAGGGTCGATTCAGAACTCTTGTATCTTTTATTCAAGCATGATCTTCCAACTCTTGTATCTTTTATTCTTATATTTACTTATTTATTCAAGAGAGAGGAAGTTCAGGAATGCGATGGCTCAGTGATGCGTTGGTGGTGGCGATGGTGGGGAAGTTGGATCGTGGACATAGCACTACTTCTTGGCTCTAGTACCTCAAGGTTCCCTTTTTTTCTTCTTCAATCTGCACCATCCTTCTTGTGTTCGATAAAATTTCCATGCCATGTGTTTTTTTTTTGGGATTATTTTTTCTACATGCCATATTTTTTTTCTACTGTCCTTCTTTTTTCGTTTGAGGAAACATCTATTTTGTTGAATGAAAAGTGGATTTAAAAGTCAGAGTAGCTGTGTAAATGATCCAGACCCGGGTGCTTGGTTGCCCTCACATTATTGGTTACTACTTTGCTTCTTCGTTAGCTAGTGACACTAGCTAAGAATATTCTGAATCCCCTTCAACATTTTGTTGTGAACGTTGAGATTTTTTTTACGAATTTTTTTATCTAACTGATAGAAATTGTTGTGCGCTTTTTATGCTTAAACGATGACAATATTTGCCCATCTTCCTGTATATGCTATACATCAAACATTAAAAAGACATCAGCTATGAAACTGGAATCCAAATTAGAAATCAATTTTTAGTATCTTTTAGCAAATGTTTAGACATATCACATTATTGTCGATACTATTCTCCAGAATGCTGAGTGCCCATCCTTGTGTATCTTATTAAATTTATCTATGACCAGTGTTCAGTATGGTAGTACAGATTGTCTGGCTAATGGTGTTATGTTATTGATATAGGTGGACTAATTATGTACTTTTTGTCACAAAATTGTGTACGTTTTTTTTGCCATGAGACATAACTGATATACTGGCTATGGGATTATTTTATTAATTTAAAATTTTAATAGTAAAATTGTTTATTCTTGTAGTCTTCAAATCACACAGATCGAGAACGAAAACATAAAACCACAAATGTTGCAAAGCAAGAGGACAGTGAGAATGAGAAGTACGACATGAACAAGATATTGGAGGATATTCAGTACTTGGGTGAATGCCACCATCTTAACTTCATATTGCTCACTTTGTAACCCCTTTATATAATTCGTGTTTTGACAGTTATCATATTTACATATTTCTCTTGTCTAACTAGTTCTCAGTGAACTTATGAGAAAGCTCATTTGACATATTGGTCCATTTGTTGAAACAAGTGTTTTCCCTTATCACCAAGAAATGTTTAAAATATGAGAAATAATATATATGAGAAACCAAACGAGGTTTCTCATCCTTTTGTTGAAATAAGTGTTTTCCTTATTTGATATTTTTGCTGAATGCTTTCTCCATTTAATTTTGTCCATCAGGTTTTGGTTGAAAAAATGGGACTTTCTACTGGGTGTAAACCTTCATCTTTGGAATCTGGCAAATATTGCGTAAGTTAAATTATCTTGTACTCATTAGTCATTGTAGTTATTAGAGTACTAATACCAATAGATCAATGAGAACGCAAGTGTTATATTTTCGTTATTAAATTATAGGGTGCTGCCAATGGTAGAATGAAACTGCACAAAGGATTGCGATTCTAGAGTTTGATCGCATTCATAAGTCAATGGGAGTTATATTGTAAAATCGAGATCATGAAGTAACTCCTTACTTGTAAAGGTACTTTCTGACCCCTCCATTTCCTCTTACTTACTATGTGGATAATTACCTATTTACTTTCCTACCTTTTTGGAGCTGTAGGAGTATTATTTGACAACGTGGTGGTGTATTTTTTAATCAAGTAGATCCATTAATGGTTTAACTTGGGTTGGAAGAGAGGCAATCCTATCTTATTGTATTAAAAGCAGACATACTCGGCAAATCTGGTTTTAAAGCAGGTGACCACTTAACCGGTGCATGTTTTCCTTATTAGTTTTCTTAGCAGGTCATGTGTAGTGTAGTGTCCTGTTGCATCTAATTTTATTTGTTTGCAACTTTTTCTTATATTTAAAAGATGTCCATAGTTCACGACACCTTATCATGGTCATGCATCTACTGTTCAATGCCAACGAGTCTTCTTAATCTGGTTTCCTCTTATTTCAACTTTGGCTTATTTTGCAGTAGAACCATATAACAAATAGAGTTTGGTGGCAAAAATTTTCTTGTAGAAAAGCTCCAGATTACTCATCATATTTTTGCACAGTTGAAGATTCAAAATCTGATTTTGCAGCACATCTAGCTAGCTTTATTGCATATCTTATCACTGATGTATCCAGCCAAGCATACTGGATCGAGTTGGCAAAGTATGATTTTGGAATTGCTACATGCCATTTGGTCGCTTCAATACCTTGGATGCACGTACAGAGTTCTTGTTATGCCAAAACTAATCATTTCCTATCTGTAAGTGGTTGTATGTTCCCTTTAATCATAATTTTGTCTTTCAAGTATTTGTTATAAGTGACCAATTGATCTTGTATATGAAATTTCTAGCTCTTCCTATACATTATGCAACTCATGGGAGTCTGCGATCAACCTGGATGAAGGTCCCCCAAACAACCACCTAAATTCTCTTGTGTTTATGTCTATCTATATAATATTCTGAAGCTATTTCAATTTTTCTATAAAATTCTAAAGATGCATTTTTGGCCTTCTTTATGTTTTTTCCCATTCTTGCATAGAAAGGAAATAATAAGATGTAATGAAGTGAAAGTTGTTGAACCTTGTTATATGGGGTACCAATGTAAAGTTTTATTTTTCACATTATATTACAAAATATATTGAACCTTGTTTTTATCTTTTTTAGGGTTTTGCTACATGTTTTGTGGACAGTTTTGATGTGGCCAAGTTTTGATGTGGACAATTTTGATAGTTGTATATATATATATATATATATATATATATATATATATATATATATATATATATATATATATATATATATTTGGATATTCTATTTTGAGAATGTAATGAAGATGTTGATATGTACTCTATTTTGAGAAATATAATAAAGATGGTGATATATAATGTTAAGTTTTTGGAATGTAATATATAATGTGTAGTATAGAGCGTTATAAATATGCTAATTTGAATAGTATAAAATGTTATAAATGTGCTGTATTGAGCCTATACATATTATCTATTCATAGCGTTTTAAAAATGTCCTGAATTGTGCACTATATATTAGCTATTCATAACGCTTTTATATAAACTATCCATGACGGTCTTTTTATAACACTTTTAAAAAATATTTATAACACCCGTTTTCATAACGCTTGCTTTGGAGAAAAAAACTGTCATGGTTTGTCATTAATGATGCTTTTTAGCCGTCATTAAAAGGGTTTTTTGTTGTAGTGAGAACTAGTATGTGACACGGCCAGCTAGTACACACTTAAGGGTAGTACCAAATCTATGGAGCCCTCGAGAATGCACTTAAGCTGTCTAGCTAAAACTTAAATCCACAGAACACTAGAATCATCATGG
Source organism: Iris pallida (assembly GCA_029216955.1). Lineage (NCBI taxonomy): Eukaryota > Viridiplantae > Streptophyta > Magnoliopsida > Asparagales > Iridaceae > Iris > Iris pallida. The sequence continues at coordinate 11,216,589 of JANAVB010018797.1, forward strand.
CAATCTATATCTCATCCACAAGTAAAAAGATACAACTAAATTCAATAAGTAATGAAATAGTACTGAAGAAACTGAAGAATGAAGAATAATGTAAAATAAAGTCTCAAGTAATCAAGTATTTGCTTCAAAAAAAAGTAATCAAGTATCACGTCCGGTGGAGACAAATCCAATACTAGTAGACAAAAATAAAATAGAGACAAAAAATAAAATAATTAAGTCCAAGCTACGCTAAGCATCAATAACGTTGTCAGCTGTAGTGGTACTGTGGTCTGGTGTTGGCTCATAAACTCGCTCTTCTGCACTTGGATAAATTTTGACTAAACTTGTAGAGATCACTAGGTCCTTAAGGGACTAACAAGATACATAAAATATGTCTACTATGACAGTAAATAATATGCATGAAGAAATAGGAATAGTATAAGAAATAAAGACTGGACAAAATGCAGTACAAGAACAAAAATTGAAGAAATGGCATGTCGTCGGGAATTATGCTAATAAACGTGACTATAAGTAAATCAGGGTAACCATAACTCAATAGAAGCTCACAATCCTATAGTAAGTAGGCCAATGGGGACTCCCTAACTATAGTAAGTCTCCTCCGCAGCCCAATGAGAGCTCATGAACGAGGTGGTCAAGTATAGTCAATGTCTAATAACAGGTCAGGGTCGAGTCAAATCAAATATAGGTAATCAGATCAAGTCAAGGTTAATTCCAAGTGATGAAATCAAGTTAACGTACTAGAACACGAAAATCTAAACTAGTATAGTGAAACATAGATCCAATAGATGATATGAAAAAGAAAACATATGTAAAGAGAACATCATGAGACAAGTAAAAAAATCATGTGATAATACAAAAAAGAATAAGCATGAACAAAAATGACTGAAAATAAACATGCATAATACTGTATAAGTTCGATAAGGTATACCCGTCTGGTAGAAGCGGGTAGAACCAACAATATCCAATCAATCAATGTGCCACCAAAGCCAAACTCTCGCAAACTTCTCTGGATGTTGAAACAAACAACACCAACGTTTTTGGAATAAGAAAAATGTCTAAGATTGACTACCCCTAAGTCCAATTCTGGACACAGGAATAAACGGTAATTTCTGGTCAAAACGGTGACCGTCGTTGGACCCTTTTTGCACTAAAATGTGTGTCAGAGCCTGGTCCCTAAAGTCGACAAACCTATGAGTCTAGTTTTTCGATACGAACTCAATGTTATGTCCAGATTTGGATTTCGATGAGCCGTGCACAAAATTTTCCATTAAACGAATCATTGGCCTGCCAAAACAGTGATTCGGTCAACCGTCTCAGAATCGGACCAAACTTGGCTCACAGGACCAAAAAATGATACGAGTCCAGTGGCGCAAGTTTCTTCTCGATCTGATGAGTATGCATGAAGTAATTGGAAAGTTTAAAAATTATTGATACGGTAGTTTTCGACAAATATGTCTCGAATTCGTAGCGCACACGCAACTTATTCGAGTTTTGTCAAATCCCACATGTATGTGAAGTCCATTTGCATCTTTCGATGCAAGTGGTTCGTGGCCAAGTCATCCGGACAGACTCCGTATTGGGGTTTTTCAATATTTAAAATCAAAATTTTCCCTTAGTTGGTACTTATTTTAAATAGAATATAAGTATCTAGAATAAAAACTAAAAATAGAATTTTGATTTCGATTAGGTTGTCTAAAACTCTGTTCAAATGGTTTTCCAAAATTTGTGATAACCTAGTCGCAAATCGACCGCAAACATGGGATGTTGGGATACTTTTTAATGTTTAGTAAATCGATTTTTTTCTTGATTTTGAAACTTGATTCGCGTCGTGCACAAAGCAAAATAAAATAAACTAATTGAAGGAATTCGAACTCGGTTAGGTTGTCTACGTACCTATGAAGATGGCGTGCAAAACTATCACATAATGATCGAGAAAATGCGTCATGAAATTGGCTCGATAGATGCCTACTGCTGCTGTTGCGGACTTTGCTGCCGCCGCCAGCGCTGCGGTGCAGGATCGGGGTTCGATGGTCCGGCGAGAGGCGCGTGGCGGGGTGGTGTCGCAGGTGGCCTTAGGGTTAGGTTTTTTTTTTGACATATATTTTCCTCTACCCTCAACAGAGGCGATTAGGGGACTCGGTCGCGAGTTTTGGGTTTTGGGATATCACAAGATTTTTAAAGTCTCACAATACATGATTTTTTTTTTGTGAGAAGATTTCGAAAGATTTATATTAAGGTGCACATAGCATTTGCTTTGTTATCCCTTTCTGTCGCTCGGGTTGGGGAGCTGTAGTACTGTTCCCTTGGGAAACAGTAACTGTATTCTCTCTCTCTCTCTCTCTCTCTCTATATATATATATATATATATATATATATATATATATATATATATATATATATATCAAATGACCTCTAGTCTAGTGGTTAAGAGAGATGCATGCGACCCGAGTGGTCAGGAGATCGATGCCCGGTGGAAGCGTTTGCCACAATTACCTTCTTTCACACACACACACACACACACACACACACACACACACACACACACACACACACACACACACACACAATAAAATCCTATAATTTTTTGAAAAAATCCCTAAAATCCAAAAATAAATTCTAAAAATATTTTAATAAATATCATGTACAAAAATAATCTATTATATATATAAGGTAGCTCATACCCACTACCTATAACATTAATTAAAATAACTAACTAAATAACAAACTATTTAACTAAAAGAAAAATACCCTAAACTATATTCAATAAAAAATCTTAAAATCTAGGAGGTTTACAAGTATGCCTAGCCAAGTTTTTCAATTCATATAGCATGTTTAAATTATTTCTTACTTTATTACATATTCACATGATTCTAGTCTTAGCATTTATATAGTTCTTTCTTGATTAGAGACACTTGTCATAGACCATGTATTTGATTTGGATATAATTGATTGTTGTAACTATGAAAGTGATAGAAGCATGAGAACGATTATAAACACATGGACTGTTTTCTTTCCTTCATTCCGTTATTTGTGACCCCATGGCCTCTAAGGACGAGTTATTTGTTTTGTAACCCTATGACCTCTAAGGTCAGGTTATTTGATCGGTATGTGATCTCTAAGATCGGGTAAGTTTTCTCAGTCATGGTTTACCTGTGAGCTACGATATTTATAGTCCTCCGTTATATAGTTCATCTATAGTTAGTTGTTCTTATTCGTGTATTGACTGCAGTATAGGTTATGCTCTAGTTTATTTTTTTCTTGCTTTATCACTGTTTATTTAAATGCTATATTTTGGGATACTTGGCTTGTATATTATGTGTCTTTTTATGTCCCTCTGAGGACATGATGATCTCTTCAGGTATAGACGATCGACATAATCCCAAGGAGTAAGATCCGGACTAGAGTTTTCCTTTGCAGACTTATGATCCTCCTTTTGACCGTGGACTTGTTTAGTTGTTATCATTTATCTCAACTATTTTATTCTATACTTTACATTCGCTCGATAGTGGATTTGTCTCCATCTAACAGATATTTTATTCTACCTTTCAGTTAATTATATTTGAATGACTATTTCCTTTATTTGTTGTTGTAGATGAGATATAGATATTTTCTGTGACCCTGAAATATTGTTATGAGTTGGAGTTCATATAATACAACTTATGTGTGTATTCTTAGGTTCCATATATTGGAGTAGCCTGTGTATACAGACAACTGGCATGTATACATTCCTAGTGCTACGTATTTTGTGACTAAGGCGTGACACAATCTTAGTCTGCAAACCGACTTCACATTTCTCCAATTCCTTATCCCAATATTTGGAGATAAGACTAGATATCTTGTTAATTCTCTTACAATGAACATGTCCTAGTCTATTATGCCATAGCTCAAGTGGATAGCCAGAAACAGACACTTCATTGATACATTCAGCTGAAGTTACAATTTGAGGTTTGAACATCCCTTCGGTACAAAAAGCTTTTTTGAAGTATGTTTCTCTATAGGACATCACCATATGGCCTGCATTGATATCCATTCTTAAGTCTGCATTGCACAACATACTCCTAGATATCAGATTCTTGGCAATGATCGGTACGTGCTCTAAGTTCTCCAAGGTAAGTGTCTTCTCCTTAGTTAGTTTCAATATCAAAGTTTCGATTCCCATAACTTCAGCTAAGGATTTATTCTCTACAGAGACATTCACAACAGTATGTTTGTAAGTGGTGGCTAATTACTTATTTGAATACACGTGACAAGCTGCACCCGTGTTCACCCATAGTCTGAGTTAATGTCATATGAGTCAACATGTGTAATCATATAGCAACCAAGTTGATCTCACCTTGCTCTTTTGGTTTTGGTTTGGACATATAGTTCTTCTTGAAGTGGCCCTTCTTGCCATAGTTGAAGTGAGCCCCATCGTTGCTAGATCTGGGCTTGAAAGAAGGTGACTTCACCTAAGATGGTTGAAGTCCTTCTTCTTCTTGTTGTTGTAGGAAGCCTTATGCTTCCTCTTTGAGTCTCTAGATTGTACCATGCTTTCCTTGGCAAACTGTCTGGACAGAGTGTCCACTTTGATTTAACCCCAGACTTTATCTTCAATGTGAATCCAATGTAGAAGACCTTCCAGTTGGATCTCCATCTTTTTGCGGTATATGACCATAGTTAATTTGTTTCAACCAAGAGGCAGATTGGAGACAATCTCCCACCATGAACTTGTATTCTTGACGCATGCCTTCTTTCTCATGCTTTTATTGTAGCTTTAATAGTTCTTTAACTTGAGGGCAACATGACCTTCTCATCCTCAAATATCATATTGAAGGAATTTGTCGATGAGATAGATTTTGGGCATCTTCTTACATGTCTTGTATTATTTTTCAAAAGACTCTCATACATCTCTTATATTCACCTTTTTGTTGTATGATCTACCATAGAATCTTTTAAGACATTTAGGATCAATAACTTAGATAGAGTGTTGTCTTTCTTCCATTTGTATTGCGTGTCAATAGCACTAGCAATAACAATTACATCTTTCGTCTCTAGAATGGTAGGCTCTGGATCGGTTAACACGTATTCAACATTTACGAGTTGAAGATTGAGACTAATCTTCCACTTCCAAATGTTGTAGTGTTGTTCTCCAACGAAGTTTGCAAGTTTGTGAAAACTTGTGTACTCGAGGAGATTTGAACATTTTCCATCTTTGTAGCATGGATTGTTGCTCGGATCTTGCTTTGAGTTGTTTTAGTGGTGACAAATAACTTACAAAGAATGTAGAAAATCAAAAATTATAAATTGTTCACCAATGCTTACAACCATGGAAAAGAAGATTACAACTTGCAGAAATGAAAAAAACTAACAAACTTACAAAACAGTTGCTAACATAAAGCTCGTTATAACTGCAAACTGAATATGAGAGACTTGAAGTAGAAAGAACTTGTGAATATATAGGGGAACCACCCCTCCAAAGCATATATTATCTTGTTCTCTATTCCAAAAGAGAAGAACTTGTGAATATATAGGGGAATCAACCCCCATAAGCAGCCCACTACCCATAATGGACATTAAATTCGGAGAATAACTTCCCATCAAGTGGACGGTTAAAGTAGTAACCCCCACTAAATGATAGTTACACTCCAAGAGCAACGAATAGCCATTTCCACACACAGATCAAAATTTCCACGCGAAGCGCCAACATGCAGTGTTTGTGCGGAGCACTCATGTGCCCATTTTCGTGCGAAGCAATAACGCGCAACGCTGACCCGCTCTCCGCACGAAACGGTGCACGATTTGTACGTGTGAAGTGTAAAGTGCGCTACTTTGCGCCTTTCGTCCGAACACGACAACGTCGGGGCTTAGCTCCTAAGAAAAATCCCAAAGAAATGAGTAACAAAAAATATAAATATTTCTATAGTGTCTTGATCGTTTTCCTCTAGAAAAATATCCCACCATCACAACCACATGGACTACCACTCCCCATGTACGTAAGTCAATAAAAGATAAATTATATATTGAAATACAGACTTGAGGTTGTCACTTGATTAATAGATTATTATCTAGAGTTCAAAATAAATCCCAACATCTATCATCATTTCTGCAAGATTACAATTTTTTGGTAATTCTTGTTGAATTTAGGACTGTCAAGATTTTGGGAGTCCTGTACATGCAATTAAAAGTTCTCATAGAAGACTACCAACTTTTGATAGTCAAGAACGACAGAAATGATAACACCCACTAACATTTTTTTAGTGTTTTTTGCATTGAACTTTCCAATTACATCAAGATTGTATTTTTTTCCCGTGTTGGGAAGACTAGACTTAAGACTAGTCCAAGTCTTAAAGACATCACTTTCCTGATTCAATAGGGTTACAAGAGTCCTCTTTCAAACATTTAGGCACTCTCGGCCAAGCTATATATTAAACCACATTGCATGAACTATCCATCTTCGTAAACTCTTCAACACTCTAAAACAAAAATGGCTAAAATATTCCTATCCCTTGCAATCGTCTGTCTCCTCTTCCAGCTCTCCGCCCCTACCGGCATCCGCCTCCAGCTGACGCACGTCGACGCGAAACTTAACCTGACCAAGACCGAGCTCTCCCGTCGAGCTGTCGAACGGACCAGGCTCCGAGTCGCGAGCCTATCTTCGTCGCTGGCGGCCTCGACAACGGCTTCGACTGGCGACGTCCAAGCACCGCTCCACTGGGCTCACATCAGCTACCAGATCGACATCGCGGTCGGCACCCCGTCCATCCCTCTAACCGTCATTGCCGACACGGGCAGCGACCTCGTCTGGACGCAATGCGCTCCCTGCCAGTACTGCTTCCCCCAGCCCAACGACATCTACGACCCGTCGAAATCGAACACTTTCTCCAAGCTGGAGTGCTCGTCCTCCCTCTGCCAGTCTCTTCCTAGCGACAACCGCAACTGCGACGGCACGGACTGCGACTACTCCTACGGCTACGCGGACAAGTCCTACACCGAGGGGCTTCTCGCTAGTGAGACCTTCACGTTCGGGTCCGTCTCGGTCCCTGGCGTCGCGTTCGGGTGCGGTCGGGCGAATAGGGATACGCATCCCGACGGCTCCGCCGGGATTGCCGGGCTAGGGAGGGGTCCGCTGTCCCTAGTATCTCAACTCGGCGCAGGGAAGTTCTCCTACTGCTTAACTTCGTTTGGTGAATCAAGCAGCAGCCCGCTCTTGATAGGCTCACTGGCTTCACTAAGCGGAGCTGCAGCTCAGTCCACACCACTAGTCCAAAACCCTAACCCCAACATGAAGAGCTTCTACTATCTCAGCCTGCAAGGAATAAGCGTCGGCTCGACGCTGCTGCCAATTCCCAGCTCTGTGTTTGCACTCAACTCCGACGGGAGTGGCGGGACGGTGATCGACTCGGGCTCTACTTACACCGGCTTGCAGCATGAGGCATATGAGGCCATGAAGCAGGAGTTCCAGTCTCAGGTGGACCTGCCCGTAGCCGACGGGTCCCGAACGGTCTTCGACCTCTGCTTCTCCTACCCGTCCGGCGCGCCTCCGGTGTCGATCCCGGAGCTCGTCTTCCACTTCGACGGTGCAGACATGGAGTTGCCATGGCGTAACTACATGATCAGATACGTTGATGCCGGCCTGCTGTGCCTGGCGATGCTGGAGACGGACGGGATGTCGATCTTGGGGGGCTTCCAGCAGCAGAACATGCACGTACTCTACGATCTCAGCGGCAACGCGCTGTCGTTCGCGGCGGCTCAGTGTGATAAGCTATGATCATGCATGTCGATCTCTATCACTCACTCACTCAATTTGGTGCCATATCTATCTATCTATCTATCTATTATGTAATGATATGATGATATACTCATCTTATAATCAATTGAATATGGAAAATAGTATTTCCAATAATAAAAAAAATTATCGTGTGAGATTTGGACCATTTAGTTCTTGGTTTGGTTTTGAAAGACCTTATAGTTGTAAAATTAAGCCAGACAAAATATGCTAAGAACCAAACCAAACTAAACCAAGAAATAAATGCGGATATATTATATATTTGAACCGAACCAAACCAAACCAAATCTATTTGAACCCAGGTTGAACCCAGTAGAACCTCGGTCCAACCCGTACCCCAAAAAAATTGATTCAGGCACCGGTCCAGTTTTTAAAACATTGATCCCGTTGTGGCAGCTTATGTGTCGTCTGACATAGCAGACGACAAGGCAATTTTTAAAATTAAAATTAAAATTAAAGGTAACATTAACATCAACATTAACATTCATATTAAAACTAAAACTAATAATAAAATTAATAATAAAATTAAAATTAAAATTAAATATTTAATATTAATACTAACTTTAACATTAATAAAATTGAATAATTAATTTTTTCGGTTAGAATTTGTCATGTCAGCGGACATGTCAGATGCCACGTCAGTTGTCACGTAAGGAGGGATAGTTCTATTTGGATCACTACAAAAATATAGAAAATCAGCGATGGTCCAATCCATCACCGAGTAGCCGCACGTAAGGAGGGATAGTTCTAATTGGATTACTACGAAAATATAGAAAATCAGCGATGGTCCAATCCGTCACCGAGTAGCTGCTAAATAGCATTAGTGGCTACCTTGCGAAGGATATAGCACATGACTCGTGCGTCGACAAACAACGTGTAGCTTCCAATAATCCATCGCCAAGTAGTCGAACTTTGCACGAAAGCTCAAGTACATAGCGACGACCATTTTAGCGATGCTTTATTGTCACATTAGCGACAGATGACGCTGATGTCATCTTGACGATGCAACAATGTTTAACTTCTCACTAGATTAATCGACTAATCAACGGCGGACTGACGACCTAATTAGCGTCTTAATTGGCACCATGTTAGCGACATTTTGTTAAGTTTCTGGTACTCACTCGGTGACGACTATTCAATGGCTTAATGTGTGTCGCCTATGCGCGCTCACCTGAGAAATTCTCAGGTAAGCAACGACTATATAAGTCGCCTAGGGACCGTGTTGCATTTGTTCCAAACCCCGAACTTCTCAACCATTAGGTTTCATAACATAGCTTAGTTGATTTATTATAGTTATGCAGTGCTAAATCGAACCAAGCATGCGACAGCTTAGATTATATTTTAACATAGCTCTTACCAAGAGTTATGTGTTGGGAACGAAATACGAAAACCAAACGAAAGAGACTGTGAGAGAACCGAAGGAAAGCGTACAATACCAAATCACCAAAATCACAAAGAATGCCAAACGCAGACACAAGTTATTTTTTACATGGAAAATTCTTACGAGAAAAACCACAGGACAATTGGAGTCCAATCCTGAAAAGCCTCCACTAATGGAATAATAAATACACCGACTCCTTACTAACTTTTCACCGATCCAAATGGATTGCCACAACTCCTTGAAGAAAAAAACACGATTACAAGCACACGAAGAACGAAGATAACGAGAAAGAATTATCCGAAACGATATCCTCTTCGATGTATCCGTCAATTTTCCCTTTTTCTCTCAAATATTTGTAAAGCACTCTTGCCTCTTTTTGCAATGTTTAGAGATATATTTGAGGATTATAAAACACCTAATATATATGGCCTCAAACCTACAACTAATCTGAACCGTTGAAGTATTCATATTATATATAGGAATTCTCAATCCAAACCATATGTATTCCTATTATATATAGGAATACCTAATTTAACTCCATTGAGGTATTCTTATTATCTATAGGAATACCCAATCGATCGACTCTAGGGTGTTCTCCACATAGATTGGGAACTCTACCCACTTTAACAAATATCCTTCTTTACAACTAGGTCGAGGAGCTCGTCATACCGACGATACACCTGCAGTACTCGAACTTTTTCCTTGGTAGAACCTTTGTGAGCATATTTGCTTCATTGTCCTCCGTATGAACCTTCTCAAGCATCGCGTCCTTATTCTCAAGCGCATCTCGTATCCAATGATACCGAATCTCAATATGCTTGGATCGACTATGAAATATCGCATTCTTTCCAAGGTGGATTACAATTTGGGTATCGCAAAGCAAAACGTACGTACTACTCTTGTTTTAGCCTAATTTTATGCAATAACTTTTTCATCCATAACAACTTCTTGTAAGCCTCTTTCGCCGCAATATACTCTGCCTTTATCATAGACAAGGCAACACACTTCTGTAACTGTGACTGCCATAATACAGCTCCACCAGAAAACATCATCACATAGCCTGACGTCGATCGCATCGTGTCTACACCTTCAAGAAACATCATCATATACCCATCCAGCTTTGGCTCGTCACTACCAAATGAAGCCTCCAATCAACAGTGGCCTTAATGCCGCAAAAGCCACTTGACCGTAATCTAATGTATCCTTCCAGGATTGGAGAGATATCGACAAACCATGACAATTGCATGAGCGATGTTTGGCCACGTACACACCATGGCATACATGAGACTTCCTACAGCTTAAGCATATGGAACCCGTTTCATATCTTCCTTCTCATCCTTGGTAGATGGACACTACTCCATATTAAGCTCAAAGCTAGCCCCAAAGGAGTTGCTCACTTTCTTTGAACCGTCCATCTCAAAACGCTGATGTACTCGGTGAATAAACTTCTTTTGGGACAAATGAAGCAGCTTGGACTCTCTCTTTCGCTTTCTCACAGCCTTCGCTATGCCCAAATCCTATATAGAGAAGGTCGCACCCAGTTGGTGCTTTAACTCCACTATCCTGGTGGCATTCCGACCCACCAATAGTATATCATTAGCATAGAGAAAAAGTCTGATGAAATCATCAACGACAAAATACTTTAGGATTGCACAGTTATCCAACGTCGTCCGTGCATAACCATGCTGTCATGCCCTGATTCCGAAGAATTGATAGCCGTCCCCCGGGTGTGATGCTTTGCAAACCTAAGATGCGCTCCCACAAGACAAGGTCATAAGGTTATAAGAAATACAACATCTAATAGAATACGCAAAAAATTGAACAACACATTTGAAACAAAAGAAAACTTTTCTTTATTGATATTAAACATTATTTACAAGACTCTATTACAATACTTGCCGTGTGGGCTTACAACATGACTCAAAAACAAAATGAACGCTAATGAGATAGTCTTCCATACGTTGCATCCCCTTTTGTACAACCAAAATATTCAAAACACCTGCAATTGAGAGGAGTCTAGCCATCTTCTTTGGACTGAAATGCAGAGTCTTCAAATGGATTGAAACAAGCCTTTGGCATACGGACGAGGCTTCAAAATACGCTAGTGTCGCCTTTGAAAAACAGGTAGGCAACTCTAGAGGGGGGTGAATAAAGTTTATAACAATAATAGCCAAATAAAAATTAAACTCTTTTCACCAACAGTAAGTAATCAGAGTAAATACAAAAATAGAAAGATCAAGAGATCATACGCAAACAAAGTCGTTTTTAATCTGGTTTTCCTCGTGGAGGACTAGTCCAGGCCTGAGAACTCTAGCTCAGGATTAAATCCACTATTTGTGAAATAATAGTTACATCCGTGCCTTTTCTTCAGAAGAGAACGTCAACTTCTTACAAAGATCGACGTGGCGATGCTTAGAATTTTCCAAGCTACTTTCTTGACTCTTGCACAAACTCCTAACTGAATAGTACTGAGCACTTTGAGGCTTAGGAAGCTTGTGGCTAGTAGATGAGAAGGTTTAAGTCTTATATGAGGCTTATAGAGAAGAGAAGATTGGATGATTGAAAATGAGAGAATTCAAGGCCTATTTATACTAGTTGGAATAGGCAGAATTTCGTGTCAAGAATTTAAATATTTGGCCATTGGACAACTAGCATACAACAAACCCTAAAAATTAGGGTCCTGTAATTTAGGACACAGAGTTCGGCCTGAACTCTGTGTGGAGGCAGAGTTCGGCCCAAACTTTGTCTCCAGAGGACAGAATTGCTCAAATGGGCTTGGGTGGGCTAGTTTGGTTTGGTGGAGCTTTTGGTTTTGTTTGAAGATAAGGTATAGGCCCAAACTACTCAGTGCTACTCAGTGTACATTTAGCTAGACTCAATAAATGTAAAAATACAGACTCAAAAACTGAGTACGCTGCAGGAGAGAACCGACGTCCGTCTTGCATTGAGTTTTGTCTTGATATGTCATATTGAATTATGACAAGTATCATATTGTTAATTTTATCAATATTTGGTTGACTGTGATTTTTGGTCAACAATCTCCCCCATATTGATAATTGGCAAAATGATATTTGTATATTCAATGTTCATACCTGGACACAAGTAGTAGTCATGCATAGACGCAATAGCTCCCCCATAAAAATAGCCCCCCCATAAACATTGCTTCTCTGTAAGCCAATGTTCCTTTTTCCAGATAAACAAAATATCGGGACACAAATAGTAGTCATGCATAGAACCAATAGCTCCCCCGTAAAAATAGCTCCCCCATAAACATTGCTTCTCTGTAAGCCAATGTTCCTTTTTTCTGATAAACACAATCTCTACCAAAACATAGATGTTACAGGATATGATTTGAATATCAAATAAATCTCGCCCTTTTGTCATTTAGCAAGATGCATATCGAATATAAAAAGCAAACTTAAACAAATAGAAATTTGTTGAAGAAAGTAACTGGCAAGCACACCATAGTAATGATAAATCGTAGATAACGTCTGAAGATCCACATAACATAGAGTGTACTCATACAATAAAAGCAACTATAGAAATAGAAGTCCATAATGCATAAAAACTAAAATAAGATCCTCAACAGTAGCAGGTAAGGGACCACATCCATCATAGAGCGCGAGATGGTCCATCGCCATCAGATGGATCAGTATTCGAACGACAAGGATCCACGAAGGCCGCATCCGGATCCAGATTGCGCATAACACAAGGGTCGTCGATACGGTATCCGTCGCGAGATGGATCCCGCTCCATAGCACTACTAAAATCTGCTTAATTGGCGACGTAAATTTAGCAACGTTACAAAAATATCGCTAAATTATGGACATTAGCGACGTATAAATGAAACGTCGGTAACCGTCGCTACTAGCGACGCAAACAGTGACGTGACAACGACATATACTAGTTACGTGAGCTAGTCGTCGCGAAACGTCGCTACAACGTTGCTAATTGCGACTGTTTTAGCGACGTTAATAATAACGTCGCTAAATTCTAACTAAATTAAATTCCCTCCTGATTCATTTCCCCTATCAATTTTACTCTCTCACTCTCTTCCTCCGGCTCTCTCGCTCTCACTCTCTCCGGCGCTCTCGCTCCCCCTCTCTCCGGCGACTTCACTCTCTCGGGTGACTTCACTCTCTTCGGTGACCCACCTCTGGTATGTGACTCCCTTTCTCTCTCTATCTCTCTCTATTTGTTGTTGGTGGTTGGGAGGGTACTGGTGGCTCGGGAGGAGGGACAGGGGGTGCGGGTGGTTGGGGGTGAGGAATGGTTGGGTGGTTGTTGGGGGGGTAGTGCAGGGTGGTGAGGGCGGCTGGGGGTGAGGAGGGGGGTTGGGGGAAAGAGAGGGTTAGGGTTCGGGTTAGAGGGGCGGAGGGGGGGGGGGGAGGGGGGGGGGGTGAGGGCGGCTGGGGGTGTTACTTCCACATTTATAGTTTGAGGGTATTTTTGTCATTTTTAGGGTTATTTGAATTTATTAGAATTTATTTGAATTTAATATATTTTATTAGAAATTTTAAATGATTTATTTGCATGGTGTGATTAAATCCTAGTTAATTGATTGCCATGTGGTTTTGGTTAGCCTAACCTAGATTGGACCTAACCTAGATTAGTCATAGCTAGTCTAGTTAGTCACTTTGGGTTTTAGTTAGTATTGGTTACATAGGTTTAAGTCAAGTTTAGTTAAATAGAGTGATTTGCTAAGAGACTAGGAAAGAGCCCTAGAATCTAGGCCACTCCTTATCCTTGATGCATTCCTAGCCCTAGGATGCAACCTAGAAACCCTAACCTAGCCTAGTGGCCGGCCAAGACCCCCCCTTTGCCTATATAATATCATTTTAGGAATTTGAGCCTCCTTCCAATAGTTTATCATTTCTTTTCTAAAGACAAGGTGAGCCTACACTTCATTTCTCCATAGATTAATCAATATAGGTCTATTTTCATTGGGATTTCCTCTATAGCACTCTAAATACTTCTCTTCTACTGTTTGTGGAGTCACATCACAGGTTTAGGACAATTTGAAGGAATTGGGTGGACTTTTGGAGGTTCACTTTGAAGAGCTTTTGTTTTGAAGAACACATAGAGGTAAAATCCTATTCCCTCATTAAAACTAAGATTTCTTTACATTAACACCTAGCCCTAGGTGTCCTGATTCTGTAGGATTAGGATTTGTTCTATTTTACGTGTCCGTATCGGACACGTATCAGTGACTGTGCGCAAGTGTTTGATGAAATACCCCAATGGGCATTTCGTATTGATTTTCGAATTGTATTTAAATAGAAATTATTATTTTGATGTCGCTTACACGTTTGTGATTGACTGGGGTGGTTCCTGTGTCGTGTCGTGTCGTTAAGGACATGTGCACACGCGGGTGCACCACGCGCGCGCGAGCGCTGTAGCTCCCCTGCTACCAGCGTGCTCGTGTGAGCCACCCATGACACGTGGACACGTATACTTGGAAGTGAAGCAAGGGGCACTGTCTGTCATGACACCCCCGAGGTTTCGTGTCCTAAGGATACGTGTCGGGTGCGTGCGGACACGTGCACTGGTTACGCGAGCTCGTACAGGCTCGTGCATACGTGTGTATTATTCTGGACACTCGTGTGTCCTATTTTAGGACACCAAATTGGTTGTGTACCACCTACTGATATACCCTAACTGTTATCTACCTTTTATTTTTCATGAATTGTTATATTGGATTGGAAAATCGATGTAGTTTTGGAAGTTCATGTTAACTGATACGATTAGTGTATCAATGATACACTGTTCTTTATTTTATTTAAATTCCTGTTAATTAGTGATTCTAGATGTGCTAAGTTGTATCCTAACATGTTAAGATCCCTGTTAGTTAATTTACATAATCAAATAGGCCTGGTAACTTGTAAATGGGAAATCGATGTTGGGTTGGGGATTCAAATGCTGGAATTCATTGTTCAACTGTCCAATTCCTGATACACTAGTTTCCCTTCACTAATATTCCTGTTATGCAATATATTAGTTGTATTTTGATGTATTGAACACTAGACAATCATGACTGATTCAATTCTCAGTTTTAGTTGTTTGCATAATCGAAATTCATGTAATAGGTTCCTTCTTACTGACAGGGTAATATCAGTGAGTATCACTGAATACTCTTATGCAATGAATTGGGTTCCTTCCTTTACTGTTCTTATTCCAGTCTCTCACTCATACACATGCTAATTTTACTAGGTTAGCCTATCACAGGAACTGAGGATCGAAATCCAGAGGACTTGTTGCCTGTAAATTCCTTCACAGTTGATTTAATACTGAACACTCATATCCTGTCAACCTACACTTTTGTTCATGAATGCACATACATACCAGTATAGTCCATACACACAAGCACACGCATTGCCTACCCTCTAACACTCATATCCTGTCAACCCACACACTCTAGTATGCATTCTATTACTGCTAATATATTCCACACACTGTTAACACATTCAAATGTGTGACACACACAAATGTTGACACTTGAACTCACTGACACACACACATAATAGCCACCTAAGAACCCTCTCATTCACTCATTCCACACTGCTTCACTGTCCAGTACTGGACTGCACACTCACACACATCCTCAACATGACACACACTGTTTGAATACTTGAACACTGTCTTCATTTTCCTGAACACCTAGACCTACAATTTGTTCCTGAACTAATACACTATTACTTGTTACAAACCTGTGAGGACAGTACACCCTCACAACACCATTCCACACACACACCCATGTACATGCCTCATACAAATCTTTACACATGTTCACACACACACACATAGCCCTATGGATGCAAGTATGTAGTAGTTAGCTATACATATGTAATGTAATGTATATGCTAGCCTTAATTTCTTATAATGTATATAAGTTTTATAGCTAAATGCAATGTCTAATAGATATGCCATGATATGTTGACTTAGCCTATGCCAATATGTGTGTGCCAATATATATATAGGGTACATAGATATATGTGTATAGGAATTATGTATGTGTGATGTTGGTTTGACCTTGTGATTGTGTATGAGTGCTAAGATAGACTTGATTAGACTAATTTAGACTTGTTTGACCTAGTTTGACCATAGTTGACTTAGGGTTGACTTCTTGGTTGACCAAGGTTGACCAAGAGTTGACTTTGGCCTAGATTGGCCTAGATTGACCTAGATTCATCTAGAATGCATTGAATTGCATATGGTTATCATTTTAGACTTGTTGTGACTTGTGCTATTCTGATTAGGAGCCAAACACCTCTCCTCGGACAGTACATTTCATCCGGACACTCCGATACCAGGCGAGTAGATTCTCTGATCATTTCATATCCTGCTTTGAATTATTTTCCTACTTTAAATTACTTTACTTGTTACTGTCACGTTGGTCAAACGGATGTTTGCAAAAAACAAAAATTGTTCTTTATTGCAGAAACTTTGTAAGAAGATTACAATTGAATTCTGGGAAAGTACAACTATAGGAATCCGATCTGAATGACGATCGCTTTATCCCTTGGACGATGTAAAGTTTAAAGACGATAGCCTCTGAAGTTGAAGGTGGTAGCCTCTGAAGAATGCAACAGTACTTTGGCAAGAACTCCTGATTTCTCTGCTCTTGATTCTGATTTTTCTGATTTTTCTGATCTGATCTCTCTGATCCCCCTTATGAAGGACTTGAAACTCTATTTATAGAGTTCTAGAAATAACTAATTTTTAGTTATTCTGGATTGCGCATGATGGATTGTGCAGACATTGAACTGCGCAGACATCAAACTGCGCTGGCAGTTACTCGATCGTTGGCCAACTTTATGAGACATGTGGCATTGTTTGATTGAAATGCGCATGATCGTGTACAGACGGTTGCCACGTGGTGAGCAATTGATGGCATGTATGCCACGTACAAAATATCAGTTTGTCTTGATGGACTGCGCCACATAAACTGCGCTGGCTTCAGACTGCGCTGGGATTGAACCGCACTGCAGGGTATCTGGCAGACTGCACTTCGATTGTGCTGATAGCTTGCGCTGGCTGTACAGCTGTCCTCGAGCGCTGTGCTGCACGAGAAATGAATAGTTTCCTCGTTCTTCGGGCTGTCAGCTGTCAGAAGATCTGATTCTCTTTCAGATAATGATGACGCGGCCACGTCAACTAGCGCGCTTGGATGAGTACGCAGTTTAGCTTGTGCAGTTGAGTTGTTGTGCAATCTGTCTCCTGCGCAGTTCATTTGAAGGGTACACAATTTAATTTTCATTGCTTTTTTGATGGGTGCAACTTAATTTTTAGGACCTACAAGACCCCTTCAAAGTTTTCAAAATTTGAAAATATTCAAAGTTTCAAAATACTTTGAATTTCGAATTTAAAATCAAGTTGCGCAAGTGATGTCATGACTGCGCGTTTGGAGGAATCAACTCCTAATTTCTCGACGTAATCTGAGGTGACTGTTACTGTTGAAAAACTATAAATAGTTTCCGTTCTTCTTTCTTTCATTCTTTACTTGTTTCCAACTGTTCAAGAAAGAAAAAGCTCATGTGCCAACTCCGACCACTTCTCCTTCTTCTTCGTCGACATTAATGGCCCCCAAACGTTAGCCGCCGAGAAGGGCAAAGCCCCTGCTGAGTCTTCGACTCGGGTTGTGCCCCAAATTTCTCGTCACAAAGTCGGTCACCCTGCGCTGCAAGATAGATGATGGACTCGATCAAAAACCCTTTTTAGGATTCTTTGACATTGTCGAACCTTCATACCTCTCTCTTTTTAGAGATTTGATGGTATTATGCCGCCCTATTTAGGGTTTTGGTTGCACACACACAATAGTCATTTTTATGAAAACTATTTTCTTGCGCAATCGGTTGGAAAGCGCTGGCAAATGTTCAGCGCAATCTATTGATTTGCGCAAGTCTTTCTAGCGCAAACTGATGCCTTGTGCAAGCCGGTTAGCGCAAACTGATGACTTGCACAAGTGGATATTTTGGCGGAACTTGATATTTTGCGCATGTAGACTGCATTAGCGCAACCTGATGCTATGCACATAGCGCAATCTGACACTTGCACAATTTGCTGATCTTTTGAACAGACTATTTGATTTTGTATGTACTGAATTTTGTCTCTTTGTTTGATGCAGTTAACATCAGGGAAGACCCAAATTATGAAATCTTTGCAGGGACTTTGGCTGAACCAGAGTTTAAGGAAGATCTGTCCCATGTAACATTTCCTCAGTATGCCCTGCCATCGTCCCGTCAAGCCATCCTAACAGCACAAGACAATGAAATATTGCTGAGTCTGATGAACGGGCAGCCTCTGCAGACTGCTGACGCTATTATTCATAAGAAGCCTCTGTTTCTGTTTGGTGAGGCTCTTGATAAGAGTCCTCAGCCGAGACCTCGAGTTGAACAGAGACTCTTTCAGAGAGCCGAGAAAAGGATACTTCTACCTGAGATTTCCAGGTGCCTTCCCCTATCTCGCCATGCTCATGCGAGCTATCCCAGGAGGATGGACTGGGATATAACTCCTCTCCAGCAAGCCCGAACAGGGAATATTTGTGTGAAGAAAGGGCCAAACAACAAAGACATGTTCTACAGTTCGTCTGAGCGTCACAGCTCTCTGCTCAGAGGATTGAAACCCGACTGTATTCCACCGGAGAACTCCTCCCTGCTGCTGCCAGTCCGAACACCGATATTCGCAAATGAATTTGCGAAGGTTGAGGGAAGATATCCGGACCAAGACATTCGATTGACGGGTCTTATGAATCCGGACAACAAGAGATGGAATTGTATAGCCAATTGGATATTGGCTCAATTCGAAGAGAAGCTCAAAGAGGTTGAGCTGTATCAGGCGGTGTACTCTACCGTTTACGGCTTCCACCCCAATCCTCATCCGTTCCTCGCATTGGCGGAGAGGTACAACTTCAGGACAGGAACCTTTATGACACCCTGTGGAGAGATTGGACTGGCTCTTCACGAGATGAAGTATAACTCGAGCTTGCCGATGGGGGAATTCTCCTGTGAGGAATTTGTCCCAACCAATGACGAATTGGACAAACTTTGTCAGGAGAATGCTGATATGGTGGCCGTTTTTGAAGAGCTGCTGTGCCACTATAAGATCTGCTCCTTGTACTACAAGAGTGGTACCTCTGGCACTTGCTACTCGACAAAGTGGTTGCCCTATCTCTTTCTCAACCACATCATGGAGAAGAAGACTAAGGAGCACGATAAGTGCAACCCTAATTTCTTCAGACCACTCAGCCATAGTGAGGTGATAGGATTGATGGAGTAGAACAAGGAGATGGACATCAAGGTCGATGATGAACTTCAATATCCTCCTTTCAAGACAGGAGATATTATTGAAAGTTTCATGAGGATGGGCTATAGGCCCATGTCAAAGGAAGCCCAGCTGGCGGGTTTCCTCACCTACTGACTTCGACGATTCGTTGTCCCTGGAGCCAGTGCCGTCGATCGCTTCCATCGAGGCGTACTTTTTGCTGCCGTCCGCTTAGTCTTCGGCTATCGGATGGATATGTTGTCGGCGATGACATGCAGAGTAAATGCTGGCCTTCGCCTTTTTGTTGATTCGATGCTCAAAGAGAAAGGTGAGAAAGGGAGCTTTCCTCGGTTGGAGCTTCCATACACTTATTTGTTCGGATGGTTGCTTCTGCACTGTCCTTCATTGATGAACCCCGATATGGGGGCGGTCAGTAGCAGCTTCTTGCGGAGATTCTCCAAGAGTAAATGGATATACACCAGTTTAAGAGATTGCAGACGATCTCTGAATCTCGAAAAGGGATAGAACTTCTACTGTGTTCCCCCTCCAGCCGGCTATGAGCACATGTCTACAAATCTGGTCGATTCTGGGAGACAGCCTTTGGGTCGTACAGTTTTTGATTGGCTGAAGACAATCCGGCCGTCACACCTAGTCTACAGATTTGAAGATGAGTGTTATTTGGAGCCATATCTTTCTAGCCGTTTTGCGCGCCAATTCGGCTATGACCAGTTTCATGTAGGCAACGCCATCACGTGCCTGCAAGAAAAAGGTTATTTGATCGATGGCGCCCGGGCCTGGGCCTACTATAATGCTCGAGACACAAGAACAACATTCTCGATGCCGACGAAGAGCGACCATGGTCGCCGGATGCTGTATACATATTCAATCTTCTATACATCGGCGAATACCTTTGCCGAGAACTTCAGTCTTGCCGATAGCTTTGCAACAGCAATGCGACTAAAGAAAGGAGCAACTGTTGTGTCGGCTCCCGGTAATGACGAAGAGTATGAGCCGGTTGATGCCCCGTTGGAAGCTTCGAGGGAAGCCAACTTCTCCGAAGAAGTCAAAGAGCCACTGTGTATCACATTGAAGGTTGTCAGATCTCCCGCCAAGGAGAGAAAGAGGAGGATAGAGGAACCTTCTTCTCCAGTTGCTAAGAAGAAACTTGTCTTGGAACCTTCAGAAAAGGTCACCACTCGGTCGTAATCTCGGCAGATGGCTGAGTTGACTCAGAGGGAAGAAGCGACCACCCCAACTTCTATTCAAAGACAAGAAAATATCATAGATGTAGAGAAGTCCGGAGAGACCTCCACACAGAAAGAAAATGGTCTTCAGAAAAAAGAAGATAGTCACTCCTCCGAGACAAATCCTGTCATCGGTCGTGGATAGTGCTATCGCCGGAGTCACAATGTCATCTCCTACTCCTGCTCCTGAACCTGAAACTTTCAGTCCAGAGAGGAGGGATGAGGCGGTAGAGACCATGGAAGAAGTCGTGGAGAAAGAGGATGAAGTATTATGATCTCCTTCACTTGAAGTGGAAACTACCCAGCTTCCAGCTACACCGAGAACACTTCATGATGAAGAAGATCATTTAATGATTGATGCCCTAAATGATTGCGACTTTGGACTCCAGGATGATATAGATCCGATCGCCGCAACTGATAGTGGAGCACGAGAGGAGAGCACCAGTGATGAAGTTTCATCAGCAGAGGCTGTTGATGATACTCTGAATCCAGAGGAGGACGCTGATATCCACATATCCCCAGAAGCTGTTGATGACACATTGAATCCAGAAGAGGATGTTGATGTGCATGTATCTCCAGAAAAGAATATGGGTGAAGAAGTAGCACCCGAGGAAATTGCTACTGCTGATCCCAAAGGTATTGAATAATATTATCAATTTTCTTTTCATAGATTAAATGGCTAATATCTATATTTTTTTATCCATGCAGAAGTTGAATCTTCTCCAATTCCTCCCATATGCACGGATATAGTGCCAATAAAAGTAATAGTCAGCAGTAGCACATTTTTCGGGTGGCTCCGAAGCGGATAGTAGCCAGGCAATAATGTCTGAAGCTACTTCTGCGAGGTTGCAACCTGTGTCAGCAGATGACAGAATTGTCACTGGTCCTATCTATGGTAAGATTGCCCTTACTTTTGATCCTTTTCAATTAGTTGCTAATGACAACCAACTAATGATGTTTGTTTGATTTTGCAGAGGAACATCTGGGAGGGGCGACTAGCTCTACCATGGCTCCTTTGTCTAGAGAGCCCTCCACTCATGTGCAAGAAGCTGAACGTCTATCTATACAGGCACCTGCTACTTCAACATCCGTGGGAGTAGCTGCTACACCTGGTGCTATAGCCACTAACCGATTCATAATTGGTTCTTTCACCAACCTCTTCTTCAATTCACTAGGACCCTTAGTAGAGAGGGTAATGGATAAAGAAGAGGTTGGTTTCATAACTGTTAGGGGTCCAACCTCTTATTTGATAGATGCCATCCTGAGTCAAGGTGATGAAGCGCAAGCTGCTTACCTTGAACACATATTGGATGAATTGGAAGAATCGGTTAAGACCTACAAAGATCTGAATCGGGGAGAGGTGGAGCCTTTGGTACTTGCTGAATTTGAGAGGATGTCTCAAGAGGCTGCAGTTGCGAAGGTTGACTTCCAGATTATCTTGGATACTTTCACTGCCAAGTCTTTAAAATATAACTCTCAAATAGAGATAATAGCATCTGCTGCCGAGGAGAAGGAGAAGAAAGTTGCTGAACTAAAAACAGAATATGCCCGTCTTCAAGAAGAGTTAAGACTTGTTCAGCTTGCTCTAGAAGATGAGGCCACACAACATCAAGCTGCAGTTCAACAACTGGACGCTCTGACCCAGGAAAGAAATGAGTATGTCACAACTCATCAAGCTAAAATCTCTCACAGACTAGTAACCTTGCCGACTTTCGACGATAAGTTTGGAATGGAGGAAGCTAGGAGGCGAGTGATAGACTCTCGTGAGGAGCGACTGCAAACTTTAAAGCAGCAGATGACTAACTTGATGACTCCACCGGCTGAATGAGAAGACTTTTTGTATCTTCTATTTTGTAACATATCTTTTTGTACTGTCTTTTAATTTTGATCAATAAAAAGACATTTTCTTTGTGGCTCTATTATTTGTTGCATATCTTATTCAGATATAAATAATAGCGATAGAAAATATATTCAGAGGTGCAGGACATGATATATTTCTTGCTTTTAGAAAATAATTATATTCATTATATCTGCTCAGAGGTAATATGGACATGGCAGAATATAATTTGTTGAATATCATTATTTCAGTAGACAACTTAATCAAAGATAACAAATATATGACAAGTTGCAGATGATTCGTCAAAACGAAATAAATTGTCGGGATGTGTGAACGAAATGAATCGTCAGGATGAACGGACGAACCGTCAAATGAATGAAATGAACGGGTGGACCGTCAGATGAATGGAATGAACGGGTAAACCTCGGATGGATGAAATGAACGGGTGAACCGTCGGATGAATGAAATGAACGGGTAAACCGTCGGATGGATAAAATGAACGGGTGAACCGTCTGATGGATATAAATGAACGGGTGAACCATCGCGTGAATGTAATGAACGGGTGAACCATCTGATGAATGTAATGAACGGGTAAACCGTCGGATGGATGTAAATGATCGGGTGAACCGTCGCGTGAATGTAATGAACGGGTGAACCGTCTGATGAATGTAATGAACGGGTAAACAGTCGGATGAATGTAAATGAACGAATGAACCGTCTGATGCATGTAAATGAACGGGTAAACCGTCGAATGAATGTAAATGAACGGATAAGCCGTCTGATGAATGTAAATGAACGGGTGAACCGTCGGATGAATGTAAATAAACGGATAAACCGTCTGATGAATGTAAATAAACGGGTGAACCATCGGATGAATGTAAATGAACGAATAAACCGTCTGATGAATGTAAATGAATGGGTGAACCATCGGATGAATGTAAATGAACGGATAAACCGTCTGATGAATGTAAATGAACGGATGAACCGTCGGATGAATGTAAATGAACGGATAAACCGTCTGATGAATGTGTCGCTCCAGAATCTCTGCTTATAAATAGAACAAAAATCTAGATGGAATGATCACTTTCACTTTTTAGCACAAAGATGTTGTCTGGAGATGCATCCAAGAAGGCTGAGATCGCCCCGAAGGTTGAAGAACTCCCGGAGGAACGTCCAGCCAATCCTAGCCAGCCAAAGCAGATAGAAGCGGACGAAGGTTCGTCTGCACCCAAGCCGCCACGGGATATCCTAGACTTCTTGCTTGAACCAGGGATGACTGAAGAAGAGGAGGCTAAACGACTAGCCGCTTGCCAGTTCTTGGTGGGTTCGAGCAAAGATGTTCTCGGTTCGTTTGTCGACTATGTCTTCGATAAGGACGGCAGTGGCCCGTGTCCCAATTTTGAGAAGGATGATAGTGACCTTCCTTGATATTATGTACTATCATTCATGATGAAATAAAATTAAATTTTATTTATGAACTTGTCTGATGATTACAAGCAATCTCTTTTATATTTATACATAATACTTTTTGAGGAACTTGCCATTGATGGGCATCATTGCAACTCGAACGTCTAACTCTGAGAGTTGATAGGCTCCATTTGAGAAGACTTTGCTCACGATATATGGACCTTTCCACTTTGCATCGAACTTGCCTTTGCTCATGTGAGTCATAGTCATAGGACGTCTGACTGTTAGAACGAGCTCTCCTTTCTGAAAGGCTCTAACTTTAACTTTGCGGTTGAAAGTCTTCGAGATGCGGGCTTGATATAACTCAATATGCTGTTGAGCCATTAACCACTTTTCGTCGAGTGCTTCTAATTCTTGAAGTCGAAGGAGGTCATTGTTCTCTGTAGTGAGCTCATTAGCAATGGCAATCCTTAAAGACAAAATTTGAACTTCCAGGGGTCGAACAGCTTCACAGCTGTACACTAAAGAGAAGGGTGTACAGCCTTTGGGGTTGCGGACCGTAGTACGGTAGGCCCAAAGACATTCGTCAAGCTTGACACTCCAGTTTTGTTTGTTAGTAGATACAAACTTCTTGAGGAGCTTGATAATAGTTTTTTGAAGGCTTCGGCTAAACCATTAGCAGCAGGGTTGTAAGCCGTAGAAGCGACATTGTCAATCCGATGATCATCACAGAACCTTGTAAATTTTTGACTGATAAACTGTGGTCCATTATCATGAATGATCCTTCGAGGTACACCAAATCTATAGATGACATGGTGTTTGACGAAGTTGATGACGCTGCTGGTCTTGACTTCAGCTAGAGGTATAGCTTCAGCCCATTTGGAGAAGTAGTCGGTTATTGCTAATATGAACCGATTTCCTCTAGAAGAAGGAGGATTGATGGGACCTATAATGTCCATGCCCCAAGCTTTGAAAGGCCAGGAAGCAGCAGTCGGATGAAGGAATTCTGATGGTTGATGGATGAAATCTGCGTGTATTTGGCAGGCTCGACATTTCCTTGCATATTCGATGGCATCTGATACCATAGAGGGCCAGTAGTAACCTATGCGTCGGATGCGATCTTGTAGCTTATGACCGAGTTGATGTGCTCCGCAGACACCATCGTGAGCTTCGCGTAACACTTGCTTTGCTTCATCACCAGCAAGACATCGCAAAAGAAGACCGTCATAAGTCCGTCGATAGAGAGTCTTAGTAGTCTGATTATAGTAGAACCGGAGAGATCGTCGATGAATACTCGTAGCCTCCTTTGGGTCTTCAGGAAGTATGTCGTGAACTATGAAGTCAATGAAGGGAGCTCTCCAATCTTCGTTAATAATATTGATTTCAGTGAAGTTACTGAACTCAATATTGTGATTGTTTTTGACACAAAACAATTTCTGGTTAGCGACAACCACCACCTGCTGTCTTTTGATAGGGATGGCTAAGACTGCTGCAAGATTGGCTAAGGCATCTGCCTCGGTATTGAAAGTTCGGCGAACATATTCGATAAAGAAGGCTTTGAATGATATAGCCATGCTGATTGCCACTTCATGATAAGGCACTAGATCTTGATGGCGAACTTCATAGGTCCCTCTAACCTGGTTAACAACCAGCTTGGAGTCGCCATAGACTTCAAGATATTTGACGTCTAGTTGTTTGGCTAATTGAAGGCCAATGAGTAGAGAATTGTATTCAGCTACGTTGTTGGAGCAGGGTTCATCTAGGTAGTAGGCTCTTTGGATAGTTGACCCATCTAGAGAAACAAGAACAACTCCAACTCCTGCGACAATGGCACCATTGGGTCCGATCCTGGATGCACCGTCAAAGAATAGACGCCAAGTAGGAAATTGTTCGAAGATCATATTTGATTCCAATGTCTCGTCTGGAATTTTATCATAGAGTTTGGATATTTTCGGAACAGGATGCGCTGCCAAGAAATCTGCTAGTGCTTGACCTTTAACAGATTTTTGAGGAACATATACCATGTCATATTGGGCTAGCAAAATGGCCCATGTAGCTAGCCAAGAATTGAGTGTGCTAGGCTTCTTCATCAGTACCCGAAGAGGATTAACTCGGGATATGACATGAATAGTTTGGCCAATGATGTAATGCCGAGTCTTTTGAACAGCGAATATAAGAGCTAGGCATTCTTTTTCAATCGGACTATAACGGTGTTCAGCACCGATCATAGTACGAATGAGATAATAGATGGCCTGCTCATGACCTTCTTTATTCTTTTGGGCAAGTAAAGCACCCAATGAATGGTCCATAGCACGGACATACATTAAGAATGGTATGCCTGAAATCAGTGGCACCAAGACTGGTGGGTTCATGAGATATTGTTTTATATCTTCGAATGCTCGTTGACATTCTTCAGTCCAAATGAAAGATACACCCTTCTTCATTAGCTGAGTAAATGGTCTACAGCGTCCAGACAGATTCGAAATGAACCTCCTGATGTATGCAAGTCGACCTTGGAATCCTCGTAGCTCTTTTAGATTGCGTGGAGGACGCATCTCTTGAATGGCTTTGATCTTCTCGGGATCCACGTGTATACCTTTAGAGGTAATGACGAAGCCGAGAAATTTACCACTAGAGACACCCAAGAATGACTTGGTAGGATTCATTTTGAGTTGATGTTGGCGCATCAGATTAAAGATTGTTCTCAAGTCTTGGATATAATATTCCTTTAGACGACTTTTGACAGCAATATCGTCGACATAGCATTCGACAGTCTTGCGAAGATGATCTCGAAAGATGGTACTCATAGCTCGTTTGTAAGTTGCACCCGTGTTCTTGAGACCAAATGGCATTACAGTGTAGCAGTAGACTCCACGAGGAGTGCAAAAAGAAGTGTGTTTTTCATCTTCAGGATTCATCCGAATCTGATTGTATCCAGAGAATCCATCCATGAAAGATATTCGCTCGAACCTACAGGTGTTGTCAATTATAACGTCTGTGATAGGGAGAGGAAACTCATCTTTTGGATAGGCTTCATTAAGATCCCAAAAGTCGATGCAAACTCGAACTTTGCCAGTTTTCTTCAGGACTGGAACAACGTTGGCTACCCAATCAGGATGTTGTTCTTCTCGGATAAAGCCACAAGCGATGAGCTTCTTGACTTCATCATCAATTGCGTCCATCATTTCTGGCTTGAACGCCGTTGTTGCTGTTTGACTGGTTTTGCATTAGGAAAAATATTCAGTTTGTGAGTAGCAACTTTGGAATATAAACCTGGCATGTCTTCATAATTCCAGGCAAAAACATCAATGTATTCTCGAATAAGAAGAATTAATTCTTACTTATCTGCCTCTGGAAGGTTCTTGCTGATGAATATTGGACGAGGTGACCCGCTCTCTCCTACATCAATTTGAACCAATTGATCTTCGGTAGGAGGTTCTCGTTGTCCGAATCGGAGTTCCCATTGGGTATCTATTCGTTGAACCCAAGGATCTGTTTCAAGATTTTCTTCAATATCCTCATCATAACCTTCCGAAAGTTCGACGGAGACCATGTTAGAAGATACGATCAACCGATGAACTTGACCAATGCTGGTGTCAGAGTCCCATGATCTGGAATCAGAAGAATTAGAGCGTTCTTCACTATCAGATTCGGAGACTATTGGGGATAAGACCGGAGGTGAAGCATATCCGAGACCTCTTTTGGTCCTGCTGTAGTACATCTCTAATTTTCCTTTCGAAACAGCAGTACGGATAGGAGTTCGTCTACCCTTACTGTAGTTGAGGCCATTCTTGAAATCATAACCCATCTTTCGGATGATATCTTTTGATTGTTGACTGTAACGATGAAGTTGGAGATGTCCTGTATCATCACTTTTGCTATCATCTGTATAGCTGAATTTTTGTTCTGGTCCTTTACTAAAAAATATTGGACTCTCACCTCTTTTTCGAGAAGGGACAACGAAGTATGAATCATCTGGATGTTCGAGTAAGACCTCCGTTTGAAGAGACTGTACAACTCTGTGAGCACCCTGAATTTTGGGTTGATTTTTTTATTTTTATTTTACTTTCTGATTGATTTAGTTTCAATAAATAATTATTTTTTATTTATCCTTAAGTGTACTTTCCCGTGCCTTTGATATTTGGAGTTTCAGGGATGTTCAACTCTGGAAATCTTCTTCACGAGTTTTGTAGTGGACAGGATTACCTTCATGATGGTATATAGTATCCCATCCAAACTTGTTCCCTTGTACTCTTTTTGCTTCGCACAACTTAGGGTCGATTTAGACCATTTGATTATTAATTAATTTTCCCACTCTTTTCCTTGATCATTATTAGCACGTTACCGTAACTTTTAATTTGGGAGCGCAAGACCAGTTATTTTCTTGAAACCAACTTATCATGCATGATCTACTCGAGACGCTCGTCACCCATGACCTTCGTGTCCCACTCAGACACGCTATTTTGTGCTCTATTTGCTTCGCACAACTTTTCTGACACGTGACCCGATTTTATTTCACCCCACAGTGTCACATTCATTTTCCAACTTGATTTGTGGGTACCCTGTCGACCAAAACCTGTCAGCCCCAATTATGGACATGGCCTACATTGAGCCTACAACCCGTTCGACACTTGTGTCCCATTTATTGGAATCCCCATGTGCTACTTGTTTACTCATGATCATCAACACCTATTTTTATTCGATTATTTCACAATGTCCGGTTTTGATCCAACCCGGTTTGACCGAACCCAGTCCAAGCTCCATGTTACTCTCCATCACCATCACCCTCAGTCTCATTACCCTTGAAAAATACTAAATACTCATTCTACCTATTTTTTTTTATTATTATTGGAAATTTCTATTGATATTAAATCTATTGGAATGACCCAATTTTTTAGCTAATTAAATCCTAGCCATAGGATCCTCCCATTTAATCCTACCCATTAATTCCTACATGTAAAATTTTCCTCACACCCCCTCCATATTGGCCGGCCCTAAAATCTAGGCTTGGCTTTTTCTCTCTCCTCCCCTCTCATTAACTCTCACACAATAATTATTATTCTCCCTTTCTTAAACTTTTCCAACACCAACAGCAGCATCTAAACACCACCACCACCATTGCACACCCACACAGCCTCCCATGGCCGAGCCCAGCCGTGGCCGACCTCCCTCCTCCCTGGCCGAGCTCGGCCACCCCCAGCAGGCCGCACCACCAGCCTCTTCTCCTACTTTCCTCCTCCTCTCCATCAACATAACCACATCAACCAAACACCACCCGCGCCACCTTAGCCCACCTCCACCTCCACCGTGCGATGCCCCCGCCATGCACAGCATCGGCCGCACACCTCCCGCCTCCGCCGGGCTAGCCTGGGCCAGCTGCGTAGCCTCCCGCAGTGCACAGCAACTGCTGTGCGCATCTGCCGGCCGAGAAATGGTCGTGGCGCGTGTGCAGCGCCGCCGTGGCCGGCCGCCGCCACCATGGCTGGCCTCTCCCGCCGTGGGCGAACACCGATAACCCTTCCTGGGTCCGTCTCTCCTCCTCCAGCGCGACGTATACACGATTCGTGCGTTTCGCACGAAGTTCCGTCGTTTAATACATCAAAACCGGTCACCAAGTTGACCGTTTAAATTGTATTAATTTTGGATAGTTTCGCGGGGTCAACTTCGTCAGCTTGTACCTCCTCCACCGTAGCTCCGTTTGGAGTGCTACCAGTTCCTGTGCGAAGCTTGTATAACCCTCTTTCTACCCCTCCAGTTTTGTTTTATTGTGAGCTTGTTTGATTGGTTGAATTCGACGCCAAAGTTGGCCGTCCGAATTCATAATTTTCAACTTGTAAAATTTTATTTTTGAACACAGGACTCCAGATTTCATTTCTAACACCACCATTAGACTCGTGGCGTCGTTCTGACATGTTTTTATATAAAATTTGTTAGATTTGGAGGACGTGGGTCCTGGCATGTTTTTTGGTGCAAAGTGGGTTCCACAGTCCGGGTCAACGGAACTTTTTGACGCCGGCTCATCGAAATCTAATTCTGGATATACCGTTGAGTTCGTATCGTCATTCTGGACTCGTTGACATATAATTTGCTAGGTTTTGGTGGACATTGGATCCGACACGCATTTCGGTGCAAGTCGGATACCAATATCCGGGTCAACGGGTCATTTTTAGATCGGCTCATCGGAATCCAATTCCGGATATACCGTTGAGTTCGTATCATCATTCTAGACTCGTTGACATGTAGTTTGCTAAGTTTTGAGAACATTGGCTCCGGCACGCATTTCTGTGCAAACCGAAATTCTAAGTTCTGGTCAACGGACCCAATTGAGATCGGGTCAACGGAATCCAATTCTGAAGATGCCGTTAGATTCGTATCGTCATTCTGGTTTTGTGGACATATAATTTATTATATTTTATAGATTTGTTTTCTTGCACGTTTTTCGGTGTAAAACGGCTCCGACACGGATACCATTTTGACCCGAAATTACCTTTTTACCCTTATGTCCAAATTGGACCGATGGGTAGGCTATCCTAGCTAATTTGACCATTCTGGACACGTTGGCGATGTTTATTTTATCGTCCGACAATGTTTGTTGATAATTTCTCTGAGTTTAACCTTTTTATAATTTAATTAATAATTAATTCTTATAATGTTCGTATTTCGGGATTAGTACAACGAAACTGAGCTCAGTCAATTCCAGTGATCTCACATCGCTGAAATTGACAAGATGGACACGTGGATCACTATAATAAGATTATCAACTTTACCGTTGATCTTCTTAACTCGATTTACGTGTCGTAAGTTTCGGCGTACGAATAACGAAGTACAAGTTATATCTTTAATAATTAGACTAGAATTGACCCAGTTTGACCAGAGTTGACCAGTTGACCAAAAGTCAACTGTAAGTCAACACTTGACCTAGTTTGACTAGATTGTTGACCGGAGTTGACCTAGAGTTGATTTGACTTAGAAGAACCTAGGAAAATATAGATTGCTTGTAGAGATTTATTTATTACAACTTGAACACCTTATAACCTGTGTTGCTTTAAATAGGACTCTGTGGCTTCAGTTGGACCCCTATACCTATCAGCTGTTCAGGTTATCCGGCGAGTACATTCTCTGATCATTTCATATCTTGTTTAGGATTATATTCCTGCTTTAGATTATCTTACTTGATGCTGACACGTTGGTAACACGGATTAGTACTATATGGATCCCTTCATGAGATGTTATCCCTCTCGGGAGCATCAGATACTTTTGTACTGTGTGTTTCACTTACATCACGTATCTCATGCTTCGATTATCATGAATCTTCGGGAATCACCTAGTGACTCATGTACCCTCATGATCACCGAGCCTTCACGAATCAATTCATGAATCACCCTTTATGGGCAACGTAGTACAATCATGAATCTTAACGTAACTTGAATGGATCTTTATGTATTGATTGGGGATGGGGGAGTATAAATGAAAATGTGAATAAATCCAAGTAGTGTAATCATGAATCAATTCCAAGTAGTGTAATCATGAATCAGTCCTTAGCCATTCACATGTTTATCCAGTACTCTGAATCACTAGCACTGTCTCTCTTTATATATATCATAGATATTTACTTACAGTCTCTCTTTTATATTATGCTATTTCTTCAAATCCTGTATTTTATTCTCTAGCATGATTACATTTCTTTCCTGCTATGACTTGTTGAGATGTATTGTGCTCGCTCCTGTCCTGACTGGACCTGTTGATAAATTTTACAGATAGTCTGGAGGTTGCCTGCTAGCCTAGAGGAGACACATTAGAGGTTGTTTAGTTAGCTATTTTCAGTTGTCTGGAGTTGTGTTTATTTTATGGATAACTGTATTTGAGCTTGAGATGTATTTCTGGGTTTGTGTATCTTAGACACTTAGGCTTCTATCTGCTGTATCTCTTTTGGATTTCATATTTTACCTATCTTTTATCTTGCTCTACCTTAGTTATGATTGAGACTGTATCTGCTATGTCACCCCCATTCGGGGAGTATAAACTGCTTAGCATTATATTATTAGATATTGTGACCTAGGACAGCGTTCTACCGCCGACACTGCGGCGTAGGCTGGGCGTTGTTACGTACTCGTACCCTCTCAGTGGATGCGGATCGTGACACGTTTTTAGTGGTGGCCCATGCAGGTCTAGTTTATGTAGTGGTATTCGAACTAGAGTACCACTACATCCTGCTGTAGGATTAGGATATTTTTTTTTGAAAGTACTCAATCACAATTAGGATCCCTTGAGAGATTCCTGGGACGACCCTTGAGAATCTTATTTTAACTTCGATTTGAAAACTATTTTTTCCCTTGATTTGATTTATCTTTACTTTTTGTTGTTGAATTTGATTTTGATGGATTATTGTTGAATTTGAGTTTGTATTTATTGATTTTGATGAATGATTGCTGAATTTTGAATCTTGATGTTAGCCATAGCATCCGAGTTTGTAGTTATATGATTTGAAGGATTTTGTTCATTTTTTTTGAATCTTGAGGTTCATTGATAAATTTGATTCTTGGGTATTCATTGTTGATTTAATTTAATTTTTGTCAAGATGAAATTATATGGGCTAGGTTATCTAAGTTATGGAATCTAGTCTTCTATAGTCACATTAGCCAGCATGTTGAGGACATATAGTCTGATTTTGGATATATTTCTCGGGTGTGAGAATTTAAGGTTTTTGCAGCCAAGCTAGCGGCATCGCGAAAATGTTAAATACCATGATTCTAGAGGTATGTGCCTAAGTCGAGGACTCTGTGATTATCGTAGCCTTGCTTACTAGTATGACGAGGATTTAGAGTACCATGATTGTGGATAGACGCATATGATTATCAGATTGTACCTTAAATATTTCGAATATGTTTTCTCTACTTTTGTTTCTGTCCTTCAAAAAAAATTATTATTTGTTTTGTTTTGCTTCTCATTATTTAACCTAGGAGTAGCTTTAGCTATTTTTATGAACCTTGTGCAACTTCTTACTATGAATTTCTTCTTAATACAATGAATCGACGATTTTGCTAGACCTTAACTTGGATTTGATATTATAGCTATGGTTTCAAAATGGTTCTTCCTTTAAACAGATAAGTAGAATAGATTTTATTGTTATTTCTTCTTGCTATTATTATTGTATTAAATAATAATAATAATAAAACTGTCTTGATTACACCAATCACCTACTTTGCAATCTTGGTAGAAATCTAAATGTTGGTCTTAACGTAGAATTAAATTTTTATATTGGGACATGAGAATATATATATATTGGACACAGACTCTTTGCCTGACACGTATGCATGCTACACTTGATTTCCCACCTGCCTAAATACATATTAATATGTTGTTGATGTTTAAATTGTTAAAATCCCAATATTTCTGGTTCTCTGCTTTTTCCAGTTTAAATTCGTAATTCAAATATAAATTTCATGTTATTAGTTATGTTTACATCACTGCACATGTATGTTATACGTAGGTTTCAATTCAAAAAAATTTTAGTTGAGTTTTGTGTTTGAAATTGTCAAATCTAAGACTGTGTGAATATTAACCCTTAATACTGGATTCCAAATGTTTAGTTTAATTTGCTGTTTTATTTTATTTTTTTTAAAAATGCAATACTTTGAGCTATATACATTGTAATATTTAGGGATATAAATTTAGGTTTCATATTCTTACATGATAGGTTGTGATAAACATTGGGTTAGTTGATGTTGAATTTCTCAAAATCCTAAAACTGAATACATGTTAACATTTTTTTTTACATTAATTTCCAATGTTTAGTTCAGTTTCAGATTTAATATGTAATATTGAACTGTATGCATAGCTAAATGTATGGATAGTATGTTAGGGTTTCTTCTCTATCATGTTAGGATGTATTGGAAGCATTGAGTTAGTTTTGATGTTCAAACCCTAAATTCTGAAACTGCATTATGTTAATATTGCACTGGTTTAAATGTTAGCTTATTTTCAGATTTTGTATGTAAATGCTGAACTAAAGCCGGTTTTAACCTTTCAATACTAAGCTATACCCTGTACAAGGACACACACACCCTAACTTAGTATACACTGCCATGTAAACCTAACCTTTCCTCTCTATGTTATGTTCATATACCTGTATATATATATATATATATATATATATATATATATATATATATATATATAGTTTATGCATACATGTTATAATGTATATAGATACATAACTAAATCTCTACCTCTTTATATATATATATATATATATATATATATATTTTTTTTTTAAATATATATATATATATATATATATATATATATATATATGTATATGGTTAGCCATGCACGTTATGAGTAAATAGGTTGTGTGTTGTAGATTGTTTAACCAATATGCCATGAGTAGTGTAACTGGATAGCTATTGGTTTGAAACCCAAATCCTCATTTACTCTTCATGTATATTTCACATATACCATGCCTACTATCTAACCATATGAACATGTCCACATACATCCATACACACACAAACCACATAACAGTTACATAATGCTAGCTTTTTCCTCTCTAACACACTCTCTCTCTATATATATAATGTGATTGGATTTCAATGCTCGACATTTGTGCTTTTAAAATTTTGATTTTGAATTTTCCTTGAATAGTACCCCTTTATAGATAACTGGTAGTTATCTTTATTTTATTTTTTGATAAGTACCAGTTTTCATATAGGATGGTAGACCGCCTTACAGTCTTAATGATTGTTATTTTTGTATCTTTTCTAGTTTAGCACCCTAGATTGCTTGTGTGTTTGATACCCTATGACCATTTTGGTTTAGCATGACTATTATACCTAGAGGAGACACATTAGAGGTTGTTTAGTTAGCTATTTTCAGTTGTCTGGAGTTGTATTTATTTTATGGATTACTGTATTTGAGCTTGAGATGTATTTCTGGGTTTGTTTATCTTAGACACTTAGGCTTCTATCTGCTGTATCTCTTTTGGATTTCATGTTTTACCTATCTTTTATCTTGCTCTACCTTAGTTGTGATTGAGACTGTATCTGCTATGTCACACCCATTCGGGGAGTATAAACTGTTTAGCATTATATTGTTAGATGTTGTGACCTAGGACAGCGTTCTACCGCCGACACTGCGGCGTAGGCTGGGCGTTGTTACGTACTTGTACCCTCTCAGTGGGTGCGAGTCGTGACACATTTTTCACTACCACCGTGTGCCATGACCCTGTATGCCGTCCTTTTTAATGGTATGATTTGTTTAAGTTCTGAGACTTGATTGTGGGGGTTTGACCCTGTATGCGTTGTTACGTACTCGTACCCTCTGAGTGCTGAATCTGGGAAGAACTTCTTCTTGTAGAAGCCCTTGAACTGCTCCCAAGTCTGCCCAGCTACCCCCACCCTGGGGTCTGACTGATACCAGGTGCGAGCAAGATCTCGCATCCAGATAGCTGCGGCCTTGATCTGAAGATATGCTGGTATCCTAGCCAAGCGGAAGATCTCCTCTATATGCTCGATCCACTCATCGGCATATAGGATCCCCTCTGTTCCCAGAAAGTCTTTGGGGCTCACCTTCTGAAACTGCTCGATCCCCGGTGTCCTCGGCTGATGGACCACTGGTCGAGCTGCAACCGTCGTAAGGGCCAACTCCATGCCCCTGTCCTGTCGAGCCTGCTGCCGGTCCATGAACTGCTGGAAGTACGCGAACATCTGCGCTGCGTCCACATATCCTGGAGGCGACTGCTGGAAGGGATCCTCTGGGATGACCGGGTCCTGCCTCCGAGCCGTTGGAAGCATACCCCTGCTGCTGCTGCCGAGGTCTCAATACGAGCAGAGGTGGCAGGAGCTGTAGTCCCCTGGCCTCGCTGTACTGGCTGGGAGGTAGCAGTCCCCTCCATAGCATCCCCATGGATGGTACGCTGCGATCTAGTCTCTACCATCCTGAAGATAGACAAACAAGAGTATCAATTTCTGATAAAGAAGCGAAATAACAAAGACGGACAGTTAAAAATTCAAAGGATCAGCTGACAATAAGGATTTAGATGGCAAATAAATTTTTTTTTCCTAAAGTGATTGAGTACCTTAAAATTAATGTCCTATATCTTACTACAGGCTGTAGTGATACTCTAGTTCGAATACCACTACACTTCTAGTCTAGACCTGCATGGGCCACTACTAAAATGTGTCACAACCTGCACCCTAGAGTAAGGGTACGAGACGTGGGTACGTCCAGCCTACGCCGCAGTGTCGGCGGTAAAACGCTGTCCTAGGTCAACATACATCTACAATATATCTCTAAACAGTTTATACTCCCCGAATGGGGGTGACATAGCAGTAAATAAACTCAATCATAACTAAGGAAGAGATAGCACGATATGAAATAGAACTCAAAGAAAAATAGATGATAAAGTAGTCTAAGATAATCCCAGCAAATATCCAGAGGTACATGGTCTCAGATACAGAATGAAAGAATATATACAACTCAGAGCAGAATAAAGTCTAGCTAAACATGTCTCAAGACTACATAAAATACGATAAGCCTAACTAATCTAGTCTAGGCAATGGGGGTGATGTCCTCAGCTAGAGCTGGGTCCTCCTGAGGGTCCAGCTCGCAAGTGTCATCTAAGGATGCCTCGTAGAAAGTATCCAGGCATGCCTCCTCCTCGTCCTCTGTAATATTTTCAACAGGTCCAGTCAGGACAAGAGCGAGCAAAATACATCTCAAAAGTTTATAGCAGGTTATAAAATATAATCATGCAGTAAAGTAAGATACAGGTACTTAAAGAAATACGGTATGTAAACAGAGAGAGAACTGTAACAGAAATATCTACTATAAATAGAGACTAACAGTGGCTAGTGAGTCAGAGTACAATATAGACATGTAAATGGCATAGGAGATTCTGATAAGACACTATGGAAAAGATTCTGATAAGATACTACTTGGGTATTATTCACTTGTCTACTTCTACTCCCTCGTACCCCCAAACAATACACAAGGATCCAACCAGGTTATGTTATGATTCCATGCAAAGCCCTCGAAGGGTGATACATGGATATCCCATAAATGGAGATTCTTGGAGATTCTAGGATACCCAGTAAATGGGATAAGAGATTCTAGGAGACTCTGTGATCATAAGGGTATATGTCACAAGTGATCAAAGAACCAGTGAAGCATAGTGATACGCCATGTAAGTGAAACGCACAGAACATGTAGTACCCGATACTCCCTAAGGATAACATCTCAAGAAGGGATCCATATAGTACCAATCCGTGTGACCGACGTGACAGTAACAAGTAAAGTAATTTAATGCAGGATATGAAATGATCAGAGAATGTACTCGCCTGGTATCTGAGTTACCAATATGAAAGTACTGTCCGAGGAGTGGTGTCTGGCTCCTAATCAGAACAGCACAAGTCACAACAAGTCCAGAATGAAAAAATGAAGTTCTACTATGCATTCTACATGAGTCTAGGTCAATCTAGGCCAAAGTCAACTCTTGGTCAACTCTGGTCAACCATAGAAGTCAAACTAGGTCAATCTAGTCTACACTAGTCTAGCAAGTCTATTCTAGGTCTAATAAGGCTGTACAAGCCCAATTTAGGCTCACCAAGCTATACACATATTACCTAGGCCTATTTAACACATGTATATATATTACCTATATATAGTAAATACACAAGTTGTATATATATGTGGCATATATATATATATATATATATATATATATATATATATATATATATATATATATATATATATATATATATATATATATACTTGTAAAAAAAAGAAAAAAAAAATATATATATATATATATATATATACTTGTATAATCCATACATCCTATGTAGGTATCAATACTAGATACCCAATATTTACACAACTACCAAATATATATATATATAAATATATATATATATATATATATATATATATAAATATATATATATATATATATATATATATATATATATATATATATATATATATATATATATATATATATATACACATTACCTATATATATATATATATTACCTATTAGCAATTAATCACATAGAAAAATAGGATACAAATAGAGGGGGAATGTGTAAACTGTGAGACATACATGAGGGGCTGTGTGTGTGTATTAGTTCACTGGCTGAACAGGAAATGGAAAGGGCAAAATCAGTGAGTGTGTATTAGAGTGTGAGGGTGTGTGTCATGTGTTAGGGATACAAGAGTGTGATAGCTAAAAGGAATTAAATCTGGAAACTGTGGCAGTGTATGTGTAATTGTGAGTGAGTGATGAGTGAGGGGTGAGCAAAATATGTATCAAATCTGGACTGAAAAGAGGAATGAAACCATGCACAGGAAAAACAGTAAGGGTCAGTCCTAATTTCCAGTTTTAAACCCAAAACTTCATTCTCAGATTTTACAACATTTAGCATCAAATTCAGGTTTCAGTCTTAAGTTCAGTTCCTTCCCAGGTTAATAAGAACTGGTATCAAAGCTCAGATATCAGGTTTAATGAATCATGTGACTGGTTCAAAAGGGGAAACTTATCACAGGTTTTGACTAAACAGTGTATCAAATGTACATTTCAAATCCAAATAACATTTGAACTTCTCCCACATCCAAAAGCCTATATTTGAATTTAAAACTTAGTTAACATGGATTATAACATGTAAGGATCATAATCAGTTGAAAACATAAACAAAACAGTAACTTAAACACATTCTCAGGTTCAAACACATCCTAGATATCAACTAACTGAAACCAAACAACATCACTTAGCTTTAGGGAACACTGCTCAGTAAAAACAATAAAAAGGAAAAGAGATAATCAGCCCAAAATATTTGAATCTATGCAATTGTTCAAATCCCAATCACATCCCACAACTAATAGAAATGAAAAACTAATCTAAGTAGGAAACCATCAAACCTGTAGGGGGGTAATTAGTAAGAAGAACACATTAGAATAGAGTTTTAAGTTTGAAATCTCAGGAAAACAGTGTATCCCATCGTATCAGAAATCCCACTGAAAATCCCAAATTCGAATCCAGTTTCCTTCAAAGAAACAATTCTAAAATGAAACTCTAATCCAAAATAGTTTATACAATATACTTAGGATCTAAATAGTAAATAAAACCATGATTTAACTAATTAAAATGGGAAAATAACCACAGGAACATAAAATTGAACAGTGGAAAAAACAGTATCGTGCACGTGTTCATAGGGTTCGTGTACACGATACGACACGACATAGACCTCGTGGTCGTGTCCAAGTGTCGACAAGGTCTAGGTCTAGGGATAGGACACCCTGATATGGGTCCATGACACGTGTGTCAGTGACACGACACACGTATCAGTGCCCTAAAATAACTGAACCCAGTTTAGTGCAAAAGCAATGCACGTGTTCGTGCGTGTCCGACACGACATGTGGGGGTCTGAGACTCGACACACGTTGTGTCAGTCACGAGGATGACCCATGTGTCAAGTGTCGCGTGTCGACGTGGCGTGTCCTGGCAGCTGTGGCCCCCGAGCAGCAGGGAATCCAACCCGAGCGCGCGCACGCGTGTGCAGCGCGTGTCCACGCATCGAATTCGACACAACCCGACACAAACACCACCCCAGAGGAACAGAAATATATAGGCAAAATCAAGACCTAAATTCCTGTTCAAAAATATTGCACAAAAGAAATCGAAATGCCCTTTGAGGCATTTCGACAAACACTTAAGGACAGTTCCTGATACGTATCCAAACGGACACGAAACTTATGAAACTCGACACAAAACCAATGCAAACACTTAGGGGACTCCTAGGGCTTCCTGAATATGTAAAGAAATCGAAATTTCATTGAGGAATGAGGAAGTTACCTATAGTTGAACTTCTAGGAAAAACCCTCTTTGAATAGCTCTTCTCCTTGATGTCCTAATCCAACAAATCAACAACAAACTGAAATAAAACTCCTATAACAGCAAGAATAGGTATATTAAAACCTAATGGAAGAGATTTGGATGAAAAAGGAAATGGAATGGAAATCTAGGGATTAAATGAAGTAGGAACAAACCTCTTTCCTAAACTTGAGCTTTCCTAAGAAAGAGGCAACCCTAAAATTAAGAGAGCATTTATAGGGTGATGTTCCCAATGATGATATGGTGGCTGGACACTTAAGTCTAGGGTTAGGTTTTGGTAATGTCTTGGGCTTTGGGCCAACCTACAAGGCTATGAGTTAAAATAATTTATCAAAGGTTCTAAATCATAAGCCATGACTTATGACTTTCTAATTCCTATTGCTAACTAGAGTCTATTGACCAAACCAAGGGTTAGCTTAGGTTAGACTAGAGTCATATAACCTAACCAAGTCCATACTAACTAGGGTTAGCTTCTAGGTTGGTCTACAAGGGTCAAAACTAGTCAAAGTCAATCTAGTCCAAATAATTCCAAAATAATTTCTAAAAATTCCCATAAATTCAAATAAATTCTAATAAATTTAAATTACCCCAAAAATGTCAAAAATACCCTCACACTAGAAATGTGGTAGTGACAAATCTATCCTCCTTAAAAGAATTTCGTCCTCGAAATTGAAAGACGAAATACAACTGATGAGAAGGATAGAAAGTATACCTCACGGTCCAAAAAGATAAGGGTAGCGCTCGCGCATCTCATCCTCCCACTCCCAGGTAGACTCTCCTGGAGAATGATGCCTCCATGCGACGTGTACCAAGGGTATCACCTGGTTCCTCAGAACCTTCTCCCGTCGATCCAGAATCTCTACTGGCTGCTCTGGATAGCTGAGAGAAGGCCCAACCTCAATCTCTGAATGATCGAGCACATGGCTAGGGTCAGCCACGTACCATCTCAACTGTGATACATAGAATACGTTGTGGACCTCCACTAGCACAGACGGCAAGTCTAGCCTGTATGCAACGTCACCGACTCTTCCGCTGAAACGAAAGGGCCGATAAAGCGCGGGCTTAGCTTCCCGCCTCCACCAAAACGTATCGTACCACGAGTCGAAGATATCCTCAAGAAACCTGGTCTCCGACCTAATCACAATCAAGGTCTCAATTAATTATAATAAACAAACATGATCAAAAATCACAAACAAACAAGCCTAAATCTAATCCTAGTCTAATCTGTACCTCAAACTTCAACGGCCTCCGGTGGCTATCGGCCTAGTACCGATATTTGTCCTGCACCACGCGAAGTCTGTCCCTGATGAGCTTCACCTTCTCGGCTGCATCAACAACCATCTCTGGCCCCAGTAAAGCTCGCTCACCATCATCATCCCAAGATAAGGGTGTACGACATCTACGCCCGTACAGAGCCCCGAAAGGTGATATCTCAATACTGGCCTGGAAACTATTGTTGTAAGCAAACTCCACCAAATGAAGATGATCCTCCCAGGAACCTCCAAAGACCAGGATGCACATCCGTAACATATCCTCAAGTGTCTGAATAGTCTGCTCTGACTGTCCGTCCTTCTGGGGGTGGTATACAGTACTGAACTTGAGCTGAGTGCCCAACCTGGTCTGCAGACTCTTCCAGAAATGGGAAGTAAAATGGCTATCCCGATCTGAGATGATGCTGACTGGAACTCCGTGAATCCTGACTATCTGCCGCATATACATCTCCGCCAGCCTCTCTGTAGACGTACCCACCTTGAATGGCAAGAAGTGGGCCGATTTGGTTAACCTGTCAACGATGACCCAAATCACGTCTTTCCCTCCTAGAGTACGCGGCAATCCTGAAATGAAGTCCATAGTGATATGCTCCTATTTCCACTCGGGAATGGGCAACGGCTGCAACAATCCGCCGGGCCTCTGCCTCTCTGCCTTGACCTGCTGACAGACCAAGCACCTAGCCACGATGCGAGCCACCTCCCGCTTCATCCTTGACCACCAAACATGCTCCCTCA
This sequence comes from Iris pallida, assembly GCA_029216955.1. Taxonomy (NCBI): domain Eukaryota; kingdom Viridiplantae; phylum Streptophyta; class Magnoliopsida; order Asparagales; family Iridaceae; genus Iris; species Iris pallida. The sequence goes on from JANAVB010018797.1 coordinate 11,258,381, forward strand.
GATCTCGGTACATCTTGTTGGCACCCGGGTGTATAGAGTACTGAGATCTGTGGGCCTCCTGCATAACCTGCTCCCTGAGCTCTCCGTTGGGAACACATAATCTGGAACCGTACCTCAAGGCACCATCCTCTGCAAGAGAAAACTTGTCCTCCAGCAATCCTGCTCGAACCTGCTCTCGGAGACACCGCAGAGCAACGTCCTCAAACTGTGCCGACTTGATCCTCTCCACCAAGTCTGACAGAATCTGCATCCCCCATAACTGCATCTGTACGCCGGGCACGATCACCTCAATCCCAAGGCTCTCCAAGTCTGCAAGCAAATGCCGATCCATGGTCAAACACATGGCTGTCGGATACCTACTCAAGGTATTGGCAACCACGTTGGCCTTCCCTAGGTGATACTGAAGTAGGATGTCAAAATCCTTCATCAACTCTAGCCATCTGCGCTGTCTCATGTTCAACTCCTTCTGAGTGAACACATACTTTAAGCTCTTGTGATCTGTGAAGATCTCCATCCTCTCACCATACAGATAATGCTTCCATAACTTCAGAGCAAATATCACTGCTGCCAGCTCCAGGTCGTAGGTAGGGTAGTTCTTCTCATGGGGACGCAACTGTCTGGAAGCATAGGCAATCACCTTTCCATGCTGCTGCAAGACGCAACCCAGCCCCTTCCCTGAAGCATCACTATAAATAGTGAAACCACCTGATCCTGAAGGCAATGTCAGAATTGGAGATGTCGTCAGCCGCTTCTTCAACTCATCAAATGCTGCCTGACACTCCCCTGACCAAACATACTCAGCATCCTTCCGGGTCAACCGAGTCAATGGCTCTGCAACCCGGAAGAAATCCTGTACGAATCTCCAATAATATCCTGCCAGCCCCAGGAAACTCCTGATCTCTGCAACTGAAGTCGGCGCTGCCCATGCCTCAACTTCTACAATCTTTTTGGGGTCAACTGAGATACCATCTCCAGTCACCACATGCCCAAGAAGTCCACCCGGTCTAAGAAGAACTCACACTTGGAGAGCTTCCCGTAAAGCTGCTCCTTTCTGAGAATCTCCAGTACTATCCTCAAATGCTCCTCATGCTCCTCCTCAGTCTTGGAATATATCAAGATGTCGTCAATGAACACCACCACAAACTGATCCAGATACTGGTGGAATACCTTGTTCATAAGGTTCATAAACACTGCTGGTACATTAGTTAGCCCAAACGGCATAACCAAAAACTTAAACTGCCCGTACCGCATCCTGAAAGCAGTCTTAGGAATATCCTCCCCTTCACCTTCACCTGGTGATATCCCGACCTCAGATCAATCTTGGAAAATACCCGAGCTCCGCTCAACTGGTCAAATAGATCGTCGATCCACGGCAGTGGGTATTTGTTCTTGATCGTGAGGTTGTTGAGTACCCTACAGACAATACACATGCGTACTGACCCATCCTTCTTCGGTACGAACAACACTGGTGCACCCTATGGCGACGAACTTGAACGGATGAAGCCCTTGTCCTGTAGCTCATCCACCTGCTTCTTCAGCTCCACCAGCTCGCTGTTGTTCACCCGATAGACATACTGAGAGATGGGTTCCGCTCCTAGAACTAAGTCTATCGAGAACTCTATGTCTCTGTCTGGTGGAAATTCTGGCAACTCCTCTGGGAAAACATCCATATACTCTGCTATCAAGGGGTGTGGAATCGCCTGCTCCTCGACCGAGACTCCACAGAAGACTTCGCTGCTCTGCTCTGCCTGACGTCTAGAGTACTCGAACTCTGGCTGCCCCGGCACTCTGAAGAGAACTCTACCCCCTCTGTAATCAATGCTGGTGTGGTGCCTGTTCAACCAATCCATGCCTAGTACTATATCGTAGTTCGGCAATGGCGTTACGAGCAGGCTCACTTCCAACTCACGGCCTTCCAAAACTACTCTCCGACCCTTACAAACATCACTCACGAGGATAATGCCACCCCCGGTCATGATCTTGTAAGTCCTAGGCAACGATTCAGCTATGATACCGTGTCTAATCGTAAAAGATACTGATATGAAGCTATACGAAGCACCGGAATCGAATAATACAAAAGCTAGACTGGAGTCGAGAAGAATCGAACCTGCAATCAGCTCTCCGATGGCCTCCGCATCCTCTGCTGCCATGGCGAATCCTCGCCCCTGCTGGCCTCCCCTAGCCTGCTACTGGTGCTGGACGAACCTTTGCTGCTGCGTCTGCAGGGCTGGTCCCCTCTGCTGGCCTGCTGGAGCCCTGGCTCCTCCTCCCGGGCCTGTTCGTGCTATGCGGCACTCCCTCATCTGGTGGTCTGCTGAACCACACCCCAGGTACTAGCCCAGCCTCTTCCGGCACTCATTGAAGATGTGCCCAGGCTTCTTGCAGTAGGCACAAGTAACACCCTGTCTCTGACCCTGCTGGTGCTGCCTCGGCTGCTGCTGCTAATGAACTGGCCTCTGCTGAATCGGCTGCGGCTGGAACTGCCTCAACTACTGGTGCTGAAAGTGGGGCCTCTTGGCTTGGCCCCCGCTGCTGCTGCCCCCAACTAGGTCTCGCCCTCTCTTGAGCCTAAGCTCAAGATCATCCTCTACCAATAAGGCTCCCGTCAAGATCTCCTCGAACGTGGCATCCCGGTTGCCCTTGGTCAAGGACTTGACCTCTTTGACTAAACCCTTCCGGAACCTCTGGGCCTTCGCTATCTCGCTCAAGCCCTCTACAAACCTGCCGAGGCGGCCGAACTCCCCGACGTACTCCTCCACTGAAAGGCTCCCCTAGACTAGGCTCTCGAACTGCGTCTCCAAGGCTCTGAGTGCTGAATCTGGGAAGAACTTTTTCTTGAAGAAGCCCTTGAACTGCTTCCAAGTCTGCCCAGCTACCCCCACCCTGGGGTCTGACTGATACCAGGTGCGAGCAAGATCTCGCATTTGGCTAGCTGCGGCCTCGATCTGAAGATCTGCTGGTATCCTGGCCAAGCGGAAGATCTCCTCTATATGCTCGATCCACTCATCGGCATATAGGATCCCCTCTGTTCCCAGAAAGTCTCTGGGGCTCATCTTCTGAAACTGCACGATCCCCGGTGTCCTCGGCTGATGGACCACTAGTCGAGCTGCAACCGTCGTAAGGGCCAACTCCATGCCCCTGTCCTGTCGAGCCTACTGTCGGTACATGAACTGCTGGAAGTACGCGAACATCTGCGCTACGTCCACGTATCCTGGAGGCGGCTGCTCGAAGGGATCCTCTGGGATGACCGGGTCCTGCCTCCGAGCCAGTGGAAGCATACCCCCTGCTGCTGCTGCCGAGGTCTCAATACGAGCAGAGGTGGCAAAAGCTGCAGTCCCCTGGCCTCGCTGTACTGGCTGGGAGGTGGCAGTCCCCTCCATACCATCTCCATGGATGGTACGCTGCGATCTAGTCTCTACCATCCTGAAGATAGACAAACAAGAGTATCAATTTCTGAGAAAGAAGCGAAATAACAAAGGCGGACAGTTAAAAATTCAAAGGATCAGCTGTCAATAAGGATTTAGATGGCAAATAAAAGAATTTTTCCTAAAGTGATTGAGTACCTTAAAATTAATGTCCTATATCTTACTGCAGGCTGTAGTGATACTCTAGTTCGAATAATACTACACTTCTAGTCTAGACCTGCATGGGCCACCACTAAAAACGTGTCACGAACCGTACCCTAGAGTAAGGGCACGAGACGTGGGTACGTCCAGCCTACGCCACAGTGTCGACGATAGAACGCTGTCCTAGGTCAACATATATCTAACAATATATCTCTAAACAGTTTATACTCCCCGAATGGGGGTGACATAGCAGTAAATAAACTCAATCACAACTAAGGAAGAGATAGCACGATATGAAATAGAACTAAAAAAAAAATAGATGATAAAGTAGTCTAAGATAATCCCAGCAAATATCCAGAGGTACATGGTCTCAGATACAGAATGAAAGAATATATATAACTCAGAGCAGAATAAAGTCTAGCTAAACATGTCTCAAGACTACAAAAAATAAGATAAGCCTAACTAATCTAGTCTAGGCAATGGGGGTGATGTCCTCAGCTAGAGCTGGGTCCTCCTGAGGGTCCAGCTCGCAAGTGTCATCTAAGGCTACCCCGTAGAAAGTATCCAGACATGCCTCCTCCTCGTCCTCTGTAATAATTTCAACAGGTCCAGTCAGGACAGGAGCGAGCACAGTACATCTAAACAGTTCATAGCAGGTTAGAAAATATAATCATGCAGTAAAGTAAGATAAAGGTACTGAAAGAAATGTGGTATGTAAATAGAGAAAGAACTGTAATAGAAATATCAATTATAAATAGAGACTAACAGTGGCTAGTGAGTCAGAGTACAATATAGACATGTAAATGGCATAGAAGATTCTGATAAGACACTATGGAAAAGATTCTGATAAGATACTACTTGGGTATTATTCACATGTCTACTTCTACTCCCCGTACCCCCAATCAATACACAAGGATCCAACCAAGTTATGTTATGATTCCATGCAAAGCCTCCGAAGGGTGATACATGGATGTCCCATAAATGGGGATTCTAGGAGATTCTAGGATACCCAGTAAATGGGATAAGAGATTCTAGGAGACTCCGTGATCATAAGGGTATATGTCACAAGTGATCAAAGAACCAGTGAAGCATAGTGATATGCCATGTAAGTGAAACGCACAGAACATGTAGTACCCGATGCTCCCTAAGGATAACATCTCAAAAAGGGATCCATATAGTACCAATCCGTGTGACCGACGTGACAGTAACAAGTAAAGTAATTTAATGCAGGAAATAATTCTAAGCAGGATATGAAATAATCAGAGAATGTACTCGCCTGGTATCTGAGTGTCCAATATGAAAGTACTGTCCGAGGAGTGGTGTCTGGCTCCTAATCAGAACAGCACAAGTCACAACAAGTCCAGAATGGTAAAATGAAGTTCTACTATGCATTCTACATGAGTCTAGGTCAATCTAGGCCAAAGTCAACTCTTGGTCAACTCTGGTCAACCCTAGAAGTCAAACTAGGTCAATCTAGTCTACACTAGTCTAGCAAGTCTATTCTAGGCCTAATAAGGCTGTACAAGCCCAATCTAGGCTCACCAAGCTATACACACATTACCTAGGCCTATTTAACACATGTATATATATTACCTATATATAGTAAATACACAAGTTGTATATATATGTGGCATATATATATATACTTGTATAATCCATACATCCTATGTAGGTATCAATACTAGATACCCAATATTTACACAACTACCAAATATATGTATGTATATATATATATATATATATATATATATATATATATATATATATATATATATATATATATATATATACGCACATTACCTATATATATATTACCTATTAGCAATTAATCACATAGAAAAATAGGATACAAATAGAGGGGGAATGTATAAACTATGAGACATACATGAGGGGATGTGTGTGTGTATTAGTTCACTGGCTGAACAGGAAATGGAAAGGGCAAAATCAGTGAGTGTGTATTAGAGTGTGAGGGTGTGTGTCATGTGTTAGGGATACAAGAGTGTGATAGCTAAAAGGAATTAAATCTGGAAACTGTGGCAGTGTATGTGTAATTGTGAGTGAGTGATGAGTGAGGGGTGAGCAAAATATGTATCAAATCTAGACTGAAAAGAGGAATAAAACCATGCACAGGAAAAACAGTAAGGGTCAGTCCTAATTTCCAGTTTTAAACCCAAAACTTCATTATCAGATTTTAGAACATTTAGCACCAAATTCAGGTTTCAGTCTTAAGTTCAGTTCCTTCCCAGGTTAATAAGAACTGGAATCAAAGCTCAGATATCAGGTTTAATGAATCATATGACTGGTTCAAAAGGGGAAACTTATCACAGGTTTTGACTAAACAGTGTATCAAATGTACATTTCAAATCCAAATAACATTTGAACTTCTCCCACATCCAAAAGCCTATATTTGAATTTAAAACTTAGTTAACATGGATTATAACATGTAAGGATCATAATCAGTTGAAAACATAAACAAAACAGTAACTTAAACACATTCTCAGGTTTAAACACATCCTAGATATCAACTAACTAAAACCAAACAACATCACTTAGCTTTAGGGAACACTGCTCAGTAAGAATAATAAAAAAGAAAAAAGATAATCAGCCCAAAACATTTGAATCTATGCAATTGTTCAAATCCCAATCACATCCCACAACTAATAGAAATGAAAAACTAATCTAAGTAGGAAACCATCAAACCTGTAGGGGGTAATTAGTTAGAAGAACACATCAGTACTGAGTTTTAAGTTTGAAATCTCAGGAAAACAGTGTATCCCATCGTACCAGAAATCCCACTGAAAATCCCAAATTCGAATCCAGTTTCCTTCAAAGAAACAATTCTAAAATGAAACACTAATCCAAAATAGTTTATACAATATACTTAGGATCTAAATAGTAAATAAAACCATGATTTAACTAATTAAAATGGGAAAATAACCACAGGAACATAAAACTGGACAGTGGGAAAAAAAGTGTCGTGCACATGTTCATAGGGTTCGTGTACACGACACGACACGACACGACACAAACCTCGTGGTCGTGTTCAAGTGTCGACAAGGTCTAGGTCTAGGGCTAGGACACCCTGATATGGGTCCATGACACGTGTGTCAGTGACACGACACACGTATCAGTGCCCTAAAATAACTGAACCCAGTTCAGTACAAAAGCAATGCACGTGTTCATGCGTGTCCGACACGACACGTGGGGGTCTAAGACTCGAACACATCGTGTCAGTCACGAGGACGACCCATGTGTCAAGTGTCGCGTGTCGACGTGGCGTGTCCTGGCAGCTGTGGCCCCCGAGCAGCCGGGGATCCAACCCGAGCGCGTGCGCGCGTGTGCAGCACGTGTCCGCACGTCGAATTCGACACAACCTGACACAAACACCACCCCAGAGGAACAGAAATCCATAGGCAAAATCAAGACCTAAATTCCTATTCAAAAACATTGCATAAAAGAAATCGAAATGCCCTTTGAGGCATTTCAACAAACACTTAAGGACAGTTCCTGATACGTGTCCAAACGGACACAAAACTTATGAAACTCGATACGAAACCAATGCAAACACTTAGGGGACTCCTAGGGCTTCCTGAATATGTAAAGAAATTGGAATTTCATTGAGGAATGAAGAAGTTACCTATAGTTGAACTTATAGGAAAAAACCTCTTTGAATAGCTCTTCTCCTTGATGTCCCAATCCAACAAATCAACAACAAACTGAAATGAAACTCCTATAACAGCAAGAATAGGTATATTAAAACCTTGTAATGCCTATAGTTCGTATTACGTATCTTGGTATACGTGTACGTATTCTTGACTCGTATTGCATATTTTCCTGCATGGTTATTTTGGCATGTCATTGGTTATGGCTTAGCTTGGTTCGGCTTAGCTTGGTTTGGTTTGCTTTTGGGTTCATCATGAACCAAAAGAAAACCCCCACCTACCACCACCACCCTCCTTTATATTTCCATCTAACTCTCTCTCTTCATTTATTCTTCTCCTTCACTTCTTCTTCTCCACCATTTACTCTTTCACCTACCAGGAAAGAGAGCTAGGCAAGTGCAAACTTGCTTCATGATAGATCTCAAGTTTTATTGTTCCATTCTCTTCCTTACTTGATTCTAAGCCTCTTTAGAACTTGACATTTTTGGATTTGATGGATGGATTCTTGTAGATCTAAGTTTGTAAACTTTTTGGTTTTTCTTGGTTTTGATCTCTAAAACTTGGTTATTTTCGAAAACTAGTGTTTCTATGTTGTAGAGAATTCAATTTCATGCAGTTTTGGCTTTTGTTTTGCTTGATTTCGACTTCGGATGAGGAAGTTATGGCCAAAACAATTTCTGGTCATTTCTATGTTCATCTGCAGCACGAACAGCATGTCGCAGAAGGCGCATGTCGCAGAAGGCGCATGTTGCAATGAAGCGCATGTCGCAGTAGCCGCATATCATGTCGCAGAAGGCGCATGTCGCAGAAGGCGCATGTTGCAATGAAGCGCATGTCGCAGTAGCCGCATATCATGTCGCAGAAGGCGCATGTCGCAGAAGGCGCATGTTGCAATGAAGCGCATGTCGCAGTAGCCGCATATCATGTCGCAGAAGGCGCATGTCGCAGAAGGCGCATGTTGCAATGAAGCGCATGTCGCAGTAGCCGCATATCATGTCGCAGAAGGCGCATGTTGCAGTAGGCACATGTTGCAATGAGGCGCATGTCGCGATAGGCGCATATCATGTCGCGCATGAGCCGCATTAAGGCACATGTCGCAGTAGGCGCATATGGTGTCGCAGTTGCATGCATGTCGCAGAATAGGCCGCATAATGCATATTTTGACTATTACTAACTGTTATATGTCCTAGTTGACTGAATTATTGCTCGAATTTCTCCCAACTCCCAACGTGGAAGTTGTAGGTCTTTTCCTTAGCAGCAAGAATATGTCTCTAGTTATTTTATGCAAGTTTCTCTCATTCATAATATTGTAAGAATAGAACACGATAGTGGCCCGCTGTGGTGCACTCTTGACAAGTAAACTGACATGATATATCTCGGCATACTGTTACGACAGCTAGCCTGACATGACAAGTATGAAAGACTTGGACACCGTGGGCGATTGTGTTTGTACAAATAAACTGGTACTGTCTTGCATCATGTCTAGGATGGGGATCCCTGAGTACCACGGTCAGGGGTACCTACTAAAATTGACTAAGGCTAATTAACTAGAATAATTCAGTAGTCATGAAGAGATTCCCAGCTACAGACAATCCCGTTATCTAGGCGCACTAACGGATTTGTAGCCTACCGACGAGTATGGCACATTTCCAGCACACAGTTACGTGTTGTATTCTTCATAACGGACATTAGACCCGGATAACCTGGATGGTCTGCAGGGCTTGTGGATGTTGGGATAATCTCATTGCATCTTGCTAGTAACTAGGCCTGTGATAACCCTAGTTAGTTAAAAGTATCAAGCCGTACTCTTGATTGGCCGTGATTGATTGGATAAAGTTTATTCCAGCTTAGTCTTATCCTGATCATGTACAAGATTGTATCAGGACATGATTTCTTGTATCGATAAATGATGGGATACTAAGTTCTGTTCAGGCGAAGGGTTACAACCCCGGTCCTTGTTTGGTTTAAGGGTTGTAACTTAGCTATCTGAATAGTTCCATGGTTATCTTATCATATATCGTCCTGCTTATTGTGCCCACCTTAACAATAAAGATCAGGGGTCCAGTTCTGTTCAGGCGAAGGGTTACAACTCCGGTCCTTGTTTGGTTTAAGGGTTGTAACCTGGCTCCCGGAGCAGTTCTGTGTCCTCTCTTCATTTATTGTCTTATTGTAACCCCTGTCATGCTCGTCATATTTTACCTTTACTTCAATACCATGATTATTTATACTGGCCTTAACAATAAAGATCAGGGGTCCAGTTCTATTCAGGCGAAGTGTTACAACCCCGGTCCTTGTTTGGTTTAAGGGTTGTAACCTGGCTCCTGGAGCAGTTCTGTGTCCTCTCTTTGTTTATTGTCTTATTGTAACCCCTGTCATGCTCGTCATGTTTTACCTTTACTTCAATACCATGATTATTTATACTGGCCTTAACAATAAAGATCAGGGGTCCAGTTCTATTCAGGCGAAGGATTACAACCCCGGTCCTTGTTTGGTTTAAGGGTTGTAACCTGGCTCCCGGAGCAGTTCTGTGTCCTCTCTTCGTTTATTGTCTTATTGTAACCCCTGTCATGCTCGTCATGTTTTACCTTTACTTCAATACCATGATTATTTATACTGGCCTTAACAATAAAGATCAGAGGTCCAGTTCTGTTCAGGCGAAGGGTTACAACCCCGGTCCTTGTTTGGTTTAAGGGTTGTAACCTGGCTTCCAGAGCAGTTCTGTGTCCTCTCTTCATTTATTGTCTTGTTACCTTATCAATAGTAATTGAGGCGGGTTTCTATTCAGGCGAAGGATTGCAACCCCGGTCCTTGTTTGGTTTAAGGGTTGCAGTCTGGCTACTTGAATGGTTTCTCCGTGCTCAATATATTATTGATTATCTCAGTTATTATCAGTATCTTTTAATTACCTTAACTATTTATTTGTGATATGCTGGTTTTAGTTCCTAAGTGAAGCCTCCTTTGTGGCACTTGCTCTTTCTGGGGTCTGACCCAGCTGGTTTTGTGTGGCCAGATATCGGCGCAGCACCAGAGGATCCACCTGTCTTCCAGCCCGATGGTGACCACCAGGCGTAACCAGGGCAACAAGTGGGTTTCTTTTGTCCTTCCACTCTATTTGTAAAATTATTCTTTTGAGGCGTTTAGCCGGCGAGCACGTGTTAGCTCGTATTGCACCTTTATTTACTGTCTGCCTACGGGCTGTAACATGATTGACAAATCCTAGGGTTGATTATGTATTGACTAAAACTCTTGCTAGTCCTGACATTTTGTATGACTAGCTTCATGATCATCCAATATGTAATGTATGGGACACCTTACTATTGTATATTGATGCTCTAATATCTTGTGACTGCTACTACTTGCTTGTGATTGAGACAATAGGTTTGATCTTGACCATAGGAGACTGATAGATTGTAGTTAAACCCTCATATATCTAGACAGCCGTGACCGTATAGTGACGTGGATTCCATTTCATTATATGTAGCTGGCTATGTCTGCCCCCGCTCTCTAGTATTCTGGTTCTGGGGCGTGACATGGTTTAAGTGGTGGCCCATGCAGGTCTTGTAATTCAAGATATGTGAGAGTTTACCGAATAGATGTCTCAATCAGTACTCGCCCTTGATCTCTACTCGTATCCTCTTGATCCCTGAAAATCTTGACCTGATCACATGCTTGTATCGTTGATCTGTCCTGGTCCTTCCTTATTGTTCCCTATGTCGTCTTCTTCAGCGGCATTGTTCCTGGACCTGCCGATCAGCAAGGCGGAGCACCTCCCGCGGACCAGCAGCAACCTGGAGATCAAGCCCAGCATTCAGGAGTAGCCTCCAGAGTTATGCCTACTGAAGGAGAACTACCAGTTCAGCCCATCCAGCCTGCAGAGCCTGATGATGGCACTTTGGCGGGTCTCATCAGGTCCCTATTAGCTTCCCAGGATCGTTGCGGAGATGCCTTACACCAGGCGGTGGCAGATGCTTTGACCAGAGAAGGTCATCAGGGTAATAGCGCGGCCAACAGCTTTAAGCGCTTGAACCCTCCCTTCTTCGACGGCAGTGAAGATGCGATCGCTGCAGATACATGGCTTCAGGACACAGAGGTGATTGTAGCAGCAGCCAGGACTCCAAAGAATGAGAAGGTGGCCGTAGTGCGCCTGCAGTTACTAGATCTTGCCCGCAGCTGGTGGGCAGCGCAGGCCGATGGATTAGTGGCCCCTATTTCATGGGCAGTATTCAGGGAGAGATTCCAGACCAAGTATTTTGATGTTGTAGCTCGGTATGATCTACAGACGAGGTTCACCAATCTGAAGCAGATGGGCAGGACGGTCGATGGATATGCGGCCGAGTTCTCCAGGCTTAGTCGGTTTGCTCCCACCTTGGTGGCGACCGAGTTCGATAGAGCCCAGCGGTTCCAGCAGGGGCTCCACCTAGAGATTTTATTAGCGGTGGAGCAGTTTGAGCATCAGACTTTTGATGCAGTGTTGAGAGCAGCCCGGAGGCATGAGTATACACCTCCCAGAGGATCATGGATAGGACCGGAGGTCGGAAGCGATCTCACGGCCAGATGAATCAGTCATCAGCACCAGCCCCGGCAGCCAGGGCTTTGACCATGGAAGAAGAAGGAATAGCACCAGGTGAGGTGGTAGCAGGTACTATTCTCGTCAACACCTTTCCAGCTTCAGTATTATTTGATTCTGGTGTCTCGCATTCATTTATGTCTGCACGATTTGCGACACGGGTAGGACTGGAGCCCGAGTCATTATCAGTAAGGCTCAATATACTTACTGGTAACGGACTTGTGGGAGTAGATAGAGTATTTTCCTCGTGTCGGATCGTAGTTAGCGGTAGAGAATTCCCCACTAGATTGATAGAGTTCCCGATGGCCGATTATGATGTGGTCTTAGGGATGGATTGGTTGAGGGACTAGTATGCTAGGATAGACTGCCACATTGGCAGGGTTGTTTTTAGCATTCCAGGCGAGCCGGAGTTTTCCTTCTTCCGAGGCGAAGTTGAACCTTCTCTTCCAGTGTTGCGGATGGCAGTAGCAGCAGTACAGTTACCTCGGATAGTCGAAGTGTTTTCAGATATTTTCCCAGAAGAGCTTCCAGGGATGCCGCCAGAGCGAGAGATCGAGTTTACCATCGACTTGATTCCTGGGACAGCCCCAGTGTCAGAGAGAGTCTACAGGATGGCACCGTCAGAGCTAGAGATATTGTACAAGATGATTGAAGAACTCAGAACCAAGGGATTCATTCGTGCTAGTGGATCGCCTTGGGGAGCCCCGATGCTTCTTGTGAAAAAGAAGGATGGTACGTCTAGATTTTGTGTTGATTATCGTACTTTGAACTCAGTGACAATCAAGAACAGATACCCTCTCCCGAGGATAGATGACTTGTTTGATCAACTCAAAGGGGCGTCAGTATTTTCGAAGATCGACTTGCGCTCAGGATACCATCAGATCAGAGTCAGAGAGCAGGACATCCCGAAGACTGCTTTCAGATCTAGGTATGGGCATTGGGAGTTCCTTGTGATGCCATTTGGAGCAACCAATGCGCCGGCTGTATTCATGGACCTCATGAATCGCATCTTTATGCCCTATTTGGATCAGTTCGTGATTGTGTTCCTAGATGACATCCTGGTCTACAGTAAGAGTGAAGTGGAGCATGAGCAGCACCTTAGAGTTGTCCTCCCTTCCAGTGTGGCATTGATGGCCAGCATGCAAGTCCAGTCCACTATAGTCGAGAGGATCCGGATGGCGCAGTCAGCAGATTCCAAGCTTCAGCGACTCAGAGCAGAGTGTGAGGCAGGACGAAGACCAGAGTTATGTATCCATGAAGACGGTACACTTCGACATGGTAAGCGTCTTTGTGTATCCAGTGGAGATATCAGACAGGAGATCATGGCAGAGTCCCACAGTTCGCAGTATTCCATTCATCCCGGTGGCACGAAGATGTACCGTGATATCCGCCAGCACTTTTGGTAGAATGGCTTGAAGAGGGAGATAGCCCGGTTTGTCTCTCGTTGTTTAGTCTGCCAACAAGTTAAGGCTGAACATCAGAGACCAGCTGGACTACTTCAACCATTGCCGATTCCCGAGTGGAAATGGGAGCATGTAACCATGGATTTTGTGACTGGATTGCCTAGATCCCCGGCTGGCAGAGACGCTATTTGGGTTGTCATAGACAGGCTCACGAAGGTGGCTCACTTTCTCCCGTTCAGAGTTGGTCAGTCGACGGCTCAGCTAGCGGAGATGTATCTCCGGCAGATTGTCAGGTTACACGGTGTACCAGTCAGTATCACTTCAGATAGAGATTCAAGATTTACGTCGCACTTTTGGCGTAGCTTGCAAGAAAGCTTGGGAACTCACCTCCAGTTCAGTTCAGCTTATCACCCGCAGACAGATGGTCAGTCAGTGCGTACGATCCAGACTCTTGAAGATATGTTGCGGTCATGTACACTCGACTTCGGTGGTTCGTGGGAAGATCACGTGCACCTGGTGGAGTTCTCGTACAACAACAGTTTCCAGGCCAGTATCCAGATGGCACCGTTCGAGGCACTGTATGGTAGAAAGTGTCGATCCCCGCTAGCCTGGGATGATGTTGGAGAGAGGCAGATGCTTGGTCCGGAAATGATTGCTCAGACTGTTGAAGTGGTCAGAAAAGTCAAAGATCATCTTCGAGTTGTCCAAGATCGCCAGCGTCATTGGATCGATTCTCATCGGCGCCCTCTTGAGTTTTCTGTCGGCGACCATATTTTCTTAAGGATTTCGCCTAACCGCGGCGTCATTCGTTTCGGCGTACGAAGAAAGCTTAGTCCTAGGTATATAGGACCGTTCGACATTCTGGAGCGAGTAGGTGATGTATCCTATCGTCTCGCTCTTCCACCGTCGCTAAGTGAGGTGCATGACGTATTCCATGTATCCCAACTGCGACGGTATATCCCGGACCCGAGCCACATCCTGGATCATTCGGAATTGGTTGTTGGTACCAACCTTTCGTATGAGAAGAGGCCCGTGTCCATATTGGACCGAAGAGAGAAGACACTCAAGAACAAGACTATCAAGTTAGTCCGAGTTGCTTGGGGTCATCACTCTTTGGGTGAGTCAACGTGGGAGCGTGAGGATGATATCCGATCGCGATATCCCCACCTGTTTGACTCGTAAGGTATAATATCTTCCTTATGCCTTATGCTTTCAATTCCTTGAATGAATAAATGACTGCATGATAGACTGCTTGTTATAGCTTACGATTATTATAGCTTGTCCTTGCAATTCTAGCCTCTTGATTAAATTCCGAGGACGGAATTCTTTTAAGGTGGGTAGAGTTGTAATGCCTATAGTTCGTATTACGTATCTTGGTATACGTGTACGTATTCTTGACTCGTATTGCGTATTTTTCTGCATGGTTATTTTGGCATGTCATTGGTTATGGCTTAGCTTGGTTCGGCTTAGCTTGGTTTGGTTTACTTTTGGGTTCATCATGAACCAAAAGAAAACCCCCACCTACCACCACCACCCTCCTTTATATTTCCATCTAACTCTCTCTCTCTTCATTTATTCTTCTCCTTCACTTCTTTTTCTCCACCATTTACTCTGCCACCTACCAGGAAAGAGAGCTAGGCAAGTGCAAACTTGCTTCATGATGGATCTCAAGTTTTATTGTTCCATTCTCTTCCTTACTTGATTCTAAGCCTCTTTAGAACTTAACATTTTTGGATTTGATGGATGGATTCTTGTAGATCTAAGTTTGTAAACTTTTCGGTTTTTCTTGGTTTTGATCTCTAAAACTTGGTTATTTTCGAAAACTAGTGTTTCTATGTTGTAGAGAATTCAATTTCATGCAGTTTTGGCTTTTGTTTCGCTTGATTTCGACTTCGGATGAGGAAGTTATGGCCAAAACAATTTCTGGTCATTTCTATGTTCATCTGCAGCACGAACAGCATGTCGCAGAAGGCGCATGTCGCAGAAGGCGCATGTTGCAATGAAGCGCATGTCGCAGTAGCCGCATATCATGTCGCAGAAGGCGCATGTCGCAGAAGGCGCATGTTGCAATGAAGCGCATGTCGCAGTAGCCGCATATCATGTCGCAGAAGGCGCATGTCGCAGAAGGCGCATGTTGCAATGAAGCGCATGTCGCAGTAGTCGCATATCATGTCGCAGAAGGCGCATGTCGCAGAAGGCGCATGTTGCAATGAAGCACATGTCGCAGTAGCCGCATATCATGTCGCAGAAGGCGCATGTTGCAGTAGGCACATGTTGCAATGAGGCGCATGTCGCGATAGGCGCATATCATGTCGCGCATGAGCCGCATTAAGGCGCATGTCGCAGTAGGCGCATATGGTGTCGCAGTTGCATGCATGTCGCAGAATAGGCCGCATAATGCATATTTTGACTATTACTAACTGTTATATGTCCTAATTGACTGAATTATTGCTCGAATTTCTCCTAACTCCCAACGTGGAAGTTGTAGGTCTTTTCCTTAGCAGCAAGAATATATCTCTAGTTATTTTATGCAAGTTTCTCTCATTCATAATATTGTAAGAATAGAACACGATAGTGGCCCGCTGTGACGCACTCTTGACAAGTAAACTGACCTGATATATCTCGGCATGCTGTTACGACAGCTAGCCTGACATGACAAGTATGAAAGACTTGGACACCGTGGGCGATTGTGTTTGTACAAATAAACTGGTACTGTCTTGCATCATGTCTAGGATGGAGATCCCTGAGTACCACGGTCAGGGGTACCTACTGAAATTGACTAAGGCTAATTAACTAGAATAATTCAGTAGTCATGAAGAGATTCCCAGCTACAGGCAATCCCGTTATCTGGGCGCACTAACGAATTTGTAGCCTACCGACGAGTAGGGCACATTTCCAGCACACAGTTACGTGTTGCATTCTTCATAACGGACATTCGACCCGGATAACCTGGATGGTCTGCAGGGCTTGTGGCTGTTGGGATAATCTCATTGTATCTTGCTAGTAACTAGGCCTGTGATAATCCTAGTTAGTTAAAAGTATCAAGCCGTACTCTTGATTGGCCGTGATTGATTGGATGAAGTTTATTCCAGCTTAGTCTTATCCTGATCCTGTACAAGATTGTATCAGGACATGATTTCTTGTATCGATAAATGATGGGATACCAAGTTCTGTTCAGGCGAAGGGTTACAACCCCGGTCCTTGTTTGGTTTAAGGGTTGTAACTTGGCTATCTGAATAGTTCCATGGTTATCTTATCATATATCGTCCTGCTTATTGTGCCCGCCAACCCTTAAACCAAACAAGGACCGGGGTTGTAACCCTTCGCCTGAACAGAACTGGACCCCTGATCTTTATTGTTAAGGCCAGTATAAATAATCATGGTATTGAAGTAAAGGTAAAAAAATGACGAGCATGACAGGGGTTACAATAAGACAATAAACGAAGAGAGGACACAGAACTGCTCCGGGAGCCAGGTTACAACCCTTAAACCAAACAAGGACCGGGGTTGTAACCCTTCGCCTGAACAGAACTGGACCCCTGATCTTTATTGTTAAGGCCAGTATAAATAATCATGGTATTGAAGTAAAGGTAAAATATGACGAGCATGACAGGGGTTACAATAAGACAATAAACGAAGAGAGGACACAGAACTTCTCCGGGAGCCAGGTTACAACCCTTAAACCAAACAAGGACCGGGGTTGTAACCCTTCGCCTGAACAGAACTGGACCCCTGATCTTTATTGTTAAGGCCAGTATAAATAATCATGGTATTGAAGTAAAGGTAAAACATGACGAGCATGACAGGGGTTACAATAAGACAATAAACGAAGAGAGGACGCAGAACTGCTCCGGAAGCCAGGTTACAACCCTTAAACCAAACAAGGACCTGGCTTCCAGAGCAGTTCTGTGTCCTCTCTTCATTTATTGTCTTGTTACCTTATCAATAGTAATTGAGGCGGGTTTCTATTCAGGCGAAGGATTGCAACCCCGGTCCTTGTTTGGTTTAAGGGTTGCAGTCTGGCTACTTGAATGGTTTCTCCGTGCTCAATATATTATTGATTATCTCAGTTATTATCAGTATCTTTTAATTATCTTAACTATTTATTTATGATATGCTAGTTTTAGTTCCTAAGTGAAGCCTCCTTTGTGGCACTTGCTCTTTCTGGGGTCTGACCCAGTTGGTTTTGTGTGGCCAGATATCGGAGCAGCACCAGAGGATCCACCTGTCTTCCAGCCCGATGGTGACTACCAGGCGTAACCAGGGCAACGAGTGGGCTTCTTTTGTCCTCCCACTCTATTTGTAAAATTATTCTTTTGAGGCGTTTAGCCGGCGAGCACGTGTTAGCTCGTATTGCACCTTTATTTACTGTCTGCCTACGGGCTGTAACATGATTGACAAATCCTAGGGTTTATCATGTATTGACTAAAACTCTTGCTAGTCCTGACATTTTGTATGACTAGTTTCATGATCATCCAATATGTAATGTATGGGACGCCTTACTATTGTATATTGATGCTCTAATATCTTGTGACTGCTACTACTTGCTTGTGATTGAGACAATAGGTTTGATCTTGACCATAGAAGACTGATGGATTGTAGTTAAACCCTCATATATCTAGACAGCCGTGACCGTATAGTGACGTGGATTCCATTTCATTATACGTAGCTGGCTATGTCTGCCCCCGCTCTCCAGTATTCTGGTTCTGGGGCGTGACAAACCTAATGGAAGAGATTTGGATGAAAAAGGAAATGGAATGGAAATCTAGGGATTAAATGAAGTAGGAACAAACCTCTTTCCTAAACTTGAGCTTTCCTAAGAAAGAGGCAACCCTAAAATTAAGAGAGCATTTATAGGGTGATGTTCCCAATGATGATATGGTGGCCGGCCACTTAAGTCTAGGGTTAGGTTTTGGTAATGTCTTGGGCTTTGGGCCAACCTACAAGGCTATGAGTTAAAATGATTTATCAAAGGTTCTAAATCATAAGCCATAACTTATGACTTTCTAATTCCTATTGCTAACTAGAGTCCATTAACCAAACCAAGGGTTAGCTTAGGTTAGACTAGAGTCATATAACCTAACCAAGTCCATACTAACTAGGGTTAGCTTCTAGGTTGGTCTACAAGAGTCAAAACTAGTCAAAGTCAATTTATTCCAAATAATTCCAAAATAATTCCTAAAAATTCCCGTAAATTCAAATAAATTTTAATAAATTTAAATTACCCCAAAAATGTCATAAATACCCTCACACTAGAAATATGGTAGTGACAATCTACTAGAGACGCTCGTCACCCATGACCTTCGTGTCCCACTCAGACACGCTATTTTGTGCTCCATTTGCTTCGTACAACTTTCCTGACACGTGACTCGATTTTATTTCACCCCACGGTGTCACATTCATTTTCCAACTTGATTTGTGGGTACCCTGTCGACCAAAACCTGTCAGCCCCAATTGTGGATATGGCCCACATTGAGCCTACTACCCGCACGACACTTGTGTCCCATTTATTAGAATCCCCATGTGCTACTTATTTACTCATGATCATCAACACCTATTTTTATTCGATTATTTCGCAATGTCCAGTTTTGATCCAGCCCGGTTTGACCGAACCCAGTCCAAGCTCCATGTTACTCTCCATCACCATCACCCTCAGCCTCATTACCCTTGAAAAATACTAAATACTCATTCTACCTATTTTTTTATTATTATTGGAAATTTCTATTGATATTAAATCCATTGGAATGACCCAATTTTTTAGCTAATTAAATCCTAGCCATAGGATCCTCCCATTTAATCCTACCCATTAATTTCTACATGTAAATTCTTCCTCACACCCCCTCCATATTGGCCGGCCCTAAAATCTAGGCTTGGCTTTTTTCTCTCTCCTTCCCTCTCATTAACTCTCACACAACAATTGTTATTCTCCCTTTCTTAAACTTTTCTAACACCAACAGCAGCATCTAAACACCACCACCACCACTATTGCATACCCACACAGCCTTCCATGGTCGAGCCCAGCCGTGGCCGACCTCCCTCCTCCCTGGCCGAGCTCGGCCACCCCCAGCAGGCCGCACCACCAGCCTCTCCTCCTACTATCCTCCTCCTCTCCATCAACATAACCACATCAACCAAACACCACCCGCGCCACCTTAGCCCACCTCTACCTCCACCGTACGATGCCTCCGCCGTGCACAGCGTTGGCCGCGCGCCGCCTGCCTCCGTCGGGCTAGCCTGGGCCAGTTGTACAGCCTCCCGCAGCGCACGACAACTGCTGTGCGCATCTGTCGGCCGGAAAATGGCCGTGGCGCGCGTACAGCACCGCCATGGCCGGTCGCCGCCACCATGGCTGGCCTTCCCCGCCGTGGGCGAACACCGACGACCCTCCATGGGTCCGTCTCTCCTCCTACAATGCTACGTATAGACGATTCGTGCGTTTCGCACGAAGTTTCGTCGTGACGCGCGCGAAATCAAGTTCGTTTTGGCGCCCCATCGCAGCAACTTTGCGTACGATTTTCGAGAAATTCGACCGTTGGATCGGCAATTTCTTCTCTCCGTCACAATCTCGGTATATCCACCTTCACTCTTGTCAATTTTCATCCGTTGATTTTATCGTTTGATACATCAAAATCGGCCACCAAGTTGACCGTTTAAATTATATTAATTTTGGACAGTTTCGTGGGGTCAACTTCGTGAGCTTGTACCTCCTCCACCGCAGCTCCGTTTGGCGTGCTACCAGTTCCTGTGTGAAGCTGGTATAACCCTCTTGCTACCCCTCCAGTTTTGTTCCATTGTGAGCTTGTTTGATTGGTTGAATTCGACGCCAAAGTTGGCCGTCCGAATTCGTAATTTCTAACTTGTAAAATTCCATTTTTGAACACGGGACTCCAGATTTCATTTCTGACACCACCATTAGACTCATGGCGTCGTTCTGGCATGTTTTTATATAAAATTTGTTAGATTTGGAGGACGTGGGCCCTGGCACGTTTTTCGGTACAAAGTGGATCCCACAGTCCGGGTCAACGAGACTTTTTGACGCCGGCTCATCGGAATCCAATTTCGGATATATCGTTGAGTTCGTATCGTCATTCTGGATTTGTTGACATATAATTTGCTAGGTTTTGGTGGACATTGGATCCGACACGCATTTCGGTAAAAGTCGGATACCAATATTCGGGTCAACGGGTCATTTTGAGATCGGCTCAACGGAATCCAATTCCGGATATACCGTTGAGTTCGTATCGTCATTCTGGACTCGTTGACATGTAGTTTGCTAAGTTTTGAGAACTTTGGCTCCGGCATGCATTTTCGTGCAAACCGAAATTCTAAGTTCTGGTCAACGGACCAAATTGAGATCGGGTCAACGGAATCCAATTCTGAAGATGCCGTTGGGTACGTATCGTAATTCTGGTTTCGTAGACATATAATTTGTTATATTTTATAGACTTATTTTCTTGCACATTTTTTCGGTGCAAAACGGCTTCGACACGGATACCATTTTGATCCGAAATTACCTTTTTGCCCTTGTGTCCAAATTAGACCGATGGGTAGGCTATCCTAGCTAATTTGACCATTCTGGACACGTTGGCGATGTTTATTTCATCGTCCGACAATGTTTGTTGATAATTTCTCTGAGTTTAACCTTTTTTATAATTTAATTAATAATTAATTCTTATAATGTTCGTATTTTGGGATTAGTACAACGAAACTGAGCTCAGTCAATTCTAGTGATCTCACATCGCTGAAATTGACAAGATGGACACGTGGATCACTATAATAAGATTATCAACTTTATCGTTGATCTTCTTAACTCGATTTGCGTGTCGTAAGTTTTGACGTACGAATAACGAAGTACACGTTATATCTTTAATAATTAGACTAGAATTGACCCAGTTTGACCAGAGTTGACCAGTTGACCAAAAGTCAACTGTAAGTCAATACTTGACATAGTTTGACTAGATTGTTGACCGGAGTTGACCTAGAGTTGATTTGACTTAGAAGAACCTAGGAAAATATAGATTGCTTGTAGAGATTTATTTATTATAACTTGAACACCTTGTAACCTGTGTTGCTTTAAATAGGACTCTATGGCTTCAGTTGGACCCCTATACCTATCAGCTGTTTAGGTTATCAGGCAAGTACATTCTCTGATCATTTCATATCTTGTTTAGGATTATATTCCTGCTTTAGATTATCTTACTTGATGCTGACACGTTGGTAACATGGATTATTACTATATGGATCCCTTCATGAGATGTTATCCCTCTCGGGAGCATCAGATACTTTTGTCCTGTGTGTTTCACTTACATCACGTATCTCATGCTTCTATTATCATAAATCTTCGGGAATCACCTAGTGACTCATGTACCCTCATGATCACCGAGCCTTCACGAATCAATTCATGAATCACCCTTTATGGGCAACGTAGTATAATCATGAATCTTAATGTAACTTGAATGGATCTTCGTGTATTGATTGGGGATGGGGGAGTATAAATGAACATGTGAATAAATTCAAGTAGTGTAATCATGAATCAATTCCAAGTAGTGTAATCATGAATCAGTCCTTAGCCATTCACATGTTTATCCAGTACTCTGAATCACTAGCACTGTCTCTCTTTATATATATATAATAGATATTTACTTACAGTCTCTCTTTTATATTATGCTATTTCTTCAGATCCTGTATTTTATTCTCTAGCATGATTATATTCCTTTCCTGCTATGACTTGTTGAGATGTATTGTGCTCGCTCCTGTCCTGTCTGGACCTGTTGATAAATTTTACAGATAGTCTGGAGGTTGCCTGCTAGCCTAGAGGAGACACATTAGAGGTTGTTTAGTTAGCTATTTTCAGTTGTCTGGAGTTGTATTTATTTTATGGATTACTGTATTTGAGCTTGAGATGTATTTTTGGGTTCGTGTATCTCAGACACTTAGGCTTCTATCTGCTGTATCTCTTTTGGATTTCATATTTTACCTTTCTTTTATCTTGCTCTACCTTAGTTGTGATTGAGACTGTATCTGCTATGTCACCCCCATTCGGGGAGTATAAACTGCTTAGCGTTATATTGTTAGATGTTGTGAACTAGGACAGCGTTCTTCCGCCGACACTGCGACGTAGGCTGGGCGTTGTTACGTACTCGTACCCTCTCAGTGGGCGCGGGTCGTGACGTACTCCCATTGTAAATGACTGAAAGCTATCTAACATATCCAAATAGCACTTAGCATGATAAATGACATCAGTATACTGAAAAGTAGATACTTTTTTATTGATTTGTACATCTGTATTTACAACAGGACCTTTAGCCTTAGCAGACTTGGTCAGATTGATTACAAGAGGGAGAGAAGAAGAATGTGGAGGAGGCTTGCTACGACGAAGGTCAATAACAAGTGGCTCAGAGGAGGTGAGCTCCCTTTTGTCCTTGTTATGAGATAAATCAATAACAAGTGGCTCAGAAGAGGTGAGCTACTTTTTATCCTTGTTACGACATAAGTCGATAACAAGTGGCTCAGAAGAGGTGAGCTCCTTTTGATCTTGACCACCATTGATTGGTTGCTTCTGGACTGGCAAGTGAATAGCCAGTGGTTTGGAGGACTGAGGATGAGAAATACGCCCTTTGACAGGTATGATGAGAGTGTCTTTGGGTACTGCTTTTTGTTCCTCTTCAGTGTCTAGAGCCAGTACAACTTTCATGAACTCATCTTTGTACATGCGAGCATCGTTGCAGTATGCTTCAACACCTTTGAAAGGATAGAGATCTGCAACCTCCTTTTGAACCTCTCCATTGTCATCAACATATTTAAAATATTGATGGAGAGTAGACGGAACAATGTTGTGTTCATGCAGGAATGGTCTCCCCAACAGAGCATCGTAAGAGCAACCATGGTTGTCTGTGATGTAGAAGGTCACCTTTGTGCGAAGATTGCCAATTTGGAGTTTTAGGCGAATCTTGCCCAGAGGTTCACTTCTTCCCTGGTTGAACCCCAAGATGGCGGTGATTGTGCTAGAAAGACTATGCACTGGGATCTTCAGTGCATCTAGCATTGTCTTCGGCATAATACTGAGTGCTGATCCTGGATCTATCATAATACGATCGACTTTCATTGAGTCGACATATCCTTTATAGTATAGAGGACGGTCATGCCTATTGTCTTCCATCAGCATATCATCCTGTGTGAAGGTAATATTTGGAATTAATTCCAACACACTGTGACAATGGAGGCAAGAGACAGGCTCTGCCTTCAGCTTCTTTAGAAGGGTTAGACAGATTTCTGCCTGTATTAGAGCTTCACTCAGAGTTTTTCGAGTCTCTTTAGAAAGGCGCAAGAGCTCGAAGATTGACAGCCTGGCCGGTGTATTGTCTAGTTGAGCCAAGATATCAAAGTTGCATGACTTCTCAAGTCCAGAGGGAGATGACTTCTTCAAAGGCTTGTCGAAGCGGACTTGTTGTTTGCCTTTGTCGACTGTTGTCGGTTTGGGGGGAATGGGTACTACAGCCGGGTGAGGATGCAGAAGGGATGTCTTTAGTGGAAATAGGTTGCACTGGAGTAGACTCAGAAGAAGAAGCAGGATTCTCTTGAGCTTCGGGATACTTCGGTAGATAGGCTTTCACTGACCTGGTGCCCAGCAGGATTTCTTCTTCAACTATAGAGTCAAAAGACACCATATTGCAAGTCTTTGTCTTGCCCTTGGAGCGTTCTTTCTTCTTGGAAGGAGCCTCGATGTCAGCAACAAGGTCTGGGTGGATCCACATAATCTCACCATTATCGAGAGATAAGGGGACAAGACCTTCACTTCGTGGAGGAGGGAGATTCTCGATCTCAAGAGTGGCCTTGGGGATAGGGATGACACCATGCTGTACCATCTGTGGAGGAAAGTTACCGAACTGTACTGAGACCATATTTGCGGTAACCGTCTTCTCGTCTTATTGCAGAGTGACAACACCAGCATTGACTAGCTCTTGAATCTTGTCTTTGAGCACATAACATGCTCGAGTGGGATGCCCAATGAACCTGTGATAGATACAATATTTGGGATGATCGGTCTTACCGACCTGATCAGACTTCTTCAGGTCTGGGAGTTGGAGCTTATTGCTTTTGATCAAGCAATCAAAGATGCTCGCGGTATCATTCTCGTCAAAGGAATACTCTACTTTAGGATGAGGTTCTCTTGGTGGAGGGGCGGAAGGAGTAGAAGTAGACGTAGGTGGAGCCACGTTAACAGCCAGAGATTCTTTGCTCTTCAAGTTGATGTTCAAAGTCTCTTTATTCTTGCGGTTGTTCTGGCGATTACCGCTACTCGATGTCTGGTGTTCGTCCCGGTCGAGGTTAGACATGTGCACCCCTAGCTGCTTGAACTTGTCAGCGCTAACTTTAGCTGCTTTAGCATTGACAATGAAGGATGGCCAGTCTTGGAATTGAGTTGAGCCCGTCCACATGCTGATAATGGGCAAAAGATTTGCCATGCAAGTGTCTATAGTGACAGCGGCCGGAGTTCCAGGAGGCATCTTTAAAGCTTCTCGGTGGAACCTTTCAATGAAACTCTCAGCGGTTTCATTATGTCTTTTTTTGATTTTATTAAGGGCTGACATAGTCATGTGACCCGAGAAGAAAGTGATACAGCCATCAGACAAGCTTCTGTACCAATCGTATGCTACACCGACTAAACAGCCGACGAATACCCTGGTAAGAAGAGCGTCATTTGGCTGAAGTTGAACGGTCATTACCTCGAAGTGGTTAATGAACTGACTAGGAGAAGTGCTGCCATCAAACAGAGTGATTGTAGGAATCTTGTACTTAGGAGGAAACGGGACTTCCTTCCATTCAATTGGATAGGGTTGTTTGATCTCCAATCTCTGTAAATTGTCCTTCTCTTTGAAGGTCTCGAACTGAGTGCACAAGAGCTTGACAGCTTCATTAGCATCTTCCGATAATGAAGAAGGAGCAGGCTGAATCAGAGTGTTAGGGGGAGAAACAGCGTGGTAAGCACTACCCCCAGCACCTGACTGACTGGGTGTGGGTTGAATTTGTACAGGGGTACTTGAGGAGATACTATCCCCAGCCCTCACTACAAAAAAAGTTGGCTTTTGGGACAACACTTTCAGGAACGCTAGTTTTAAACGTCCTAAAAAATTATTATTTGGGACTGCTATATTTTTTTGTAACAAAAAATAAATTTATTGGTGACAGATTGGAAGATGGACCTCTTATTTGGGACTATTAATATTTTTCGTTCCAAATAAATTTTGAGACCGTCTCAAATAATCTCAGCCGGAATGACAATTATTTGGCGGCCTAAACCAAATTTTTTGGAAATCTTTTTTCCCTTACTCCTAACCATTGGATCTCCAGAATGAATCAACACCGTTCATCCACATATATTTTCACTACAACAAAATATTTTAATAACGACATTTTCTTTACGACACTTTTTAAATAAGTGTCATTATTTTGTTTTAGTGATGACAGTCTACTAAAACGTGTCGTTATAATTAAATATTTATTATCATCTATGACACCATTTTAAAAGTGCCGTAAATATAAATTCAACAACACTTTTAAGACCATTATAAAATGTCATATATTATTATATACTAAACACAACATTTTTAAAGTGTTGTCCCAAATTTTATTTCCCACACTTTTTTTTTATTTTACCGCTCTTTCTCATAATTTGGGTGCTACAGTCTGATAAATCCCTTCTCATGTCCCACTTTTCCTATTTTTCTACTCTTTCTTCCTTTTTTTCTCTCATATTTCCCCAAATCTGGGCGCGTCGGAGAAGCCTCGACGCGGGCGCGGACCACCTCGTCGAACCGGGCCACCGACCGCTTCTGGCAAGTCGAGCCTCTGCCGACCTGTACGGACGTCACGCCAGCGCCAAGCGTCGCCGGTTGGCCCCTGGTGCCTCCATCAGTTTTTGTAGTCGCATCCGCCCCTTCAGGAACATCCGGGCTGGCCAGAGCCGCTTCGCCTTTGCGCCGATGTAAGCCTCCTCGCCGCCGGAGCTCTCTCCCCCTCCTCTTTTTTTTCTTCTTCCTCCTCCTCCCCCTTATGAAAAAAACCCTAATTGGAAGTGGCGACTGAGAGCTGCGGAGGAAGAAGACGACTGAAAAAAAACCCTCCTCTTTTTTTTCTTCTTCCTCCTCCTCCCCTTCTGAAAAAAACCCAATCCACCCTTGCTTGCACCCCGCGCACCCTTCCAATGTTGTTCTCTTTCCATCACCCCTTTCTCTCTGAATAAGTATTGGTCTCGTCATGAAACCTCGAACTCGTGTGCAGGATCGCGAAGTACTCGAAGTCGAATATGTACCACAAGCACTGGATCTGTGAGATCAATTGCAAGAACGATGGGTCCTTTCGAAGCACGACTCGAAGCCCATATCTGACAAACTAGCCAATGAGACGTCGAAGTTATATCTCGCCGACAACGTCAAGACCACCAACCACTGCAGGCGTAAGCCCACCAAGTCAGGTTAGGGTTTTTCCTCCAATTCGACTAAAATTAGGGTTTCTTTTTGGTTTTTCTTTGGCAGGGCAAGCATCGCTCCTGAAATTGTGTTGATCCTTCTGGCTAGGAGGTTCATGGGAAAGAGAGTTGCGTTCTTGAAGCAGCTTCCATCTGGATTACTTCTTCTTACCGGTGAGATTTTGACTTTGTTGCAAAAAAATTTGCATTTGTATGATTAATATGCATCTCTGTAAAAAAAATTACACTCTATTAGTTGATTGTAGGAATTAGTATTATTATTTGCCAATGAAACTCGGCTGGCTATCTACTTGAAATTTTATTGTATTGAAGCTGCACATACTTGATACATATGGTCAAGGGAAAAGCTTAACAGAGTAGCAACTCTTCAACTTAAAACAAATCCTTGATTGATGTCCTTCATTGTGTCTAAATCATCCATCATTACATATTAAAGTATTATTGCATTGATCATGTGTGAGAATGTGATTTTTCATTTACCAGTAGGAAAAAGATATGTTATTACTATGTTCATTTCTAAGAGGGATATGAAAAGATGTGTGTTGTAGAAGTACTGTTCATGATAACAAGTTAATTTTACTATAAGCCAGTGACAGATGTGTTCGTCTTTGTTGCAAATGCAATAAAATCCTTTAATGTCTGAATCAGCTAAATAACCTCCTATTCTTATCAATGTCTTATGTTACATAATTACATTATTTTATGCCAATGCATATTATATGTTTCCTTCTATATTTCATATGCTTAGTAGTTGAGTTTGTTTTTACGAAAACCATTATATTACCAGTAGGACTCTAAGAAGCCATTGCCTCTGAGTCAAGAGACAAACTTTAACATACTATTTTTGTGTAACGTGTACAGAGGGTTTGCAAAAGGACTGATAAAATACCAACCTGACATTACTATAAGTGTACATCCTCTGATGCAGCATGTATCCCTCCGAATACTAAGGGTTAAAGGTTTGCTAAAGAAGATTGTATTTACTACAGTTCACTGATTTAAGAACTTCTCATCCAAATTGGTAGGTTTATTATTACAAGGATTTTGTATCATTTTTATGTATGGTGAAGTCTCATTTCATATTAATTTTCATGATGAGCAGTTGAATTAGTTGGTTTTTTGTTCCTTATCTTTAGGTTTCATAAGACAGTCAGACGGAAGGTTGGTAATGTTCTTCAAAGTATTCATAAGGTTGGTAATGTTCTTCAAAGTATTCATGCTTTTTCTTAAGGCACCTTCAAGATCGATATGTTTATTCTTTTTCCTTTTAATTGATCTACTCATGTTCTAATTGATTCTTAAGTTTTTTCTTTCATACATTCTTAGAATTTTCTGAGAAAAGAATTAGGAATGTACGAGGAATTACCTGTTGTTCTATTGATGGAAGGAGGGGAAGGCATGGGGCTATTGAAGCTACTGCTCGTGCACTTGACAAGGCATTATATGATGAGAATCATGGAGAAACTGTAGGTCAAATTATTGTCGTATGTGGCCGTAACAGAAAACTTGCTAATAAATTGCTTTCAATTGATTGGAAGATCTCTTCTGTTCAGGTAGTTTATCTTTCCTTAAATGCTTAAAATCAACTACTTTGAATTCAATGTCAAAATATTAGACAAAGTTTCCTGCTATTTAAGCCACATATAGGTTGTTTTATAGCATTAAGTATATTGTGATTCTCTCTTGAACATCTCTTTCATTTTTGGCATAGTTTCTAGTATCTGCTAATACCGATAGGATACAGCAGATACTAGTATCTTTACCTATATGGCATATATCGAAACAACCGATACCGATATGATTTGTCATGTCCCGATCCAATACCGACGCTACCAATATTGAACGATACCAATGTTTGAGTTCTCTTTCCGATTCAATTCGACATAGAAAATTGAATGAAAAAGAGAAATAAAAAAATAGGACTTATTGTATCATTGCTCATTTGTTGATTTTTGAGTCTTAATATGAGTAGGTGAGTTTTTTTTAATAATACTGTTAGCTTTTGGTTTCTTAGATATTTTTGTATCATTTTTCAACTAGGAAACATCATTGGCAGATTTCCTATCAACTGTGCACTTGACATAGGAATTTGAGACACCAGAAAACATAAAAGATGCTATTGAAAAGTAATGAATATGAGGCAACATCATGAAATAAAACAAAAGCATAGCACTAAAAGGTTTTAAAAATTTCCAAAATGACAAGGTAACATGAAGAAAAGTTAAAAGTTCTTTAAAAGTCTTTAATATATGACCCTACTCTAGAAATTGTGTATTCTGGTCTAAAAGGGTTATATTTGTTTATAGTATTGAACTTTACTATTTTTGCATGTTGCTTCGTTACTGTGAACAACTCTGGACATGGTACATCATTTTCTTTTTCAGAAGGATATGCATGCTTGATTTATCATTGATAACCTTTATTTTATGCCTCAAGATTCTTGTATCTTTCTTATGTTTCTGAATCTTTGTAACCAATGGGATAATTGATATAAGTGTTGAATCCAGCTTCGGATGATTATAGTTACTCATGTTTAGTAATTTACTTGCTTTTAATATTATACGATGCATTCCAGGTGTGTGCTTTCCAATGGGAAGAGGAATGTACCAAGTGGTTCATATACCAGAGAATAAAGTTGTTCTTTGTAAATAAACCTACTGTGAGGGCTGATGGCCGATTCAATTCTAGAATATTGAAGTTATGGTTAAGTAAGCTTTTAGTACTTAGCATCTAAACTGTATAGGTTCATTTGGTCTTTTACATAATTAGTGAGCTCATTCTCATTTTAAACGAATCCCCTTGGATGACCTATTTTTGATGGCTTCAAGTTGTTTCTGTTCTTATATATTTGGAGCAAAGCTATCTCACAAGTCCAAGGATGTACTGTAGATAGGGGACACCTTTACTATCGTACAGTGGTTCTGTAGATTCTTTTGGCATGTTGCTTACTAATGGTGACAATTGCTTCAAGAAGATCTCTCTCAAAAGAAGGTGCAGAGTAGCGTCTATATAGAACTCTATAATCTATAACATGTATATTAAGCCTTGAAAACCTATATATTAGATTAAATGCTAGGAATAGGCTGGAAAACTGCCTGATGCAAGGTTGCACCAGCATGCCCTATAGAGGAGCATATCTTTTCCCACTTGTAACCGACATAACTCTTCTAACACACATGAAACGTGGTTGGACATGTAGGTGTGTTACTGTATCCATGTCAAGTTCGTATCCTAGAATTTTTTTACAATGATGTATAACAAATTTGTATCATGTTCATAACCATATATGTTTCCATGCTCATGCAACCTAGATACAATTCACTCTTCTTTGCTTAATGTTTTAAGGATTTTCTTCTGCCGGAACAGATAAGTGGAAGCTAGAAAATATTTGCTCTTTAGTAAATTGTGTATATGCATCTGGAATGATATGACGAGCCTCTCTTCTGCCTTTATTAGCCCATATGTATGTTTTGGCAGTCTGATGTAGGGTTGACGTTCTATGAATAATTTAACAGCCACTTATAAATTTGGTAGATCTTTGTTGAGATACATGTATATAAATACATCTATATAATGCAACTTAAATAAAAGATAAGTGTAATATGGTAAGAGAATCATTTATTATACTTGCTATTTTTGTTCAAATATATGGCTAATTCTAAAGTACAATCTTCTGAATCTATTGTATAATCTTTATTCTCAGTTGGGCAAGTAGAGCACTTGATCCGTAAAGCACTGCTTCTCATGATACGACCACATCTGTGAAAAGGTTTGCTGGTTGCTTGTTCATGTTTCTCAATAGATGCCTTTGCTTGTAACCCGTCATCTGAAACATGGCATGAAAGTTACTATTTACTAACCTTTTTTGTTTTGTTTTTAGAGGTGTTTGGGCAATGATTGCAGTCTTTTTTAGCTTATTCTTTGGTTCATGCACCTTCAGCGTGTGTTGCAATTCCTCATTGCTCATGTTACATATTTGATTCCTACTTTTGATTAAACTATTAAGATTCTTATACAGGAAATCACTACATTAGTACAAATGTTTCTTTATACTTGTAAGATGTGAGGAATACAATAATCTAGGGATAACTAGTAAGTATTGTACAATGCCATGTCTAACCTCTCGATCCTCTAATGTTTGTTGGAAAAAATTATTTTTCTTGTAGTATTGGAGTAACCCAGTTTAAAGTGAACATAGGTGTTGTGACTAATTAAAACCTTCCAAACTAATATTTGCTCATTCTCAGATCTCATATTGAACCTGAACACGACTTGTGGGGAATGTATAGTTTCTTGAATTTATCTATATAACATAGTTTGCAGTATCATCCGATACATTTACGATACTGATACTCACCGATACCGACAATGGCGATATCTTTTCTAAACAATTGGGCAAAGAAAATTGAACAAAAAAGATTGATAAGCAAGTATGTAAAAGCATGGTAAAGTTGTAAAAGAAGATTATGAGGAAAACTTATCTATCATAGTTAAACCAATCATCAAGGATGATTATTTCACTCTAAAAAATACTATGAAACAATACAGAAAATTGTGCTTAAATATCTAAAAGTTTTTCTCTAAATTGTGCCTAAATGCCTAAATGTCTGGCTATGTATATATACATCTTGACTTCATCTATCTAGAAAATTTATTTCCCAACATCCATAGATAACCAAGTAACATCTGTTAAAAAAAATATTGTGCTGATTAATTACCAGGAGAGGGGGAGGATTATGATGAAGTATGCAAACTTGATCGAGGAGAACATAGAGGAACTGGCCACTCTAGACTCTATAGATGGTGGAAAGTTGTTATCCTTCGACAAAGCTTTGGACACACCCACAACAGTATGAAATCTCCAAAACTATGCTAGTGCAGCAGATAAAATCCTGGGCCATTGTCTTCGACGATGCTGATGTCGAAATGGCAGCCCATCTTGTCCAGTTAGCCACATTTCACAACAAGGCACTCTTTCTCTCCCTATAATTCATTTCTGTCCCATAAGTGTATGTTTAGTGTATATGCGTGTTAAAAGTTTTTCTTCTGCTTGAATATGTCAGGAGAGAATTGTGTATCGGGAACTCGCATATATGTTCAGGAAGGAACCTATGATGCATTCGTGAAGAAATAGCTGAGAAGGCTAAGAACATAGTAGTTGGAGATCCTCTTAGCCCAGACGTTGAACAAGGCCCTCAGGTTGTTTTTCCTTCCTCTCTCAGTTACTGAAATCATTCAAGTTCACAATTTGCTCACCTTAACAGTCTTACAAGCATTACGTTGAACTATTAGTTGAAGACTTAATTTATGTACTCAAGATCTTTCTCGTGTTGCTGTGTAATTATGTTGCAAGTACATGGGTAAATGGTGTCTGTACCCGTATCGTGGTCCGTATTCATGTAACATATATGACTGCTTACGACCTGTACCTGTATAGAGATTTTCGTGTCCCATATCAGTATCATTTCCTACATCCTAACTTTAAAACCGCTCTACTACAAATTAACAAGAGGCAGTTCGAAAAAGTGCTTGAATACAGTGATTGGGGAAAGAGGGAAGGGGCTACGCTACTTACAGGAGGGGAAGGCCTGCTGGGAGAAGGGTTACTACATTGAACCCATATTTTTTACCGATGTCAAGGTAAACAACACAAGCACTATTGAAAATTTTACATTTTACATATATAATTGTCAAAGATTGGCTACGTTATATAATTACTATTAAGCCTCTTTATTACTTCCTACCTGTCTGTCTTGGTTTTTTTTTTGTTTTATGGTCAGACTTGGATTCATTTTGAGAACTTGGATTTTGTTAATGGATAGTTGATACAATATCCACTCTCTCATACCTTGTAAGTAGCTTAACGTGTTGATCTATATGTGATCTATTTTTGTAGTTGAAAACTTGCTGTTTTGTTGTGTTATCGTTGCAATCGTACCTTAGCTGAGATAGATGTTAAAGCAGTGCTCGTAGTGGTAGATTTGGAAGAAAAGATGTTAATTTGGATTTGATCAAAGTAGAATAAAAGGTAGGAGGGAAACTGGAAGATACAGAGCTTATATATGGAATAATTATTGATAATGACATGAGTCATCCATAAATGCCAATGATTGCAATAGCCACATGTTTGATAAATACTCAGTCATGCAAACAACAACACATTAAATTATGCTGCTAATTACAATACTCAGTCATGCAGGTCAGCCCCTAACCTTATTTTGTAACACTTTTAACCTTGTGTGTTTTGGAGTGTCGGTTTGTGTCCGAGCATCTGAGATGACATGTGTCAGTTTTTTTTTTTTGAATGTTTGTGCTTCCTAGGTTTGGAGCTATCTCAAGTAGAACTTTGCTTCATAGCTGACACTACTTTTGTGAAGGCTTGGATGATGATAATGAACAAAAATGACCCTTCTATTAATACTCAAGCTTTTTGGTCCTTTTGTCTCTTCTAATTTATCTAATATTTAATTATTTTCTTGAGCTCTATATATAATTAGATTGTCCTTATTGTCTTTTTTCCTAACTTAATGAATGTGACCTGGTATGAAGTCTATAATCTACTTATTAGTAAATCTTTTTGCATGCTTATTTTTGTGTAAGGTCTGTGTGAAGGTAATATCATATATCAGTTATTGTGGTTATAAGCTCCACCCTTATACATTGGCGCGGTTATCTAAACTACTCATGATTAAGGTGCCATCTCTTGTGCATTATTGTGCATAGTATTAACTCAAAGTTTATAAGTACTTCCTATTCCATGAGTAATTTTTGTGATCAATATGGTTTTGCAATGCAGGAGAAGGAGCTGGAGTCTTTGTGTTATGAGTGTGGCCTCAAAATCATCACAGATGAAGCAGGTGGCAAACTTCTACCTTCCAAGCAATCAATTTTTTGTCTACCTAAGTCTGGGTTCCGAAGTTATAGCCTTTCAAGATCTAAAATACATGAGAGGTACATAAATGAATTATTTCTGTAATAGCTTACATACTCAAAATTCTGCAGGCCAATTAGTTTTGTTGAAAGAAAGACTCTCGAAAACTTCTATTTTCTGTAGTATAGCCAATAAACACTAAAAGAGTAGCATTCCTAGTGAATTCCTTGTGTCAGGCTTTATTACCAGAGTTTTCAATTATATATTTTTGTTTTTGTTCTTTTTTGTTCTTGTTTGTTTTTATATTAGAAACATGCAAGGGGGACAAAATGCTTGTGTTTTCTTCTATTCTGGATAGACCAGTCAACCTTCACCTTTGATTTTTATTTATGTTGCTTTCAACCCCATCCTTGTTCACCATTCAGATCCCTCTCCCAACATGCCTATCTGTTTTCTTCATATTTCATCTTCTAATTCCATTAGGTATTGATATATAACATAAATGAGTCCAGCTAATTTATGAATGGTATATGCAATATACCATATGTTTCTTTCTGAAGTTACTCCACCATGTTCGATATCAGACTATTAAAAGCCTTCGTAAGAGGCAATTGTGATTATTAACTCTGATACTAACTACCTAGGTCTAATTGCTGATACACATGGTAGATAGAGTTATTGTTATTTTCTTGATTCTTGGTAGAAATGGTAGATTGAGTTTATGTAGAGCAAGTTGATGCTAGTGCCTCATTTATCTTTACAAGATCATTGGAGAAATTTTGGTTATTGTTGCTTAACCTTCTAATTGATTAATTAAACCATATTTCTGGCTTATTCATGTACCAAGGGTCCTAATTACTTATAACTAACCATATTTCTGGCTTATTCATGTGTTTTCAGGTAGCCAATGCTGCTGGCAGCCATGGATGTGTGGATCGGTTTGTCAATGGATGTGGAAAATCAAATATATATGTTTTGGACTTGTGTAAAAAGTCGTAGATTTTATTTTGTAAATTAAGTGAATGCTTACTGATGTAAAACTTGATGGGAACACTCTAAGTGATGTAAGACTTGGATTTCATTTTGTGAACAATGGGATATTACCTTTAAATATGTTTTATAGAAATCGTTTTGTTAATGTCGCGGCTACGCTTTGTTAATGTTGCGGCTACTATATGCATTTTCGATTAAATAAAATAGTTCTGTATGAATTTTTGTTGTATATAAAATTCAATTATATATTTTATATATAAACAGAAAATTAGTAATTTCATAATAATTTAAACAATTGTTAAGTTTTTTCGCACGATTACAGTGCTTTTTAAAATTCTGTCCCATATTTATTATGACGAAATATATCTGTTACAAAAACTTGTTTTTTGGGACAAATTAATAAACCGTCACACAAAAGCATAAATTTGAAAACTTTTGAGACATTTTGCCTAACCGTCCTTTAACAGTAATTAGGACGGTAATATCCGTCCCTAAAGTTTTTGCCACGCCACCCTAATGGGACCGTCCATTCCCGTCCCAAAGGCCGTCCCAAATATTTGTTGGGACGGTAATTGCAGTTTTTAAGACGGTTTTTGGTTGTCCCTAAAGGTCACTTTTTTTGTAGTGCCTGTATTGACAGGCACCGACGATGCTATGATCTCAGGATTTATAGCAGGTACGGTCGGTGGTACTGTATGTTGGGCCACAATGATAGAATACATACTTGCGACCATTTCAGCCATGGTCTTCAACTTGTCCTCCAGTGCAGCAATTCGTTATTCTTGATTAGCCGAACTAGAAGCATCTGGATCTTCAGTAACAACATAAGATGTCACTTCTCTAGGTATAGTGGAAGACATTGTCTGTTCAGAACTTTTGTTGTATGCATCATAATCAGAGAAGGAATCATCTCCTGAATGAGAAGTAGGAAGATGACCAGAAGGATCTTGGAGAAGATTCTTTTGACCGATTGTATCTCGGCTTCGGGATCGGGTATGTCGAAATAATCCTTCAGAAGATTCTTGGATTAAATCTAAATACCGCTGGCTGGGCCGGCGAGGCTTGTCGTGCTTGGAGAACTTTCTACCCCCAGTGTCTCGGGAAGCCATATTGACGGAAGCATATAATACTTTGTCCTCGTCTTCCGATATTGGTTCCGAAGTTACAAAATTCAGACGATCGAATATAGATCATTTTGTTGTCTGACAACATCACTGGATGATAACTTTGTGATTGCAATGGTGTTCAAGTGGTTGAACTGGAGGTGTTGAGATGTCTCGCTTTTGCCTGAGGTGCTCTCAGAGGTCAGGAACAACGACGGGACAAGAAGAACTTTGAGGGATATGTTCCTTGACAACATTCGGAACATGGTTCCGGTTCTTCAGATGTTTTGTCCCTTGCGTGTACAGAAAAGTACTCACTTCATTAGCATAGGTGTCAGGATTTTTGATCCTGGCAGTTTGCCTTTGATGCAGGTTCGTCTTCGGTATTGGCTGCTTGCGTTTTACCGAAGTTGACATAGACCGAGATCTATTGAGATAAACTCGTAGATCAGCAAACTCATCCCCCAGGGATTTCTGTCTGAGACACCAGTAATTTGCCCTGCTTTGATCGGGATATCTGGAGAGTTGGAAGATCTTGGAATTTCGCTACTGGAGTAGGCAGAATACCTCTTTGATCAATAC
Organism: Iris pallida; assembly: GCA_029216955.1. Classification (NCBI taxonomy): domain Eukaryota; kingdom Viridiplantae; phylum Streptophyta; class Magnoliopsida; order Asparagales; family Iridaceae; genus Iris; species Iris pallida. The sequence goes on from JANAVB010018797.1 coordinate 11,294,617, forward strand.
ACTCCCCTCTGGTCAAAAGAGAAGATATCTTGTTTGAGAGAGTTTTTGTACTGATTGGTATCGAGGCACGTTCAGATTGATCTTTCGAGGTAAAAACCGGGGAAGACTGAGAAAAGACCAACGGGCCTTTTCCTTTGTTTTGTAAGGAAGGGATAGCTAAAGAGCGTTTTCCTCTGTTGTCTTCCAAGTCGTGGAACGAAGAAGTTTGAGAAAAGACCAACGGGCCTTTTCCTTTATTCTGAAGAGAAGGAGGAATAGTCAGCAGACTACCCCCAGTGGATTGCGCTAGCGCAACAGAGTGCTTGGGAAGAGGAGCTGAATCTTTTCCCTTGCTGTGAGAAGAAGAAAAATTAGCCAAAGGGCTGTCCCTCTTAGACTGCGCTGGAACAGTTTGCGCAGGGGTTGAAGTGACAGTGGGCGCATTGGCTGGTTGCACATGAGGAGATTTGACAGATGGCCTTTTGGCCACAGACCCAGCAGCTTGCGCAGCAGGAGTCTTGACTCCAGAGTGCTTGAGTTGCACTCTGGTTGCTGGAGTGGTGGACAGCGCAGGAAGAGTTACAGCCAGTTGTGCCAGTGGAAGAGGAGTCTTACACTTTGCCAGAGCAGCATAGGAAGTAGTTTGTGCACTGGCAAGAGGAGCAGTGTACTGTGCATCAGTTTTGGGAGCAGAGACAGTAGACTGCGCAAAAGTCTTGGCAGCAGAGGCAGTAGACTGCACAGCAGCCTTGGGGACCCACACTGGATGAACCTTGCTTGTGGCAGAAGTTGTTGCAGTGCGAGGGGTGGTCCTGGAGTTGATCATCGCCTCGTAGGCCATCTGGTTGACCTTTACAACCAGCGTCTTCTGCGTCTTTCCGATAGACGCAACGTCACATTGAGTTGTCACTTCCTCGTCGGAGGAGAAAGTCGTCTCCAGTAGAGTCGCCATTTTGCTTGCAAAAAACAAAAATTGTTCTTTATTTCACAAACTTTGTAAGAAGATTACAATTAAATTCTGGGAAAGTACAACTATAGGAATCCGATCTGAATGACGATCGCTTTATCCCTTGGACGATGTGAACTTTGAAGACGATAGCCTCTGAAGTTGAAGGCGGTAGCTTCTGAAGAATGCAGCAGCACTTTGGCAAGAACTCCTGATTTCTCTGCTCTTGATTCTGAATTTTCTGATCTGATCTCTCTGATCCCCCTTATGAAGGACTTGAAACTCTATTTATAGAGTTCTGGAAATAACTAATTTTTAGTTATTCTGGATTGCGCAGGATGGATTGCGCAGACATTGAACTGCACAGACATCAAACTGCGCTGGCAGTTACTCGATCATGGGCCAACTGTATGAGATACGTGGCATTGTTTGATTGAAATGCGCATGATCGTGTACAGATGGTTGCCACGTGGTGAGCAATTGATGGCATGTATGCCACGTACAAAATATCAGTTTGTCTTGATGGACTGCGCCCCATGAACTGCACTAGCTTCATACTGCGCTGGGATTGAACCGCACTGCAGGGTATTTGGCAGACTGCGCTTCGATTGTGCTGATAGCTTGCGCTGGCTGTACAGCTGTCCTCGAGCGCTGTGCTGTACGAGAAACGAATAGTTTTCTTGTTCTTCGGGCTGTCAGCTGTCAGAAGATCTGATTCTCTGTTAGATAATGATGACGCGGCCACGTCAGCTAGCGCGCTTGGATGAGTGCGCAGTTTAGCTTGCGTAGTTGAGTTGTTGCGCAATCTGTCTCCTGTACAGTTCATTTGAAGGGTGCACAATTTTGATTTTTATTGCTTTTTTGATGGGTGCAACTTGATTTTTAGGACCTACAACGGATTGGTACTATATGGATCCCTTCTTGAGATATTATCCTCAGGGAGCATGGGGTACTCCATGTTCTGTGTGTTTCACTTACATGGCGTATCACTATGCTTCATTGTTTCATTGATCACTTGTGACATATATTCTTATTATCACAGAGTCTTCCTTGAATCCTTATCCCATTTATTGGGTATCCTAGAATCTCCTAGAATCCCCATTTATGGGACATCTATGTATCACCCTTCGAGGGCCTTTACATGGAATCATAACATAACCTGGTTGGATCCTTGTGTATTGATTGGGGGTACGGGGGAGTAGAAATAGACATGTGAATACTATCCAAGTAGTGTAGCATCAGAATCTTTCCATAGTGTAGCATCAGAATCTTCTATGCCATTTACATGTCTATATTGTACTCCGACTCACTAGCCACTGTTAGTCTCTATTTATAGTATATATTTCTATTACAGTTCTCTCTCTGTTTACATACTGCATTTCTTTCAGTACTTGTATCTTACTTTACTGCATGATTATATTTTCTAACCTGCTATGAACTGTTGAGATGTATTGTGCTCACTCCTGTCCTGACTGGACCTGTTAAAAATATTACAGAGGACGATGAGGAGGCCTGTGTGGATACCTTCTACGGGGCAGCCCTAGACGACACTTGCGAGCTGGACTCTCAGGAGGACCCAGCTCTAGCTGAGGACATCACCCCCATTGCCTAGACTAGCTTAGTTAGGCCTTATCTTATTTATGTTGTCTTGAAACTGTTTAGCTAGACTTTATTTCTGTTCTAAGATTCTGAGTTGTATATATTCTTTCATATTCAGTAGCTGAGATTTGTAATCTGGATATTTGCTGAGCTGTTATCATAGTCTATTTTATCATCTGTATTTCCTTGAGTTCTATATCATATCGTGCTTCTTCTTCCTTAGTTGTGATTGAGTTTACTTCTATCATGTCACCCTCATTCGGGGAGTATAAACTGCTTAGTATTATATTGCTAGATGTATGTTGACCTAGGACAGCGTTCTACCGCCGACACTGCGGCGTAGGCTGGACGTACCCACGTCTCGTGCCCTTACTCTAGGGTGCGGGTCGTGACAGGGGGTGAGGGTAGGGGGCTTGGGAGGGGAGGGGGGATGGTGGGGGAGGGGTTGGGGATAGGGTTCGGGTTAGGGTTAGGGGTGGTTTAGGGGTTGGGGGGCTGGAGAGGAGAGGGGGGCTGGTGGGGGAGGGATTAGGGATAGGGTTCGAGTTAGGGTTAGGGGTGGTGTAGGTGGGGAGGAGGGGGAAGGGGTGCGGGGGGAGGGGGAGCTGGGTCAGGGGCACCGATAGTGCCGAAAAAACTAATAATTTAGTAATAGTTATTTGTTTTCCGACACCGAAAAATGTGATACTCCGATTCGAAACTACGTACCGATAGTGCCGATATTTGTAACACATAGTTTTGTTGGTTGGTTAATTTATAACACGATAGTGCCAATATTTGTAACACGTACCGATAGTGCCGATATTTGTAACACGTAGTTTCCTTGATCCCGATACTCATAGGAATGGTTCCGAGTCACAACCGTAGTATGTAGTACATTCGTTTTAGTTTGTAGTATATTCGTTTTAGTTTTTAAGTTTTAGTTTTGAAGTTTATTCGTTTTAGTATGTAGTAGAAATGGTCCCGACTCATAGGAATTGTCCCAAGTCACGGCCGTAGTATATAGTATGTAGTATATTCGTTTTAGTTTTGAAGTTTATTCATATTTGCAGATATCTAGAAATTGCTATATCCATGTATCTGCTAGACCGTTCATGAATGTACAACCGCATTCGAGATGGCAGGTGCAGTGTGCGAGATGAATACATCGCCGGAGTAGAACAATTCCTCCAATTCGCGAAGGCGTTTCCTCAATCCATGGACGGCGTGGACATTAAGTGCTTGTGTGCAAAATATCGGAACATGAAGTTTCAACCAGAATTGGATGTGACGTATCATTTATACACAAAGGGTTTCCTTCCGAATTACTACCAATAGACCGCACACGGAGAGCTTGTACCTTTAGCATTCCAAAAGGAGCCTTATGTGGAGCCTTATGTGGAGCCTTTTGTGGAGCCTTATATGAATGTCCACAACCGAACTGTTGTCGACAATGAGTACGTAAACATGGTCTTCGACGCTGCGGGGCCTAGTTTCGATCCATACAATCGTGACGCAGCTGAGGAGGCACCGAGTGCCGATACCGCGAAGTTTATGGAGTTGCTGGAGAATGCAAGGACTCCTTTATACCCTGGCTGTGAGGACCATTCACCGTTAGAGGTGATCACTCGGCTCTTGAGCATAAAGTCTGACTTTAACATGTCCCAAGAATGCTACAATAGAGTGCTCGAGTTGATTACCGATATCTTGTTGGAGGGTGCCAAGTTACCGAAAGAATTCTACCGCTCTAAGAGGATGGTGAGATCTCTTTGGATGGGATACGACAAGATCGATTGCTGTCAGAACGGATGCATGCTTTACTACAAAGATCAGAAGGATGCAGAAGTGTGTGGATTATGTGGTGCTGATCGCCACAAGCCAACTGCTTTAGGCAAGTCTAGAAGACCGACTGCTTCAATGCACTACTTGTTGTTGACGCCGCGGTTGCAGAGATTGTTCATGGTGAAAGAGACTGTCGAAAATATGAGTTGGTACAAGCGACAACAGACCGAAGGAGTGTTGGATCACCCATCTGATGGAGAAGCGTGGAAGCACTTCGATCGAGCATATCCTAATTTCGCTTCTGATGCGCGTAATGTAAGGTTGGAGCTCTGCTCTGATGGTTTTACCCCATTTGGTCTTTAAGGCTCCCAATATTCATGTTGGCCGATAATCCTCACTACGTACAACCTACCTCCTTGGATGTGCATGAAGACACATTACATGTTCTTAACTATTATCATCCTCGGTCCGAACAACCTGAAGAGGAACATCGATGTGTACTTACAGCCGTTGATAGATGAGCTGAAGCAACTATGGAAAACAGGGGCGTACACGTATGATGCTTCGAAAAACAAAATTTTTATATGCGGGCAGCACTAATATGGACAATCAAGGACTTTTCGGCTCATGAAATGTTATCTTGATGGAGCACTCATGGTCGGCTTTCATGTCCGTATTGTATGGACCGCACTAAGGCTTTTCGTTTGAGACACGAAGGAAAGCCATGCTTCTTTGATTGTGACCGACAGTTCTTGCCGAAAGACCATCCGTACCGTAGGAACAGAACTGCATTCCGTACCGGAGCTATGGAGAAGGGCAATCCACCGCCAATGTGGTCCGGAGAGGACACATGGGAGCAAGTAAAAGAAATCCCAAGTGCTATTGATGATCCTACAATGAGCAGCCATTACGAGGGATTTGGCGAAGATCATAACTGGACCAAAAGGAGTATATTCTGGGATCTGCCATATTGGAGCACAAATCTGATTAGACATAACCTTGACGTCATGCATATCGAGAAGAACGTGTTTGATAACATAATTAATACTGTAATGAACGTCAACGGAAAGACAAAAGACAATCAGAAGGCTAGATTGGACTTAGCCGAAATATACAGACGCCCTACATTGCACATGATAGACAACGAAAAGGGAAAGCTTTTGCGGCCTAAGGCAATCTACTCCCTGGACAAGGAGGACAAAGTGAGACTTTGTAGATGGATCCAGGACTTGAAATTTCTGGACGGATATGTCTCCAATCTAAGAAGATGTGTCAACATAAAGGAGTGTAAACTGACCGGAATGAAGAGCCACGATTGCCACGTATTCATGGAGAGGTTAATTCCTGTTGCATTTCGAGAATTATTACCGCCGGTAGTCTGGGATCCATTAACAGAGCTTAGCATATTCTTTAGAGATCTTTGTTCTTGCAAGTAGCTCGTCGATCGTTTAGAGAAGCAAGAGATGGACATTGTGGTAACACTTTACAAACTTGAGAGAGTTTTTCCTCCTGTATTCTTCAACTCAATAGAGCATTTGCCGATTCATCTTATCCATGAGGCTCTTGTTGCTGGACCTATCGGTTATCATTGGATGTACCCGTTCAAGCGACAGTTGAACCACCTCAAGAGGAAGGTAAAAAATAAGGCACGGGTGGGGGGTTCTATTTGTGAAGCATATATCCTTGAAGAGATTTCAAACTTCTGTTCCATGTATTTTTAGCCTCATATTGCTACAAACAGAACAAGGGCTCTCAGAAATGATGACGGCTATGAAGTTGGTATTGAGGCAAAGCTGAAAGTATTTACTGCCTACGAAAAACCATCTGGTAAAATAAAAAAAGATATCTAAATGACGACGAGGTTAGCGCTGCAATGTTATATGTATTGTTCAACTGCGACGAGGAAGAAGTGGACAAGCTAGAGGGGTAACTAAATTTATTTTGCGTGCTTCGTTGCTTCTGAATATAACAAATATACCTATGTTTCGTTGCTTTTCAGCATGTTTAAGGATGAGGTAACGTCCAACAATCCGTACGCAACCGAGGAGGAAGTAGAACAGTAAACGAGACTTTATTTTCCTTTTCGGTTGAGAGCATATGTACGAACGTAGTCACAATTTACTTTTTCTGTACATTTATACTTGCACATAATAATTAAGTTAGCATCGTTTATATGGTATTTAGGTTGATCGTCCGGAGGCAATCCTTGAGAATGAGTATATTAAAACTCTAGCCAAGGGGCCAATTTATCAAGTGAAGACCTGGCCAAGTTACTGCATAAATGGTTTCTGGTTCAAGTCAACAAATGCTCGAATAAGAGACGACTTCTTAGATTTGGATTCTACGAAGAATAGTTGTTTGTGAATAAAATCTTCAAACTACAAAGACGTCGACCCAGGCAATAACTTCTTTGGCGTCTTACGGGAGATTATGGAACTGACATACAATTATGCTATATAACCTTGTAAGATCGTCTTGTTCAGATGTGACTGGTTCGATCCGATCCAGGGTCGAGGTTGGAGAGTTGACAAACATGGTCTTGTTGACATAAATTATCGTCGTCGATATCAAGCTTATGAGCCGTTTGTTCTAGCAAGCCAGGCTCAACTAGGTTACTTTACCAGCTATCCAAAACGAGGAGCTGCGAGATCAGATTGGTGGGCAGTCTATAAGACTAAAGCTCAGAATACCTTCGATGTCGACGAGATAGCTTATCAGGAAGTCGAACTACCTTTTATTACAAATATTGTCGATGTGGACTGAACGGAAGTTCCTCATGACATGTTTCATCAATTGGAAGAGGTAGAAGTATCAGAAGAGGAAGAGAAAGTTGATAGAAGTGAAGAGGAAGAGAAAGAGGAATCAAAACAAGATGAATTTTCAGAAGAGGATTGAATATGTTTAATTTTCAGATGTAGTATGGTTTACTTTTATTGTTTTTCAGATGTAGTATGGTTTACTTTTGTTTTAGCGACGTTAATAAGCGACGTTTTCAGATGTAGTATGGTTAACTTTTGTTTTTTTAGATATAGTATGATTTACTTAGCGACGTTCCCTGGCTGTAGTATGGTATACTTTTGTTTTTTAAGATGTAGTATGGTATACATATATGGCTCGACATGGATCATTTGGTTCCGGTGCTGGTAGGAGTCGACGACCCCGACAGTCTCCATCTACCACTCCTACCGACTCCTCATCCCCCAGCACTCCAGTATATATACACTAGCAGTCTAGTCGCCGGCAGTGCCTCCATACCCGGCTCTAGCAGTTCGAGGCTAGGGCCTTCTTCTTCTACGCAGCCAGTACCGTCGAGTATTCCAGAGGTCGATCCCACTGTTGAGGAGCAGGCCGAGGCCGAGGCCCACGTCGAGGTCGAGGGCGATGGCGAGGCTCACGCCGAGGGCGAGGGCGAGGCCGAGGGGCAGGCTGCGGGCAGGGACAGGGGCAGGGGCATAGTGCAGCTCCCATTTGAGACAGATCCTCCGTGTCGTCCGGAGGGGGATCTGAGGTTGGAGATTTGGGCCTGTACTCGGACCAGGCGGTAAGTAAAATTGTTGCATTTAATTTGTTTAAATTTATTATAAACTTGTTTAATAAAATTTTAATTTCTATTTTACAGGTATTATCCCTTCTCTGTACACCGGTCGCTGGGTACATTCCTGCGACAGAACTACGGGGGGCCCTGGATCAACTGGAGGGATGTCCCGGCCGACAGGAAGGCCTTCTGGTTTGAGCACTTTTCGGTACATAAAAGTTTATTTTCTTTTTATATTTAGTATGTTATGTTATAACTTATGTACTTCTATGATTTTTTCAGCGGACTTACTTCTTTCCTTCCCATCGCGCCGTTGCTGTCGAGGCTATATTTTTCAGTGTCGCCAGCAACCTCATTAGGGACGCGATCATCGACCAAAAGGATTACGACCGCCGGGGAGAGCCTATTCAGGGTTGGATCTCTGCCGCCGACTGGGGGGTAATGAAGAGGAGATTCGAGAAGGAAGCCTACAAGGAGAAGTCCGCAAAGTCTAAACGAGCGCGACATGCGGGGTCGCAGTGGTGTGGTATCAAGGTCCATCATGGATTTCTTCACCAATATGGTACGTATCTCGCCGTATACCCATAATTAATACTTTATAGTAATATATTTCTTTCAACTTAACTGAAAAATCATATAATAATTTCGTAACAGGTTGAATCGGGAGAAGACCTGAATATGGTGACCTTGTTCCTCGTCACGCACACGAAGGGGGAGCGGTTCGTAGACAACAAGGCCCGGGACACCTACGTAAGTTTTACTTAATGCTAGTTCATTAATATTAATTTTTAGTTACGTAGAAAATTCATATAGATGTTATTTCTAGGCCGAGTTTTAGAAGTTTTACTTAATGCTAGTGCATTAGTATTAATTTTTAGCGACCACATGAGAATTCATATAGATGTTATTTCTAGGCCGAGTTTTTGAGGCTTAGAGAGGTCGGGCCGACACGGTCAGAGGGAGCTGGTGCTAGCACTTTCCAGCAGCCCCCGGCCGCCGCAGCTCAGTCAGATGACGAGCTGTGGATGAGGGCCATTGGTGGCATGCATAGGGGTACATACTATGGTACAGGCTCCTATGGTGCCTTCATTGCGTCACAGGCCTCTGCGACCGCCACTAGTGTGCTCGACCCCGCACAGACTGAGGAGTCGCTCTGCCAGCAGCAGAGTGACGTCCTTGCACAGATCGCAGCTCTGCATGACGAGATGCTGTAGAGGATGTTGGCGCCGCATACAGATGATTCTGCGCTCATCTCACGCTTTGAAAGGCTGGAGGAGACTACGGAGGCGCTACAACAGATGACCCGTGCTACGCAGGAGGCTACGCAGCGGTTGGTCGAGCATATGCAGCATTTCCAGGAGATGGCAGCGGAGCGACCGTCTGCTGGTACGTCGGGAGCATCGTCTACATCCGACGGTGCACAGAAGGACATGCTCGTCCACCTGTTGTCACCGGAGGAGTATCAGACGATCCTGATGTTGCGACGACAGTCATCTGGTGGTGCTCCTCCTCCAATACCGGGTCCAGCTCCAGCTCCAAGCGATCAGTAGTTTTGTTTTTGCATTTTTGGACTGTACTATATTTTTGACTTTGTACGTATTTGGGGATATTCAGTTTTTTCGTTGAGGATATTGAGTTTGTACGTATTTGCGGATGTTGATTTGGTTTGTTCAGGATATTATATTGACATTGTTTGTTACGGATAGTATTTTTTCTTTATATTTTTGTATATTCTGGAATGTATTGTGCGTGCCGGTGTTGAGTGTTCCACCGAGCCTGTCGACCAACCCAGGGATTGGATTCTGTATTTTGTGTTTTGTATTCTGTATTTTGACTCAGGCTCCAGCTCCATTTGCATTCTGAAACCTATTTTTTTATATTTTTTTAACTTAACGACGTTGTTAGCGACGTTATTATTCGTTGCTAAATTTTTGCGACGTTAATAAATGTCGCTAAAAGCGTCGCTAAATGCTGACGTGGCATCACGTGGCACCATAATCTGATATCAGCTCGTCGTCGCCAAAACGTCGTAACAGTGTCGCTAAACGGCGACCACACGATAACGTCGCCTTATAAGTCGCTAATTAGCGTCAATGATCAAACGTCGCAAATAACGTCGCTAGTTAGCGACGTTAATAACGTCGCCAAATAACGTCGCCCTAGCGACGTTTTGCGACGTTTTCTCGTTTAGCGACACGTTCTTTTCTGTCGTTTCCAAAATGTCGCCCAAAACGTCGCTAAATTCACTTAGCGACATTTTCATCGAATTTTGCGACGTTTGGTAACGTCGCTAATCTGAAAATTTTTTGTATTGTAGGAAGTGGCATAGAAGGATGCTGAGACATAGTATATCGAATGTCATGTAATGAGTTGCTGATGGCACTCACCGGATGTCATGCAATGAGATGCTGATGGCACTCATTTGCAAGGTGGTACAATAGTCGAGCTGGGTCCAGCGGTCGTCCTCCAACAAGAACGATCGCAAAGCATAGTCTGAGTAGACTCAAGAGTAGCAGGAGGTGCGGGCACAGGCTGCCCAAGAGCAGGTGCATCAGCCTGAGCATCAGAATGCTCGAACTCAGCAAGAGATCCGACAGCTGCTTGAAGTCGCCTTTGCCTTGGATAGAAAGGCAGGGGCTGTAAGGAATTGGCACTCATCGAGAGGGACATGAAAAGAACGAAAAACCGTAGGCAAATAGAGAGCATAGACCAAAGATTGTGGCCTCTTTCATGCATTGATCATCCAATCCATCATAGTACGTGGAAGGTTGAACGGTACATGGAAGTAAAGGTGATACAAAGTAAAAATCTTAAAATACAAAACTTCATCAGTCGATCCCGCTTTGGGCAGGATCGTGGAGAAGACAATACGATGAAGCTCGTAGAAATAAGGGTTAAAAATTTTTGCAAGTAACTTGCCTGGACGTGTGTTTGGGGTACACAAATCGTCCTTGAAACTCTCAAGGGAAGACTCATCGGGGAATTGAAACTTACGTGCATCGACAAGCTTCTCCCACGAGTTGGGTTCCGGAATCTCAAGATATTCCGCAAGTTCAAAGTCATCGAATGAGATGTCAATTCCAGCAACACGAGAATATAAACGTGTGTCATCAGATGTGAGATTGCAATAAAATATTTGAATTGCGTTCAAGTAGATAAGTGAAGTAGTAGAAATTAATTCATCATGACACAGATCATGAAATAATGAGTCATAACGAGAAAATATAATAAAGTTGATGGGATGACCCGCGCACACGGGCCGTGATCGAAAATCATTGAACCATTCGTTTGAGGCGTCCTAAAAATTCGATCATCGAATGTGTCGGGGTCATTAGATCGTGGTGGATTGAAAAGAGGGTGAATAGGTTGATCATCTCTAGGTGAAGGGTTCGATGAGGAAGCTCCCTCGATTTGACCCCCTTTTCCTCTATTAAACAACCTAGATGCCATGAATAATGAAGGAAAATTTTAAATTAAGATAGAGAAAAAGAAGAAAGTATACCTCAAGAAAATTGTGGAGAATGGAAGAGAATGATGCAAGAGATCTTCTCTTTGAGTTTGGATAAGAAATTTATACTAGGAAGAGAAATCTAGGGTTAGGGTTTGAAGTGGAAGGAGTTTGAGGAGTTTTGGAGGAGGCAATGGAGAGGAGAGAGAAGAAGAACCCGATTTTAAGAGAGGGGGTTCGGATGGTCGGGTGGATCCTGGACCAAAGGATCAAAACAGATGAACGGCTGTAAGCAACTGGGAGTTCTGGAATATACAAACCAAATTCGGCCCGAACTCTGTGTGAGGCAGAGTTCGGCCCGAGTTCTGTGTTCTGGGACCAGAACAGAAGGCAGTTTAAAAAATAGTTTAAAACCAATGCCAAGTTTAAAAGTATGAATAGGAGGGATAGAAATTTAACAAACTCAAAAGGAAATGGCCAAGTAAAAAAATTGACAAATGTAAAATGAATATAGTAAACGAAATGAAGTTAGAAAATTGAAATGTGTCAAGTTATACATAAAATTGAACCATATAATAAACAAAGAGTTATGACACAAATCAGTACAGTGAAACTGCCACGGGGTAGCTGCAGGGGCCCGATCCCAGCTAGCGGTAGTCCAAAGACTAGTGCACCGTGTCGCTTAGGCTTTTACGCCTTGTTGTCAGAAGGACCCTTTTGGCTTGTACCCATAGCAAAGTCATTATAGAGAATCGTGACATAATCGATATTTATGCAGACAATTTAATGAATAACTGAGTCATCCAAAATTTCTAATTCACGACAAAGAAAGTTGAATCACTCTTCGGATAGTAGTTTTGTAAAAAAATCTGTCAGCTAATGATCAGTATCAATAAATTCTAAATTTATAGTGCCATTCTGTTGATGATCACACAAAAAGTGGTGGCAAATTTCAATGTGTTTCGTGCGTGAGTGACATATAGGGTTCTTAGTAAGGTTGATAGCACTAGTATTATCACAGAATATAAGAATGTACATAAAAGATAGGTTGTAGTCTGCAAGGGTTTGCTTCATCCACAGAATTTTTGCACAACAATGACCAGCTACGATATATTCAGCTTCTGTTGTGGATAGTGCGACAAAATTCTGCTTCTTGCTAAACCAAGAGACTAGAGCCTTGCCTAATAAATGACACGTGTCGCTCGTACATTTACGGTCGACTTTGCATCCCGCGAAATCAGCATCCGAATAACCAATAAGGTCAAAGGATATAGATTTGGGAAACCACAAGCCCACTGTAACAGTACCCTTAAGGTATCGAAAGATACACTTAACGACAGACATATGTGATTCCTTAGGACTAGCTTAAGATAGCGAGCACACAGACAAATACTAAACATGATATCAGAACGACTAGCAGTTAGGTAAAGTAAACTCCCAATCATACCTTGATACTTACGTTGGTCAACTGGTTTGCCGCTTTCATCAGGTTCCAGCTTGGTCGTAGTAGCCATAGGGGTGCCGATTGGTTTGTGTTTGCCATAAAATATAAAAGAACAGAACAATTATCGGAGGACCGAACTTTTACTTCACGTTACAAAATTGCTTGTACAAAGAAAGCCTAGGGACGAAAACTTAGGTACAGCAGTCTAAGTACAATTGTTTATTTTATATTCTGGGAGGTGACGATAGAGGCTCGGGAAGGCGACGGCAGCCCTACCTTACTCCTTGGACGATCGGTATGCAGCCTTGGCTCCTGTGAAAAGATGGTTGGCGTTGATGAAGAAATGCTTTTCTTGCTCCTCTGTTGCTCTTCTGGCTTCTCTCTCTCTCTGTGTGTATTCTCTCTCTGACTATGGCGGGAAGTCTCTCTGTATATACATATTTCTCTCTGATGTTGTATATCCTTTTTACAAGGGAATGGCACCTTGCTATTTATAATAGTGGGATGTGATCATTAGGGTTGCCAATGATTAGCTCTTGGAGATGGCGGCAGCCCATAGATTGGTCAATCCTGGCCGTTCTGTTTTGATTATGACGAATCCGAGCCATCGAGTGTAGATTACACCAAATCCCATTAGCAATTAATGCTGATTGGAATAAATCTTCCTCATAATGATCTTCTGAAAATTAAATTTATTCTCCTGCCACGTGTTCCAGATTATTGGGATTTGACCCAATCTTTGATGGCAGTAAATCTGAGAAATTAATCGGCTTAGGACACGTGTCCTAGGAGCCACTGGGGGATCTGGACCGCATGACGAGTGAGCCGCATATGAATTTGAACCGCATAAGGTTAAGCCCATGGGTCAGGGCTGCCTGGGCAGTGGCCCTCACTTGAGCCCTCAAACCACAGGGGAGTAATCCTTGTGGGCCGCATAGGTTCATATCCGCCCGAGCCGCATGGACATGATCCTCTTCAACCGGATGAGAAGTCCTCGCTCGAACCGCATGAGGCTTTCTTGGCCTGAGCCGCATAGGACAAATTCACTCTGAACCGTATGAGAAGTTCTTTGCTCGAGCCGCATGAGGCTTTCTTGGCCTGAGCCGCATAGGATTCATTCTGAACCGCATGAGAAGTGAGCCGCATACGAACGCCCACATGGCAAGGCCACGTGGCATTTTTATGGCTCTCGGAGGATTTGTGTCAGAGATCTCTTTTCTCTTCCCTAGAGATTCATCATTATGACAAAGTCATAATTACCTGCTTTTGTGTCAGGGCTGTCGACTTTTCAGAGGGGTCAGCCGTCAAAGTAATCAATGCAGCATGGGTCGGAGGGAAGCACTGTCAGGCCACGTATCTTCTGAGCCGCATGGAATGCCTCGGGCCGTATAGCTCCTTATGCCGCATGAGTTTTCTGAGCCGCATGGATCTTTCCTGGCCGCATGAGTCATTTTCTTTAGTATTTTCCATGCTTCTACAAGACCCCCTTCAAAGTTTTCAATTTGCAAAATTGAAATACTTTGAATAAGAAGCATGGTTGTGTTCTTCTAGCCGCGCATGGATATCTTGGCCGCATGGAAAGTTCTGCCGCAGGGGCGTCTCAGCCGCATGGATGGCCCAGCCGCATAGGAATTTCTGCCTCCTGACCATCTGAGTCGCATAGTTGCTATCAGCCGCATGGCCATTTGAACCGCATAAGCTCTTTGCCACGTCATTATGCCATGCGTGTGGATCTTTTTTTTTGGGACAGGATCCCAAGAGCTCAGTCTTTAAATGGCTGGTTTGGCTCGATAACCGAAGAGTTGATCGCGTTTGTATGAGGCGTCGGTCCATAGTCCTCTGTCTATAAATAGAAGGGCATTTGGACGGTCTTCTCTCTTAGACTATTCTTAACTCAGATTCTTGTCATGTTTTCTTCCTCTGATCATCAGACAACAATGGCACCCAGAGCGTCTAAGGCTGTGAAGAAGGCTGTGGCGAGGAGTAAGAAATCGGCTTCGCCCTCGACTGTCGCGCCCCCCGTTCGTCTTGACGTTCATATTGCCATCGAAGGTAAGGATTAGGTAGTCGATTTGAAACCCTAGCAGAGCCTGCTTTACTGCATGCTTCATGTACACGACTTTGACGTGAACTTCTCAAACTACATGGTCCGTATACACGTCCCATGACTGAGCCGCATGAGGATATACCCCATGTCTGAGCCGCATGAGACTTGTCTAAAACGAGCCGCATGAACATTTTTGACTGTTTTCATTTTCTTCGTCTTCGGTTCTCGCAGTATCTCCACCGAATGTTGAGACTGCAGCGTCAGAGGAGCCGCAGCCTCTTGTCATCAGCCAGGGATCTCCCTCTGTTAAGGAGGAAGTGAAGAAAGAAGAACCTGCGCCTGAGGGGAACGGCAGCCCTCCAAATATCGAGACTGTTGAGGGTGGCAGCGCTGGGAACCCTGTTTCTCCTATTCTGGACGAGGATGCTCTTCACTTGCATCCTTCATATGTGAGATGGTTGAAGGAATGGTATATGCGCTCATGTAACTAGGATGTAGGGGCCTCCCGTGGATGTCTGTCTGTAGTCTTTTATTTTGTTTTGCCTTTCTTCTTGCCTTCATGAAGAACTCTTTTGACTTGCTTGCAATCGTGTGGATGTAACCGATTTCTGAATGAAATATATATATTTGCTTCACTCTTTTGCTTTGTAATAATCCTCTTATTGGGACATTTTGCGTGGACCCATTGTCCCTAACGTACCCTGGTTTTGGATACGGACAACAAGTTTAAAAGAAAGGAACCAATCATACTGACTCAGAGGTACTGAGGACATGGTGAGCATGAGGGTTCCTTTGACGGGGGGGTACATAGAATAACTCAGAGGTAATGAGGACATGGCAATTCTATGTAGAGGGGTGGTTTGTTTTTGGCGGAAGTGGAACGGCTCAGAGGTAATAAGGACATGGCCGTTTTGGAAATTTGTGGATCGATTACCCTTTTTTGTGCACTGGGAGTGCGGGTATTAGATCATGAGGGAGGATCTCCTTCAAGAAGAAAGTTCAGAGGTATGATCATACATGACTTGCTACCTGGAAGAGTGACCGAAATGTGAGTTCAGAGTACCAGCGGGTACATGACTCGAGAATCTGGAGAATGTTGTGATGGTGAGTTCAAAGGTACCAGCGGGTACGTGACTCCGAAAATCTAGAAAACTATGAGGGTGAGTTCAGTGGTACCAGCGGGTACATGACTCGAAAATCTGGAATGTTGTGATGGTGAGTTCAGAGGTACCAGCAGGTACGTGACTCAATAATCTGGGATGTTGTTTAGATATAATATTTCTTCAGGAACTTGCCGTTGACGGGCAACATGAGCAAGTCTCCATTTTGCTTAGCGAGGCGGTAAGCACCGTTGGAGAATACTGTCTCTATGATAAATGGGCCTTCCCATTTTGGCTGGAACTTGCCGGCGGTCTTGTGAGTCATGACCATTGGCCTCCGGACTGCCAGAACAAGATCGCCCACTTGGAATGTTCTGATTTTGACCTTCTTGTTGAAGGCTCTTGAGATGCGTGCTTGGTACAGCTCGATCCTTTGCTGAGCTAGGAGGCACTTTTCATCTAAGGCCTCTAACTCTTGCAGTCGACGTCGGTAGTTGTCATCCGTCGTCAATTGATAAGTGAGGGCGACACGGAGTGAGGGTATTTGAGTCTCTAATGGGAGAACTGTCTCACTCCCGTACACTAGGGAGAATGGCGTATTCCCAGTGGCTGTTCGAACTGTGGTACGATAAGCCCATAAGCATTCACCGAGCTTCTCATTCTAGTCGCGTTTGTTGGAGGAGACAAACTTCTTGAGGAGTTTGATGATTGTTTTGTTGAACGCCTCTGCTAACCCGTTTGCTGCCGGGTTGTACGGCGTTAAAGCGATATTCTGAATACGGTATTTATCGCAAAATCGATAGAATACGTGGCTTGCAAACTGCGGACCATTATCATGGATGATCCTTCGAGGCAGTCCAAAGCGATAGATGACATGATGCTTAAGGAAGCTGATCACGTTTGAAGTCTTAGCTTCTGCGAGTGGGACAGCTTCCGCCCATTTGGAGAAGTAATCAGTGATCGCAAGTATGAAGCGATGTCCTCGGGAGGAAGGTGAGGTGATTGGACCAATGATATCCATTCCCCATGCTTCGAATGGCCAGGACACCACCGTTGGATGTAGAAACTCGGATGGTTGGTGAATGAAGTCTGCGTGTACCTGGCAAGCTTTGCATTTTCTAGCATAATCTATCGCATCTGCCACCATCGTGGGCCAATAGTAGCCCATTCGGCGAAGGCGATCTTGTAGTTTTGGGCCGGGCTGGTGGGCCCTGCAGACATCGTCGTGAGCTTCTCGTACGGCTTATTTGGCTTCTACATTTGACAGACACCGAAGCAGTAATCCGTCGTAAGAGCGACGGTACAGCATTTTCGTCTCTGTATCGTAGAAGAATCTGAGAGAGCGCCGTCTGATGGAAGTGGCTTCCTTTGGGTTCTCGGGCAGGATGTCGTAGACGACGAAGTCGATGAATGGTTGTCTCCAATCTTGGGCATCATCGATCGTCTGGGAGGAATAACTCGCCACGAATTGTACATTGTTCTTGGGACAGACCAGTTCGTGGCCTATCACATCCACTGATTGGCGATCATAGTTCGGAACTGCTAGGGAAGCAGCAAGACCAGCTAGGGCATCAGCTTCGATATTTCGGAGTCTGGGGACGTGCTCGATGAAGAACCCCTCGAATGACGAGATGATATCGATCACTATTTGGTGATAAGGGATCATGTCTTCGTGGCGGACTTCGTACGAGCCCCGGATCTGATTGACGATTAGTTGGGAATCGCCGTATGCTTCAAGGTATTCTACCCCCAGCTCTTTTACAAGTTGGAGGCCAATGACCAGAGCGTTGTACTCGGCCACATTGTTAGAGCAGGGCTCGGTGAGGGAATAAGCTCGGTTAATCACCAATCCGGAAAGGGAGATCAGCACTACCCCGACTCCGACGACTATATTGCCGTTAGGTCCGGTCCTTGAAGCACCGTCAAAGAACATTCGCCATATAGCCTCGTGAGAGGTTGCATGCGAGTCGGCGACCTCGTCTGGGATCTCTTCATATATTCTGGAGGACTCCGAGCCTGGATGAGCTGCTAAAAAGTCCGCCAGGGCTTGACCTTTGACTGCTTTTTGTGGGACAAAGATCATATGATAAGGGGACAACAATATTGCCCATGTAGCGAGTCGAGAGCTAAGTGCCCCTGGTTTAGTCATGAGGACTCTGAGAGGGTTGACTCGTGAGATCATATGTATCGTTTGTCCGGTGACATAGTGTCGCATTTTCTGAATGGCGAACACCAGGGCGAGGCATTCCTTCTCCACAGCGGTGTATCGGTGCGCTGGCCCAATCATCATTCGACTGAGGTAATATATGGCCTGCTCGTGGCCTGCATCGTTGTTCTGTGCCAGCAAAGCCCCGAGGGAGTGTTCTATTGCTCGTACATAGAGCAGGAATGGTTTTCCAGGAACCGGTGCTACCAAAACTGGAGGATTCTACAAATATTCTTTGATGCTGTCGAAAGAACGCTGGCATTCCTCGTCCCATACGAATGAGACTCCTTTCTTCATGAGGTGCATGAATGGTAGGCATCGCCCGGAGAGGTTGGAAATAAATCTTCTGATATAAGCTAGCCTCCCTTGAAGGCCTCTGAGTTCGCGAAGGTTTCTCGGGGGACCCATCTTCATGATTGCTTTCGTCTTCTCAGGGTCTACATGGATACCCTGTGCGGTGATGATGAAGCCCAAGAATTTCCCGTTGGATACGCCCAGAAAGGACTTCGTAGGGTTCATTTTCAAATTGTGCACTCGCATTAGGTCGAATACCGTCCTTAGATCCTGCAGATGGTCTCCCTTGCTACGGCTCTTAACGGCTATATCGTCAACATAGCACTCCACCGTCTTGCGTAAGTGGTCTCTGAAGATGATGCTCATGGCTCTTTGATATGTGGTGCCAGCATTCTTTAAACCGAAAGGCATAACAGTGTAGCAGTACGTGCCAATCGGTGTTCGAAATGATGTATGCTTTTCGTCGTCAGGAAATATTTTGATTTGGTTGTACCCCGAGAAGCCATCCATAAATGACATACATTCAAAGCCGCAGGTATTGTCGATCATGATGTTTGTGATAGGAAGGGGGAATTCATCTTTGGGGCACGCCTCGTTCAGGTTGCGGAAGTCGATGCAGATTCGAATCTTCCCATTCTTCTTAAGGACGGGTACTATGTTGGCGACCCAGTATGGATGTTGCTCCTCATGAATGAAGCCGCTGGCTATCAGTTTGTTGACTTCGGCTTCGATCGCGTCCATGATGCCTGGACGGAAGCGTCGCTGTTGTTACTTGACTGGCTTCGCATCTGGTCGAATGTTGAGTTTGTGAAGGGCGATGTCGGGATTTAACCCTGGCATGTCTTCATAGCTCCAGGCGAACACATCAATGTACTCTCTGACAAGTTCTAGCAGCGACTCCCATTCTTCGTCTGTTAGGCTTTTACTGATAAAAATCGGTTTCGGAGAAGATTCGCTACCGAGGTCAACTTGTATAACCTCATCTTCAGTAGGAGGTTCTCTCAGTTCGAACCGCTTTTCCTATTGTGCATCCAATTGCTGGGCCCACGGCTCTAGCTCGAGGATCTCGGGAATGCCCTCGTCTTCCTTGTAAGCGTCGGCGAATGCCATGTTAACTGACATGACTTGTCTGAACGCATCTCCGATACTGGTATCCGAGTCGGAAGTTGGTGACCCGGTTGAACGTGACTGCCAGTCGCATTCTTCGTCTGAACTTTCAGGGGTCGTAGTAGGCGTTACATACCCTAACCCGTATCGAGTTTTGTTATAGTAGTTCCGTGGTTTGCCCGCCGGGACTGGCGGCTTCAAAGGTAATCGTCGCCCAGTGCCGTAGTTCAATCCTGGCGTCGTCTCCAGATCATACCCCTATTTCTGCATAAGATATTTGGATTGAGGGCTATAGAGATACAGAGGCAGTCTCCCGGCATCTGACCTGAGGTTGGCTTCTTCTATGGTGAGGGGATGCGGGTTGTTCGTCCGGCCGAAGATGATCGGATGATCTCCTTCCTCGATTATTCGGTAAGCGTCTTCTACTAGCGTAAGCCGGATCGCGGTGTACACATTTGTCACTTATGTGTGTAGGTGAGTGCCTATACCATGTTCTATAGCGTACATTGTACATAGCTTATTGAGCTCGGTGTAGTTCAAAGATAACCCTTTATTGATGAAGTAAGGTATCTTTTCGGGGGATTACATCATCAGCGGAGGGGACATCAGTGTGGGCAGCCACATACTTGGCTAGCTCTGGTTCCTCTTCGGCTACCCCCTGTGTGAACGAAGACTGAGAGGACGACCTGGGAAGCTTGATTGTCAGTAGTTCAGTTGATGGGCCAGAGCGTAGAGTTGTTGGCAGACTAGCGACCCCCAGTTTGGCATTTGATGTGGGGCGAGGAGTGGCTGGTTCGCTAGAAGTGTCAGACCTTGTATCGGGGTGACGACCCTTCCTGGGAAGGCGTATCGTCAGCGGCTTGTCGGAGGGATTGAGCTTCCCTGTTTGGGGTTGACTGACTCTCGGCAGTCTGATTGTTAGTGGCCCCGTTGTGGGTCTCGGCACTTGGCCGGACCTTGGTAGCCAGATTATCATCTACTCCCTTGCGCCGAGAGGCTGATTGCGTCCTTCCGCAGAGTGGCAGTAAGGGGTGCGGACTTGCCCGGTTTGCGAGCTTGGAGGTGGATCGTTAGGGGTCCTTCTGATCCCGTAGCTGTCTCGGTATAAGCTTGTGCGTCTCCTTCATCAAGGTGCCTCTTCGACTTTTCGTATAGGCAGGAGTCTGAGTAGTAGAATTCGACCCCTTTGAAGGGATCGATATCAGCAAATTCCGTCTTCACGAAGCCGTATTTGTCGACATATTTGAAGCATTGGTGTAGCGTGGAAGGCACGATCATGTAATCGTGTATCCATGGGCGCCCCAAGAGGATGTTATAAGAAGTGTCTGCATCTATGACGTAGCAGGTGACTTCGGATTGGAGGTCGCCAATTTGACACTTCAGACGAATCTTCCCAATAGGGTAGCTCCTGCCCGAATTGAAACCGCTGATGGCGGTGCTTGTAGGTGTCAGACGATGCATTGGGATGCGGAGATGATCGGGATGATGCTTATGGAAGAGCCAGGATCTATGTGCATCCGATCCACCTTTACGTCGCCGATGTACCCCGTGTAGTATAGCGGGCGATCGTGTAGGTTGGTCTTGATGAGCATGTCTTGTGGAGTGAAGACGATATTGGGCATTACTCCCGTGCAGGCACTGTCTTGGAGATCCACGGGTGAGTCCTCCCCGGTGAGGTTGGATTGAACCAGATAGGCATCGGCATTTTGGAGTGCGTCACTCAATGCCATACGAACGTCCTTGGAGAGCCTTAGGAGTTCGTACAGTGACAATTTGGCCGGTGTGTTAGCCAATTGTGCTAAGATGTCAAAGTTGTAGGGCCTCTCTAGCCCTTGGGCTGCTTCTTTTCGGAGAGATTTGTCGAAGCGAGTCTCCTTCGGCCTAGGCTTGTCGGTCGTCGAAGGCTGAGCCGGTCCCGGAGCATCAGTTGTAGTGGGTTGATGATTTTCAGCTGGATTGTCAACCACAGGTTGGGATTGCGCTCCGGACCGCGTGACGACGGCTGTAGCTTCCTCGTTGTCTGCTGAGATTGTGTAGCAGGTCCTGATTTTTCCACTCTTCTTTTTGTTGGTGGGAGATGGTGTGGGCCGAGTTACTTCTAACACCAAGTCTGGATAGACCCACATGACCTCCCCTCGTGATGTGGTGAGAGGTACTAGACCAGCAGCCTATTCCCGGGGAGGTAGAAGATTGGTAATCTCCATCGTCGCCAGAGGGACGGGGATTACCCCGTCCTGAGTTTTCGTCGGAGGGAAGCTGCCAAATTGTACGGACACCATATTGGCTGCCACGGTTACCTCTTCGAAATCGATGGCCAGAGCGTTCGAATCGATGAGGCTTTGGATGTACCATTTTAGTTGGTAGCAGTCGTGTGTAGCGTGGTGTACATAACGGTGGTAATAGCAGAACTTTGGGTTCTCTAGATCAGCCGGCCAAGGCTCCCATCTTGGTGGAGGGAGCTGAATTCTATCTCCTTGTATGAGCATGTCCAAGATAGGCTTGACATGGCCGTCTTCAAAAGAGTAAGTGACTTGAGGCCATTGTTTGTCTACGGGCTTTGGCTCAGGTTGTTGTGCTGTATCGGCCACCATAGCCTGCTTTTCCTTGCTGTCCCGATTGTTGGAGGGGTTACCCCCATTATCGTTGTTGGGACGCTTGCCCTTGTTTTCTCCTTCTGAGATGTGCAATTCCAGTTGGCGAGCCTTCTTCAGTCGTTCTTCGGCGCTTATGGCGCTGATGATGAACGCCTTCCAATCTTTGAATTGACTTTCGCCCATCCAGAGACTGGTCGTTGGAAGCAGTCTCTTTTGGCAAATTTTAATCAAAGAGGAATCTGGATTTCCGGAAGGCAGCTTCATGGCGGTCTGGCGGAACCGCTCGATGTAGTTTCTTGTCAACTCCTTCTCCCCTTGGACGACGTCCATGAGAGTGGACATAGTGACGTCCTGTCCTACTTCGTAGAATCGCTCCAAGAACAGGCGCTTGAAGCCGGTGAAGGAGTGGATGCAGTTGTCCGGCAGATTGCGGTACCAATCGAAGGCGACTCCTTCCAACGCCCCAATGAATAATCGTATGAGGATAGCATCATCATGGGGCAGATGGTCGGTGGTGACCTCAAAGTAAGTGATGTACCGACTTGCTGAGGTTTTGCCATCATACGGGTTGATATTGAACGACTTATATCTTGGTGGGAATGGAACATCCCTCTATTCAGCAGGGTATGGTTGCCGTATTCTGAGATCTTGAGCATTTTCTTGGGCATGGAACATGGCTCGGAGCTCCTGGACCTCTCTCCTTACTTCTCGGGTCTCGTCTGTCGCGGTAGGGGCTGTTATTTTGGGAGGATTATTGTCCGGGTTTGGTGCCGCTGAGTTCGAATCCACATTGATCGCAGGGCCCGTGCTTGTTTGACCAGGCGTTCCTCCTTGTAGAGTTGGCAGGGCCGCTTTAATCTCGTCTACAGACTTGACCAAAGCAAGTAATATGGCTTCGAGATTGTCGATGCGCTGGCGATCATTGGAACCACCTTGATTGTTGTCCGTCATAAAAACCGTCCTTACATGAGGAGTGATGGAAGGAACGGTGGAGGATGTGCCCTCCGAGTCGTACCCATGCACCGAGAAGTCATCGGGATAGGTGGGAATGTTCTCTTCGGGCTCGGACTCGGAGGGAACGGTATCCCCAGCTTCAAAGCTTGCTTCGTCTTGAGAGTTACGGATGTCCTCGGGGACATCAGCGTCTGTTGCACCTGATGGAAGAGTTGTTTGTCCGGGCTCGGCTCCTTGAAACATCGGATTGTTGCGGATGTTCGGAGGAGTGCTACCCCCAGTTCCCTCAACCCCCAGTGATGTGGATGATGAATTTCCCATCGCGGTAGATTTTGTCTTTGAACGGGTGTGTTGGAATACACCAGTAGAGGACAACCGTTTAGAAGATAGTTTCTTAGCTGTAGTGGTTGATATCTTGGGACTGGAGATACTTGTCTTTTTCCCTCTCCCTTCGGCGGGGACCTTCTGAGCGGAATTGCAGGAGACAACAGGAGGTGCCTCATCTTCTGAGCTCGGATGCTGTAGCCTTTGGAAGACGGACGGCCGATCTTCCGTCACTGCCGTGTTGTTGCAGCAGCAGTTGACGATGATTTGGGTACAGCGATGTTCAAGCGAGGACTCTTTGCACGTCGACACTCCTCCTCTTTCCTTGCGTTTGTGGAGGATCGCCTCCCGTAGGTCAGAGGAACCACTCTGCCTGTTTGCCGCCGGGGGCTGGACTCGAGAGGTTGTATACAACTTCCCATCCGAGGCCCGTGTGATAGTCAACGGGACGCCCCGATAGTTAGAGGTTGGGACAGCTGACTGGGCCTGATGAGCCCGCGCTGCCCTAGACTTCCTCCTTTTAGCACTTGTGGGTGCGTAATAGGAGGAGTCCAAGTTGGATACCACAGAATCTGGCTTATCATCCAGAGAACCGTCAGGGTCAGGACCGCATGAGAGTCGGTCGAAGACTGATCGAGAGAAGCGTGAAACGGATGCTATACGGCTAGAGTTGGGTACCGTGCAGGCTGTCTGCATGCGGTTGTCTTCTGCCATCGGATGAATTGTTTTTGTGCGGCTAGGAGTCACGATCGTACAGGCTGGCCGCATACGGTTGACAATTGTGGTCGCATGGGTTTTCTGCAAGCGATTGACTCCCACAGCCGCACGAATTTCATCCGTGTGGTTGGCAACTGTAGCCGCATAAGCTATACGGCTGACAGATATGGCCGAATGAGTTTTCTTCATGCGGCTGGCGGATGTAGCCGTATGAGCTTTCTTCCTGCGGCTGATACCCTTATGCGGCTCGGATCTCATAGAGTTTCTCCTTGCCCCTGCAAGTCCAGCATCATAGTATTTTCTTCTGCCGGACTTGGGGACAGCAGAGTTGTCTACGATCTGAAGTAGGGCCGCAGGGGAATCTTGCTCGCCGTCTTGAACAACAGAGGGTGTCTCCGCAAGAGCTTCAGTAGGAACGAAGGATCGGGGTCTCCACTCCTTACGGGCCTTCTTTGTGCGGGCTCGCTTCTGGACCGGGCCAGTGCTCTTGTCGGAGAGCATTTCTTCGAACGCCTGTTGGTCGAACCGGGCGACCATCTTTTGTTGCGTGGAGCCAAGCTTGGCTGCATCCGATTGCGTCACCAACTCCTCAGCCGTAGAGAAGTTAGTCCCCAGCAGAGTCGCCATCGTGTTTGCCATGAAATATAAAAAAATAGAACAATTATCGGAGGACCGGACTTTTACTTCACGTTACAAACTCGCTTGTACAAAGAAAGCCTAGGGACGAAAACCTAGGTACAGCAGTCTAAGTACAATTGTTTATTTTAGATTCTGGGGGTGACGATAGAGGCTCGGAAAGGCGACGGCAGCCCTGCCTTACTCCTTGGACGATCGGTATGCAGCCTTGGCTCCTGTGAAAAGATGGTTGGCGTTGATGAAGAAATGCTCTTCTTGCTCCTCTGTTTCTCTTCTGGCTTCTCTCTCTCTCTGTGTGTATTCTCTCTCTGACTATGGGGGGAAGTCTATCTATATATACGTATTTCTCTCTGATGTTGTATATCCTTTTTACAAGGGAATGGCACCTTGCTATTTATAATAGTGGGATGTGATCATTAGGGTTGCCAATGATTAGCTCTTGGAGATGGCGGCGGCCCATAGATTGGTCAATCCT